>OZ012684.1:68288094-68335594 GCA_963942565.1 Maea johnstoni | reverse complement strand
TTTATAAAACTATGTCAGTGGGCCCAGCACAATTAGAATTTTCTCTACTCAGCTCAACAGAGGTCTTTCAAAAATAAGTGTGGTAATATATTAGGTTGTCAGTCACATGCGAGAAAACCCTGGAGGATCAAAGTGTCTGCAGATCATCTTGTAAAATAATCCAATTAAGTTTGATTGGATGCTTAATCCCATGTTTACTTTGTATATATACCCTCCCCTAAAAAAAGATGTATTAAGATGGTTCATAGCCATGGTTTTATTCTATCCAAAAATTGATTAACATATTATATTACTCCTTTCCCCAAAAAATGCACATCACATTTTTTGAGGATTGAAAACAATGCATCCTCACTCAATCAAAATTCTCTACAAAATATCTTTATCGTTCAAAAATACTTTCTATATATATACACTGAAAGCAAATTGGTTATGAAAACATCTGAGTTATCAATAAATCAATGAAAGTTAATTTTCAATAAAACCAACTAAGCATCCCAAACATGGTCTTAGCCAGCAGGGCGTCTGGGTGCTTTTTTGGACACCCAAACCCTTAAAAAGCACCCATCAGGACACCCAAAAAAATTTGTGAAGAATTTCTTAAAATGTCAATCTCAAACATATAATTGAATTTTTTCATCTCCATATAATTCCCATGATATTGAATAAGGATATAATGCCTTATTTTGATAAACTTATATATGTTTATGGTTGAAATCTGAGTATATTGTGGTCCTCCTCAATAATTTGGACGCCCAAAAATTTTACAACTGCCAATTTTAGGCACCCAGTTTCTAAATCCTGGCTAAGACCCTGATCCCAAATGCAAAAACACATTATTAAATGTATACTAATCCTATCTGCAAGACACATTTGTATCCTCTGAGGGTGGTAGTGTTAAGAAAAGGTGCAGATTAGCATGCTGCTGTGCCACTACAGTCTGTTTTCTTTTTCTTTTGTTTACTTACAAACACTAAGTTACAGGTTTGACCAAGACACAACATAGAGGAGCCTATCATCATTAATACGGACATGACTACGTTTGCGCCCATCAAACCACTCACATGCGTCTGGGCATAGCTGTCCTGAAAGGAGAAACGGTGGGTCAAGCCATTAGTAATAAACAATTAAACATGCCTCAATTAGTCACATTAATGGCCAGGGTGGTTTCTAGGATGCCGCATAAGGGTCTTCTAAATGAGCAATCACAAAATTTCAGATGTGATGTATTTTAAAGAAATCAGGATACTGAATCCGGGTGTTCAACAATTAAATGGAAATCGTGAAAATTTGGGTTTCGTGCATTCTTAGGAAAACCAAGGTGTTAAAATTTTGCTGTCAGGAGTTAATGAAATTCAATATATTGAATTGAGTGACCAAAATGGTAAATAATGAACTTTTAGGCGTCATGTTTTGAGGAAATCAGGTGTTCCAAGTAGCCAATAATCACATAAAATATGCCCGTAACACCTTGAACTTACTCAACAGTTTAATATAGGTGGATAGGGCCATGCTAAAATGTGCATTTTAATGTCCACAAATTACAGATATCAGTCACCAATTCATGTACTCCTTGTGTTTTATGAATAACAGAAATGCAGTTCTTTATCGTAAATGCCTGGTAATTGTATTACATTGATAAAAGCACTCACATGATACAAGAAGAAAATAAAATCTTTCAGATGTGGTTAACCCATTTATGCTCACAGCAATCCAAAAGGTATTGTTGAAATCTTTCAAGCAAAAGCATTGTTGAAAAATAATTTGAAGGAAAAATGCTTGTACGGAAACTATCAACAATTTTCTCCTTTCAATATTTTGTAAAATCATTCTTAATTTCAAAGTTATTTTCAAAAGTATTAAAGATCATGACAACAATTTCTTGGGTGACCCTTATGTACATATGGGTTAATCATATTCAAAGAAACAATTTCCAAATATCTTGGCAATTAAATAAAACATATTTCCAAGTTAATGTTGGAGCACTTTTGGAGTTTTGGGATGAATGAATTAACCCTTATGCTGCTGGTGGCCAATACAGAATGATGAAAAAAAAAACTTGACTGAAACCCTGGCACACGGGTACTCATCTGAGAGTACTCAGCAAGATCTATCTTATGAATACCAACATGACAGGGCTTAGATGGTTTTCAAACTTCTTTGCATCCTTGAGCTTTGGGTAAAAGTAGCCAAAAGCATTGGAAGGGATAAAGATAAACAGTTTCATGCAACACAGAAGCATGTTCTATTAAGATAGTCACACACAGTTTCTGTACCTAAAAAACAGCTTGCATTTCTACTACCAACTGGCTGCAATTCTATGAGCTTCACAAAACCCACACGTAAGCCTTTTTGGACAATTCACACACATCTCCAGTAAACAAAACTACCAAGAAAAGCTGAAATATAAGATATAAACAGCCTGCACAGTGTGTGTGCAAACATTCACTGTTGATTCAATATTAGGAAACTTTGGGAGTGGTATCAACATAACTATAGCCCTAGACTAAAACATACTGCAAGTATAGCTAGAATATGCATTGGCCTTACATGCCCAAGCATCATAAACAGAATAAACACACAGCAGGTGATCAGGCATGTGCAAATAATGTGATTACTTGAAAACTGAAAAAGAAATAAAACTTTTAAAATTCTGGATTAGAAACACAAGCCTATGCTGAAATGCAATTGAAAAGAAAACGGGGTAAAATATGGATGCATCAGAGATCTATGCAGGAGGGTTCCTGCTTTGATCCACCTTTACCCCCATCTCTTTGCCCAAGCTGAAATACAACCCAAATACACTCAAACCTGCTTATTAGACCACTAGTCCACTAGGTTCTGGTACTCAATACGATACCAAATACCAGTATCAAATGGAAAATATTTTTGTATCAAAAAAGTTAAGTATTGTATTGTATCATTTAAAATTTGAAATAAATATAAAATTGGCTTTACTGCTACCTGGACGTCTCCGTACTAAAGAAGTTGCCTGTATATTAGCAAAATTTCCAAAGCTGACAGGGCCAAATTTTCAAAAATTAGGTCTCTATTAGGCAGGCAGTACTGTTAGAAATATTGCTTAAGTATCGTATCGTTAAGAAAACGTGACAATTTTTTTTATAGGTGCCAATCCCTACTGTCCAATGAGACCATCTATTGACAAAATATAGCCAAAAAATCCATCTGGGTGAAAAATGTCATAGTTCACCTGTTATAAAAAAACACATACCTTCAAGACAATTTGAATGTTTTTGTGCCAGTGGTCTAGCTTTCTTAGCAGGTTTATTTGTATAGCTGAATTTTGCATCAAGAAGAGCATGCCCCTTTCATGCTAAGCTATAAGAGTACTGCGCAAGTCCATTGAGCAGCAGTCATGCAGTAGCATATACTTAGAGCATTAGAAAGGCAGAAATATTTCCACAGGCAAATAATAATGCAATTGGTCCATTCACATTTTGAGTGCACACATAGTCTGACAACTTTGAGCACAGCTAATCAAATAGAGTTATAATGGAATATTGTATAGCATGTTACAGGGACTTAGCCAGGATTTTCATAACAGGGTGTCCAAATTGGGATTTCAAGAATTCAGGGTGTCCAAAATCCCTGATTGAAAAAGTAAAAATCATTACACTGATTATGTACATTAACAAATTAAGTAAGTATATGCTTAATTCTTCAAGAAATGGCTAAGACCCTGGCCTGTTAATTTTGCACATATAAGTCAATGCGCTAAGAAAACAGCTGCCATTGATGCGCAGTTTAATTTTCGCGTACATGGGTGTTGAATGACAAGGTATCATGTCAGTGTGTGGACTCCATGGGTGCCCAAAGTACACACTAATTAAACTGCCACAATACTTGCATGGTATACAGTATACATTTCAACAACTTTTGGTCAAATATTTTGCAAAAATATGCTTAAAGATTGACATACTTCTCTAAGTGTCATATTTTGTGTGCACCCTAATGGACTTTGAAGAAAGTGTCCCATGCAATGAGTGCAGGTTTTTCCTGCAGTCACATATAGGGGTGGATATCAATAGTAGCAGTCGCAGTAATACAGTTACGTCCACTGCAGTGCCATGCCTGGAGATGTGTGTACCAATGTCGTCTGTACCTATGATACCTTTGAATATTATTTTGGAATCAAGCATAAAATTTACTAAATATTTGAAGGAGAGTTGTTGCTTTAATTCAGATCAACATTTCTTCTTCAATTTCCTTTCAAAAGATGATCTGGTCATTAAGATATTACCAAAATAGTCAGGGCATTTTTGTATCCTACAGGAATAATGGGTTAATCATCTTATTGCAGAAAAAGTAAAAGTGAATTTCAATATCTTGGACTGAATGATGCCAGTGCATAATAGCTAAAGAGAAATACCAATCTGGGTATCTGTATTATTTCACCAATATCAGCATTTTACTGCAATTATCCAAGCACACAGTTCCCCTAGAAGTATTGTCTGGGTGCTAAAATACTTACAGGAGCATAATTTGTGAAAAGGGCAAGCATTCAAATAATATTTAAAGGTTGTTTGTACTTAGTTTGAAGTTTCATCATATATTTTTTCTTCGAAATTATCTTTTTATTAGACAGTTATAACAAAAAAGGCCAAACTTCTCTAGGGTGCTACACGAGTGAGCATGTTAACCAATTCATTTCTGAAGCAGGCCCAAACAGTCCAACATTGTTGGTGATATCATTCTAACAAAAACATCTTTTGAAAAATACTTGTTTACCAGAAAAATGTTAACCCGAGCTAAACCTAAACCCCTTCTTCAAATAGTTTATAAATTTGTTCTGAATTCCAAAGTTATTTTCAAAAGTATCACAGAAACAGACAACACCTCTTTCTTTTGTTTTCCTTTTTTTAGCAAAAGCATTTTTTGAAAAAAAATTCAAGAGGAAATGTTAACCAGAGCTTTACCTACATCCCTCCTTCAAAAAGCTACACAAATTTGTGCTGAATTCCAGAGTTATTTTCAAAAATATCATGAAAGCAGACGACACTTTTCTTCCTGGGACTTTGATAATATCCACCCCTGGCCATTGCGGCAGCACTTACAAAGAGCATGAGGAAGGAGATGTTGCACCAGAGTGTGCACAAACAGATGGACGTTAGAGTCGACAGCACGATCTGGATCCAGATGAAGAGTCGCTGATGAGCCTGAGGCAGCGAGCTCTGTACAGCACAGCAGCGGCAAAGTGGGCGGGGCAAACACAAACAAATTGCACGTAAGAAATGGGACATTTTGAATTTTTTGTCGCTTTTTCTGCCATATTGTTGCTAAAACTCTGGCAAGCTCTGTATGTACACCACAGCAGCAAAGTGGGCGGGGCAAACACAAAGAAATTGCATGAGAGAAATGGGACATTTGGAATTGGAATAGTCTTGACTAGTCAGTTGTAAGTGGTGGAGAAAACCAGACAACCCAGCAAAAACCACCGCCTAACCTCAAGGCACTGGTATGTAAAAATTTGCATGTGAGGAATGTGACATTTTAGAGTTTTGATTTTTTGTCACCTTTTCAGCCATATTGCAGCTTGACTAGTCAGTTGTAAGTGGTAAAGGAAACTAGAGTACCTGGCGAAAACCACCGCCTTACCCCAAATCACTGACACATGAAATTGCATGTGAGAAATTTGACAATTTGAATTTATCACACAAATCATGTTAAATTCATAAAACTGAAGTTTGTGAATGCTGTAAGTATCCTATCATCATAATATCATGTTTCACCTTAGTTTTAATTAATAGTATCATGAATGGTGCTGAGAAAATTGCAAAAAAACATGCAGTAGATGTGTGACAATACCCATCACTCTTAAACTATTGTATCCTGTTCTTTTCTCCAACAAAGGCAAATTGCCCATTGTTACCATGCATTGTTGCATGTTCCCCATTGTTGTATTTTTGTAACCTACCTTATCACAGGCTTTGCAGTCAGGATAGACAAAGAAGTAGAGGATATCAACCAGGAAGGTTAGGAAACTCATGGAGAAGGCAAAGAATAGCAGCGTCAGGAATGCCCACAGATTATCCTGCCCAACACAGTTATTGATCCTGTAAAATATCAGTAAAACAGCAACGTCAGAGAGACACATAGATTATCCTGCCCAACACAGTTATTGATCCTGTAAAATATCTGTAAAACAGCAACGTCAGAGAGACACATAGATTATCCTGCCCAACACAGTTATTGATCCTGTAAAATATCAGTAAAACAGCAACGTCAGAGAGACACATAGATTATCCTGCCCAACACAGTTATTGATCCTGTAAAATATCTGTAAAACAGCAACGTCAGAGAGACACATAGATTATCCTGCCCAACACAGTTATTGATCCTGTAAAATATCAGTAAAACAGCAACGTCAGAGAGACACATAGATTATCCTGCCCAACACAGTTATTGATCCTGTAAAATATCAGTAAAACAGCAACGTCAGAGAGACACATAGATTATCCTGCCCAACACAGTTATTGATCCTGTAAAATATCAGTAAAACAGCAACGTCAGAGAGACACATAGATTATCCTGCCCAACACAGTTATTGATCCTGTAAAATATCAGTAAAACAGCAACGTCAGAGAGACACATAGATTATCCTGTCCAACACAGTTATTGATCCTGTAAAATATCAGTAAAACAGCAACGTCAGAGAGACACATAGATTATCCTGCCCAACACAGTTATTGATCCTGTAAAATATCAGTAAAACAGCTAAGTCAGAAAGACCCATAGATTATCCTGCCCAACAGAGTTATTAATCCTGTAAACTATCAGTAAAACAGCAACGTCAGAGAGACCCATAGATTATCCTGCCCAACACAATCATTAATCCTGTAAAATATCAGTAAAACAGCAGAGTCAGAAAGACCCATAGATTATCCTGCCCAACACAATCATTAATCCTGTAAAATATCAGTAAAACAGCAGCATCAGAGAGACCCATAGATTATCCTGCCCAACACAGTCATTAATCCTATAAAATATCGGTAAAACAGCAGCATCAGAGAGACACATAGATTATCCTGCCCAACACAATCATTAATCCTGTAAAATATCAGTAAAACAGCAGCATCAGAGAGACCCATAGATTATCCTGCCCAACACAGTTATTAATTCTGTAAAATATCAGTAAAACAGCAGCGTCAGAGAGACACATAGATTATCCTGCCCAACACAGTTATTGATCCTGTAAAATATCAGTAAAACAGCAACGTCAGAGAGACACATAGATTATCCTGCCCAACACAGTTATTGATCCTGTAAAATATCAGTAAAACAGCAACGTCAGAGAGACACATAGATTATCCTGCCCAACACAGTTATTGATCCTGTAAAATATCAGTAAAACAGCAACGTCAGAGAGACACATAGATTTTCCTGTCCAACACAGTTATTGATCCTGTAAAATATCAGTAAAACAGCAACGTCAGAGAGACACATAGATTATCCTGCCCAACACAGTTATTGATCCTGTAAAATATCAGTAAAACAGCTAAGTCAGAAAGACCCATAGATTATCCTGCCCAACAGAGTTATTAATCCTGTAAACTATCAGTAAAACAGCAACGTCAGAGAGACCCATAGATTATCCTGCCCAACACAATCATTAATCCTGTAAAATATCAGTAAAACAGCAGAGTCAGAAAGACCCATAGATTATCCTGCCCAACACAATCATTAATCCTGTAAAATATCAGTAAAACAGCAGCATCAGAGAGACCCATAGATTATCCTGCCCAACACAGTCATTAATCCTATAAAATATCGGTAAAACAGCAGCATCAGAGAGACACATAGATTATCCTGCCCAACACAATCATTAATCCTGTAAAATATCAGTAAAACAGCAGCATCAGAGAGACCCATAGATTATCCTGCCCAACACAGTTATTAATTCTGTAAAATATCAGTAAAACAGCAGCGTCAGGAACGCCCACAGATTATCCTGCCCAACACAGTCATTAATCCTATAAAATATCGGTAAAACAGCAGCATCAGAGAGACACATAGATTATCCTGCCCAACACAATCATTAATCCTGTCAAATATCAGTAAAACAGCAGCATCAGAGAGGCCCATAGATTATCCTGCCCAACACAGTCATTAATCCTATAAAATATTGGTAAAACAGCAGCGTCAGAGAGACCCACAGATTATCCTGCCCAACACAATCATTAATCCTGTAAAATATTGGTAAAACAGCAGCATCAGAGAGACCCATAGATTATCCTGCCCAACACAATCATTAATCCTATAAAATATCGGTAAAACAGCAGCGTCAGAGAGACCCATAGATTATCCTGCCCAACACAATCATTAATCCTATAAAATATCGGTAAAACAGCAGCGTCAGAGAGACCCATAGATTATCCTGCCCAACACAATCATTAATCCTATAAAATATTGGTAAAACAGCAGCGTCAGAGAGGCCCATAGATTATCCTGCCCAACACAGTCATTAATCCTATAAAATATCGGTAAAACAGCAGCATCAGAGAGACCCATAGATTATCCTGCCCAACACAGTTATTAATCCTGTAAACTATCAGTAAAACAGCAGCGTCAGAGAGACCCATAGATTATCCTGCCCAACACAATCATTAATCCTGTAAAATATCAGTAAAACAGCAGCGTCAGAGAGACACATAGATTATCCTGCCCAACACAATCATTAATCCTATAAAATATCAGTAAAACAGCAGCGTCAGAGAGACACATAGATTATCCTGCCCAACACAGTCATTAATCCTATAAAATATTGGTAAAACAGCAACATCAGAGAGACACATAGATTATCCTGCCCAACACAGTTATTAATCCTGTAAACTATCAGTAAAACAGCAGCGTCAGAGAGACACATAGATTATCCTGCCCAACACAATCATTAATCCTGTAAAATATCAGTAAAACAGCAGCGTCAGAGAGACACATAGATTATCCTGCCCAACACAATCATTAATCCTGTAAAATATCAGTAAAACAGCAGCGTCAGAGAGACACATAGATTATCCTGCCCAACACAATCATTAATCCTATAAAATATTGGTAAAACAGCAACATCAGAGAGACACATAGATTATCCTGCCCAACACAGTTATTAATCCTGTAAACTATCAGTAAAACAGCAGCGTCAGAGAGACCCATAGATTATCCTGCCCAACACAATCATTAATCCTGTAAAATTTCAGTAAAACAGCAGCGTCAGAGAGACACATAGATTATCCTGCCCAACACAATCATTAATCCTATAAAATATTGGTAAAACAGCAACATCAGAGAGACACATAGATTATCCTGCCCAACACAGTTATTAATCCTTTGTACCACAGTTGCTTGCCTTCCACCAATCAGAGGCCTCGAAAAGTGTAGGGTTATAGGACATAACCCACACTTTTCAAACCTTTGTTCTCTAAGCTGCCTAAACCCAAAGGTGTTACCCAAGGGTATACTTTTCTCGGCCTGTGATTAGTGGAAGGCAGTCAACTGTGGTACAAGCCACATAGACTCCTCGGAAGCAGTGGTGTATGGGATACCCTTGGGGTTACTCGGCTTCGCCTCGTAACACCTTGGGTATATCCCATACACCACAGCTTCCTTGGGGTCTATCTATCACGTAAACTATCAGTAAAACAGCAGCGTCAGAGAGACCCATAGATTATCCTGCCCAACACAATCATTAATCCTGTAAAATTTCAGTAAAACAGCAGCGTCAGAGAGACACATAGATTATCCTGCCCAACACAATCATTAATCCTGTAAAATATCAGTAAAACAGCAGCGTCAGAGAGACACATAGATTATCCTGCCCAACACAATCATTAATCCTGTAAAATATCAGTAAAACAGCAGCGTCAGAGAGACACATAGATTATCCTGCCCAACACAATCATTAATCCTATAAAATATTGGTAAAACAGCAACATCAGAGAGACACATAGATTATCCTGCCCAACACAGTTATTAATCCTGTAAACTATCAGTAAAACAGCAGCGTCAGAGAGACCCATAGATTATCCTGCCCAACACAATCATTAATCCTGTAAAATATCAGTAAAACAGCAGCATCAGAGAGACACAAAGATTATCCTGCCCAACACAATCATTAATCCTATAAAATATTGGTAAAACAGCAACATCAGAGAGACACATAGATTATCCTGCCCAACACAGTTATTAATCCTGTAAAATATCGGTAAAACAGCAGCGTCAGAGAGACCCATAGATTATCCTGCCCAACACAGTCATTAATCCTATAAAATATCGGTAAAACAGCAACATCAGAGAGACACATAGATTATCCTGCCCAACACAATCATTAATCCTGTAAAATATCGGTAAAACAGCAGCGTCAGAGAGACCCATAGATTATCCTGCCCAACACAGTCATTAATCCTATAAAATATCGGTAAAACAGCAACATCAGAGAGACACATAGATTATCCTGCCCAACACAGTTATTAATCCTGTAAACTATCAGTAAAACAGCAGCATCTGAGAGACCCATAGATTATCCTGCCCAACACAGTCATTAATCCTATAAAATATCGGTAAAACAGCAACATCAGAGAGACACATAGATTATCCTGCCCAACACAGTTATTAATCCTGTAAACTATCAGTAAAACAGCAGCGTCAGAGAGACCCATAGATTATCCTGCCCAACACAGTCATTAATCCTATAAAATATCGGTAAAACAGCAACATCAGAGAGACACATAGATTATCCTGCCCAACACAGTTATTAATCCTGTAAACTATCAGTAAAACAGCAGCGTCAGAGAGACCCATAGATTATCCTGCCCAACACAGTCATTAATCCTATAAAATATCGGTAAAACAGCAGCATCAGAGAGACACATAGATTATCCTGCCCAACACATTCATTAATCCTATAAAATATCGGTAAAACAGCAGCATCAGAGAGGCCCATAGATTATCCTGCCCAACACAGTTATTAATCCTGTAAACTATCAGTAAAACAGCAGCGTCCGAGAGACCTATAGATTATCCTGCCCAACACAGTCATTAATCCTATAAAGTATCGGTAAAACAGCAGCATCAGAGAGACACATAGATCATCCTGCCCAACACAGCAGCGTCAACTTGAGGGTCAGAAAAGCCCATACACTGTTAACAATCCTACAATGAAAAAAGCCCCAAAACATATTAAGAATCCTACTTATTAATGAATTTTGATCACAAGTGTTTTGAGTTACTAGTCATAACTTACGAGTCATGAGTTTCATTCATGTCAACCATGCCAAATTTAAAATACTGTTAAGTTCTTGCTATAACTTTTTAGTTGGGCTGCAACATTATCACTAACTTGCTGAGATATAGAACAAAGCAGGATAAGGGTTTGATACTGGTAAGACTGTAAGAGGTACTGGTACTGGTTCCGATATCATTTCAATAAGTACCATATCGTACAATTAATTTCATTCCTTAAAGGTACTCTTAATAACTCTAACCAGTAAGAATCTATCATTTTCTAGGGATTTTCCAGTATCCTAAACATGATTATTCACGAAAAAATTTATAAAGCAATAATGCAAATGAGTATTGTTAAAATACTGTGCCGTTTCATTCATACTGATAGCGGTATCATTATACTATCATACCATTTTGTTCTTACAGGTATCCATCTCTAGGCAGGATACTTATAAAAGCTCTTACCATGGGCAGTGGTGGTCCATTTTTGTCACACAGTGTCCGCACCTTCTACAGTGGTGGGCACGGTCCGGGCGATGGCGGTTACATTTATCACAGAATTCCCAATTTGAAGTGTCTGAAAATGGAAACAATTATTATTATTGTTTTTATTATTATTATTATTAGTATTATTATTATTATTATTATTATTATTATTATTATTATTATTATTATTATTATTATTATTATTATTATTATTATTATAATCATTATCATCATTATTATCATAATTATCAGTATTATCATCATCATTATTATTATTATTACTATTATTATTATCATTACTATTATTATTATTATTATTATTATTATCATCGTTATCCTCATTCTCATTATTATGTTTAATCTAACAAGAACAACAACTTTCAGTAAAACATTTCTAAAATATTGCTTTGTTATCAAGATATTTTTTTCATATATGTAAGACCATGTGTAAGTCCAGGAGTGAATGTTTTAACTCACCCTGATTGGCTACTTCATGGGGTAAAGGCACTCTTCCCGGATGACTTGAGGAGGCAATGTAGAGGCTTATTATGGTGTTTGCTGAGATGAATCCATAAACTTAAAAAAAGGAAGCAGGTAATCATATATAATACATAACCACAGACAATAAATTATATATAAAGATGTATTTATACATCTTTATATATATATACATTGAAACCATCAAAAATGTGAACACTTTGGGACCAGGGCAAAAACTTTCACATTAGGGGGTGTTTACATCTCAGAGGTCTTTTCATAATGTAAAAGATCCAAATGGGACCAGGAAAAAATATTCACTTTGAGAGGTGTTCATATTTTTGGGGTGGTTGCAATGAGAGGCTTCATATCATAATATGAATGTTAAATATCATAATTTTCATACTTGCACATCATATTTTAATATAAAAACAAAAAACATACAAATATCTAACATTTACATCATTGATAAGAGTGAGTTCACTCCTAACCTAAAAAGTATTTTCATAACAATAATAATCCAAATATTTCTAAAGAACTAAAGCCATGGCTATCGAAACTCAAAAGTGAATGCAATTCCCTGATTCATTATAAATCAGACTTGTTGCTTGCTATGTTCAAGTATTTGAAACTACTATGATTTTGGATGCTACGCAAATTAATACTTTGCAAGAAAACATGACAAAAGTTAAAATTAGCATTTAGGAGACTCAGGAATGCTACCATATCTGCATATCTTTTAAGAATAGTGTAATATTTTTATTCATTGTAATATTTTATCCATATGTGCTAGAAAAAAAAACCTCATACATGGTCTTTTAGACATGATCATGCAATGGCTCTATTTATTGAAATGCTACAGGAAACTGAAGAAATGCATTAAAAGTAGGACATCCACACATTTTATGACTAGCCATCCTGGTATTACTTTAGCATAAGTTTCATAATCATGGCATAAAGGCATTTCTGACAACTGATTCTCACCACACACTCACTCAGCCTTAGTCAGCAGGGTGTCATTTGGACACCCAAACCTTCAAAAATCACCCTCTAGATCACCCAACAATTTTTGTGAGTACTTTCTTAAACGGTCAATCAAAACACATGTATAACTCAATTTTTCACCTCAAAATATTTTCCATGACATTGTATCAGGATAAAATGCCTTATTTTGATAAGTAAATACATGTTTTTATGGGTGTTATCTGAATATGTTGTTGTCTCCCCTGAAAAAATAGGATGCCCAAAATATTTAAAATTGCTAATTTTGGGCACCCAATTAAATGTTGGCGGAGACCTTATACTCACTAGAAAGAAATATAGCAGAGACATTCCCATCATAATATTGAGGCAGTAGAACAATGGTGTATGTCGTGAAGTTCCCGTACATCCAGTATGCTACGATGATTGATATCTGTATGCTGCCGTAAATGTCTTTCACACAATGCAATCTCCCAAGCAGGGGGCACTTTGTTGTTTCTCCATCACCCATGACGATGCCTGAGATTTTTCCAACTGCTACGCAAATAAAACTTCAATGAGATTCTTTTCATGCAGCTCACTGGCCCCCTATCATATCAATCTGAAATCAGAAAAAAATATGAAACTTACAGATTCATAGTTGAGAACCTGTTAATGTTTGGCCAAGTTAGTTTGTTTTCCCCAGCTCACTGGCCACTTATCATATCAATCTGAGAATAAGAAAGAAAACATGAAACTTATGGATTCATAGTTGAGTATCTGTTAATGTTTGGCCAAGTTAGTTTGTGTGCTACAGGCCAGTGCTCGACATAACAGATAGCCCAGTGGTCATGACTATCTAATCATGGAAAAACAGGATGGGGGGCAAGCTGAACAACCCCTCAACTTGCCCCGCTTAACTACCTAACATAAGAATGGAAATTGAGATGTACATTCGTTGAATTCATAACAGGATCTTTTGAATAACAATATGGTTGACAGCAACCTTGAAAACTTATAAAGGGTAAATGGGCGAGAAAAATATACAGAAATAACATCAAACCTAAAGTTAAAAGAATTAAGATTTTTTTTATTGTATCTATGTGAAGGTTAAACAAGGTAATTGCTATCAAATTAGCCAGGCAACCTGAATGCCTAGCGGGACTACCTTATCTGGGTCCAACTTGCCCCGCCTGACTACCTGGGTTGGCCGGGTACTGTTGAGCCCTGACAGGCATTTATGGGTTCATTGAAAGTTAACCTTCCTGCACTTAATTATCAACATTGAGTGATAATTAGAATTGACATGTTAACCCATCACGATCAGTGGACAGGTGAATACATAACTTCTCTAACAACTAGAAACAAAATAATCATGTGTATCAAAGCCGTATTTATTCAGCTTTGAAAAAAATCCAGTTATAAGCTTCAGCTTTTAAGCAGGTGTTTTTGTGACAAATGAGGCATATCGATTCAAATGATAATTTCAGAAGTTTAATTGAAATATGCCTCATTGCTATTCATCCAATATGTACCCTTCCTGGTTCCGCATATAAGGTGGGAATGCACTTAGGCCTAAAAAAAGAAATTGTTTGTTTCCTGTAACAGTCTGAAAAGAAATAGGGTAGGTAGGCAGGGACTTAGCCAATTTTTCAAAACAGGGTGTCCAAATGGGCCTTGTTTATGAAGTAGGGTGTCCAAGTCCGACCGCCTCAGGCGGACGGCCCGTGCGCCGCAGGCGCACGGCCATTGCGGCAGGGGGTCTGGGGGCCGCTTAAGGCCCCCAAAAGCCAGAGGGTTCTAGATGCTCTGAGATGCATTCTCAGCCTTATCTGAGAGCAAAATGAGAGATTTCAGATGAAAAATATTTCTGTTTTTTAGAAAAAAAATTACCTTTTTTACCCTTTTTTGATGTTGCGCCAGTACCCTACCAACCTTTTTTACATGTAGATGAACTATAGCCTCACAGGCACTGACATGAAATTCACCTGCCCGAATTGAATCGTTACTTGCCCGAAAAAAAATCAACCAAAACCTCTACAATTACCCATAAAAACATGTATATATACAGTGCTACTTCAATTACCTGTTGTTTAAATGATTTTTTCTTCTCTTTTTTAGGTATATATGCTTGTCCTGATTCCTGTAGTTCTACTAGCATGCAGTTTCTTGCTGATCTGTAGATGACCCACCCTTCCCTACCTGGCTTCTGGTGATCTCAACTGAATCCATGCCAACCTGCAGCACTGGACTCTTAACACGCACACCTTACTTTTATACATAAATTGATATTGCTGTGCCTTTGTAACCCTGCCTGCATCCTATGTAGCCTTAGTTCTCTGTACTTAGTTCACCCTTTGTCTGCTTCCTCAATTTCTATCTCTGTGGTGGTCTGGTGTTCTTGCAATACTTACCTTTGATATAAAAAACAATGAAGGTACATTAAGGACAAAAAAATGTGTGTTTAGCGAACAAAAGATCTGAAAAATTAATGATAATGTAGATTAGGCCAGTTTTATTTTCCATTTATAGTATAATAGAATGTAATCGTCTGTGTTAAATATATAAAATTATCCTTGATAAATAAATGGTATTTATTGAGATACAGCATGTTGTGCCAATAGATAATTTCCAACTTCTATTCATGATACAAAAGAAATCGTTTATTAGTGGATAATTGGTCTGAGTATATAAAAAATTATCTATCAAGAATATTTTTTAAGCACAAGAACAGAGTGCATCACAATATTTAAAAAAGAAATTATCTATTGGCACATAATTTAGACAATTTTATCTATCAAGAATATTTAAAAAACACACCCATTAGCACAAAAGTAAGAAAAAAAATTCAACTAAGCATCCCTGTAGAATTCAAAAATGAAGGCCACCATCTAACTTTCAAAAAAACACATAATTTATGAATTATCTATTCATCTTTGCTGTATAAATTATTGAGTATGAATCTGGTATGTCTGTGACATTACATAAAGTGATGTCAGCATCTGTCTTGTTTTTGTCTAGTTTCTGTTGAATGAGTGAAATGATCTAGGTGCGCAATAAAATAATTTTGTGTTCTGTGTTACATGTGTGATTAAAACATTATTTGTTGTTCAATAAGTCCCTTTAGTAGGGTAGTGAGTCAGGTGCATAGATCACATTCAAAGGATATAAAAAGTCAGCACCGAAAATTGTTAGGATATTGTACTCCCTAAAAGGTGAGTGACTGTTGGATGTGCAGTATACACGGTAAGTGCAATGGAAATAAATCATACTGAGGTACACTCAACAACGGCTGTGTCCTCAGAGGGCCCTTAAGAATAGGACTGGTTTAGTAAAGTATTAAGGTGCCATAAGCGGTAAAATTCTGTGACATGGTGAAGCATGTGTGGAATAGAATAACTGCATAGTAACATAGATTGGATATATAGATGTTAATCAAATTTATTCACAGAAATTAGCCAAACATTGTATAGGCCAAATTATCTGACTTATGTTCAGAAAGAAGTAATAGTAGGTTATTCATTTTCTTTTGTATGTTATCATTTTAACAAGGGTAAACATCTGGGTCTAAAATAACTAAGTTTTTTTAACATGAAAAAAAAATTGGGCAGAACTCCGGTGTGTGTGACAGTAATCTCGTTCGTAAGAATGAGATCCCATCACTTGTTTAGATCATCCCCCTTTCCCGCCACCAAGACAAAGGACAGGGGTAATAAACATGCATTAAATTTTACTTAAAGCCCATGTTATGTGTGACAAAATCTACAGACCCCCCTGGTGGCATCCCAGGTTAGTGAAGTATTAAATAATCTTACCTTTTGTCCCTGCTTCTGCATGATGACTGGGTTAGCTTTGAGAAGTACCTTGTTTCTCTTGTTTTGCAAATGTTTCATGGTGCCATTCACATTCACAAATGTCACAATGTGCCGATGTCTGACAAACAGTAGATGTATAAGTAGGCCTACTTAAATAGGTAAATAAAGTAACTAAAATGTTGACTCAGTTGTTTGGACTTATTTATGGCAACTGAAAAACATTGCATGAAATTCTTTTTTTGGATTATTTTTTTGGTCAAAAATGTGTGTTTTATGCATGTTTTACATTGATTTGGAGTTGGGAGGGCAGAAAAAACTTTAGGGTAGGGATTTTTTTGAATTAAAACTTGTTAGGGTAGGGTTACAGGAAACAAACAACTTTTTTTTTAGGCCTTACATAATTTTCGTTTTGAAAGAGACAGCAAATAAATAAATAAGACATTTATAAATATACATTAACTTATCAGGCAAATGCATGATACATTTTTAGCTTAAGTAATGTTCTTGCATTCACATATTGAGGACAATTTTTAAAATCATTTACTCGAAACTGAAATTATTAGAAACCCTTCCCAGTAACCAAAACATAGGAAGTCCTTGTGTGATATTCAAGGACCTGGGCAGGGCCATAGCAGGCAGAGTGTCTTGGTTAGATTTGAATACTCAAATCCTTTAAAATTGCAAGTCAATATTCATAAATGTTTCATCAGAAAAAAGAAACAGATTTGGACTTGGAATTATGTTTATCTTCCCATTTTCTACCTTTTATGGGCTAAATGATTAGCCAGTTGTAAATGGCGAAGGAAAGCAGGGAACCCAGGGAAAATCGACCGTTTGATCCACTTACAAGATGATTGATTTATGTGAATCTACCTGGTGGCAGTGGTGTGACTAGTTAGACATCAGGATAGAGGAAAACAGAGTCAAAGAGATTAACCCCATGAGCTACCATAAGTACTATGGATATACCGTATTTTTCCGATTAGGGGGCATGGTATGGATAGAGGTTGGGAAATTTTTCTGAAGTAGGGGTATTGGCGATCTTCCGTTTTACCGCACACCTCAATGATTGCAGATCGGATAGCATTGGCCGTTAAATTGCGCCTTTGCGCTCTCGCTGTTCAGTTAGCTGAGACGTTTGCAGCTACAATCGCGCATGTGAGATTGTTAATTGGTCAATAGTACGATCATGTGGCGAATATGAACAGTGAGAGTGCGAAGGAACTATTGAAATTGCGGAATTCAGTGCTGGTTTGCAGACACGACAAGAGGAAAGGTATGTAATTTTGCTTTTCTTACTTCTTCTGGGGGGAAGTTTTACAAGTCTTTTGTGACATTTGCGCTGGTCATTCACCCTCTAACCATGAAAAATAGGCCATGTGCGCTTATTTGGGTATGTGCGCTTAATCGGAAGAATACGTTAGTACATTTCATGATATTAAAAACAAACTCCTCATGCTTTAGTGATTTAGGGAACTGAAACCAAACAAACAGTAGAAGTGACAGCTGAAGACTGGGCATGTCTAACTGTCTGACATGGCCGGTTATTGAATTGAACCTAATGGCTATTGCACCAAGTTTATTGCTGTTCCTACCCTAATCCTGTGTTTGCTTTGGATCAATAACCTCATTTGTCCCACAAGGTTGACAACCTAGGGTGGACCTACAGAGAGCTCCCTTCCCTTCCCAGCCAATCATCACCCAATGCCTTTGACTTCCCATGTGCTCCCTATCCCCCCCCCCCCCCCCCCCACACTATTTGTCTGAAAGCAGGTCTGTACCCTCCACTGTCCTCCTGGCGTGTTTTGTTTGGTATATATCAGGGGCGGATCCAGGATTTGAGAAGGGGGGTTCAATGTAGTTCCGAAAAGTGACACTGGTGGCGCCACTCACAATTATTTATGAAAACACCACTAGGCGTCAACTGCAGGGAGCTAAAAATAATAATTTCATAAGAGATATAAAGAAAATAATAAAATCTCATAAGAGATAAAAACAAAATACATTATAGAGTAAGAGTGAAATTTTAATTGAAACGCAACATTTCATTTAAATTATGATATGCAAAATCGGTTTTGGTGATGGCCACATTGTCCTAGTTTTTGGTCGCAAGATTGAACGGACCTCTTTGCACTTTCAAACAACCAAGAAATATATTTTACCTTTTGGAGAGATTTAACTATGTGAACACCCTGGGGATGAGGGGAAGAACTTTTGCCCACTATGCTTGATGATTGATGTTAGTGTAATTGCGATACATGCATCTGGGTGGGGGGTTCAATTGGAGACAGACTCTTTCATTTGTGATATGACTAAACACCAGTCATGAGAGTCATTCAGTAAATTACCCCTTCTGCGCTATTCGAATTCGCAGAATTCAACACTTTCAATTTTTTTCTAATTTGGCTGAATCATTTCTTTTCAACCTTTTTACAAGTAATACTCTACTTGATGAGGTATGCCCATAGTTGGTTGACCATTTTTGCACTTCAGATGCAAATGGGTTAAGCCACCTCAAAAGGTGTTAAGATGTGGTTATTTATGTATCTCTTGACTATTAGTTAGGTATTTTTCATAGGGCTTGGAGTAATTAAGTGATCTAGAAGTTTGAGAATCAACGAATCCCCCCCCCCCCCCCCCTCACCTAACAAACGTCAGGTTTTCCAAGCTAGTTCTTAGTCTGCAAACGACTGGACTGGACTGTCTGTATCCGCTGGACCAGTGACCTGTAATCTATATATCTCTGGCTGGACTAAGGAGTCAAGTGATCTAGAAGTTTGAGTATCAACGAACCCCCCCCCTCCCCTAACAAACTTCAGGTTTTCCAAGCTATTCTTAGTCTGCGAACGACTGGACTGTAATTCTATATCCGCAAGACTAAGGAATGAATCAAGTGATTTAGAAGTTTAAGAATCAACGAACCCCCCCCCCTTCCCCCCCCTCGACTGTAATTCTGTATCCGCCGGTTCACGGCAGATAATCCCCTTGAGCAGGATGTACATCCACTCGGACCTATACCTGGCTGACACCAATCAGCCTGTTGCCTACTCAGGGCCTGGGGAAACAATTGACGTGGACAGAATTGCAAATTGCAACTGGTGGCCGAGGCAGGTAAAACAATTCGTTTTGATGTTTGTCCACAGGTGGCGTGGTGGTGCAAAATGACTCAACAGCCAGGGGGGGGTTCGGACGAACCCCTCGAACCCCCCCTGGATCCGCCCCTGTATATATAGATATGGGTTGACCTTATATGACGAGTTTGCAACTCGTTAAAATCGTAGTAATTTTTATGCCATATTTTCCGTCAATCGCTACTCATACCGTGTGGTTATTGCACAAATATGAAGCTCATATCAAGGGGTTTCCAATATGTTTCCGCGTTTACAAGCAATAAAGAATGACGCCGAGCCCGGGGATAATATATCTGTAACTGTGTGACTGCATTTGAAGGGGAATGCAGATTTATCATCGAGCTGCGCGAGCATTCAAAGCTTTACTTTCTCATCCTATTAAGTGGGGTGTATTGGACTTGATGAGTTTTGGTACCTGGGGCATAATCGTCCTGCACCAACTTGCCAAGTCTTTGAACAGTCAACTCTAATGAGTAATGCATGAGCTCAGAAACCCCGCCCACTCAGACTTCTTTTTGTGATGTTGAAAAGTGTAAGGAATCATATGAAAAACATTATACATTTTTCCAAAGCAGCAAATCTAAGACATTGCATACACAAACGGCGCTATAGAAAGTCGTACTCACTATGAGCAAATACACGGAAATACCATCACATAGCTCCGCTGTCTCCCACCACATTTGAGTTAGTTTTTGATATTGAAAACGGTAATACTGGAACCTGTTTACACAAAGTAACCCGTTTTCGACAATTGCAAAATAGTCAACACATTTTGCATACTTTAGTTGTAAGTTTAAAAAAATATTAATCAACACTTTCTCAAATCTATGTTGCTCTTTGAAAAGTCAATGCTGTTGCCTATGTACAATTGTAAATGTAATTACAAGCAAACTATTGATACCAACTTTATTTGCAGAACGGGTTAGAATCGTTTTGACTCCTGTCCGTTACCATTTTTGGAAAAATTACCATGTGTATCGCATTCGTTTCAAATAACCATATTCTTAGTTCACACTTTTTACCCATTCATATTTATTTATTGTGATATAATAAAACAGTCTAAATACTTAAATGTTTCACAATTCGAAAAACACTATGATGCAGAGCTTTTATGTGTATGTGTAATTCACAATTGAAAATTCAAATCAGTAAAGAGTTTTTGATACACAAAAGTTCTATGAAATGATTGCGACATCAGATTTATAAACTGAGACATGGCGGTTGAAGATGCAAGTGAAAATCTTCCTCCCGAAAGGGATGTCAAGGTAAAAAAAGAGTAAAACCTAGAGGAGAAGTAAAGTAGTTTTGTCCTTTACCAATTTCCTCAACAAAGTGACCCCTTCGAAAAATAATTGTGGCTTTTTTTAGGCCATTTTTTACAACTCCATAAATTAGCATTTCTTTCTTTTCCTTTTGCAAATCAAATGATCAAGACATGTTCAGATGATGTTGACATGATCAGTTGACAGTTATTGATCCCAATTTTCACACTAACTTTAATAAAGGGTTAAGGGAAGGGAGTGCTCGGGTAAGGTGAGGTAGGGAAGGTGAGTATGAGGGGTTGACCGACATTGGAGTGAAACTTAGTGGTTGCACTGTTGCAAGTGGATTAAAGTAAACCCCCGTCAACCCTTTTTGTGAAATCGATGTCAACTCCATCGACCCTTGTAGGACAGCGTCTATGCTTCTGTCGACGCATGCAGGCAAGGGTCGAGGTCTCGAGGACCATCGACCAGTTCTCAGATGGGTCAATGGCCATCATAGACGCTTGTCAGTCATGGGTCTATGGCTCTAGCTCATCGACCATAAGCGTCGATGGGTGAAAGTTAACCCCCACCGACGCTTGCATGCATGGGTCTACGAAGTCAAGGACCCTTGTCCGTCAAGTAGGACTGTCATTGATATGACAAGTATCGATCGATCGAAAAAAGAAATCCAATTAATCGAAAAAAATATTATGTCAAGTGTTATGTCAATTAATCGAAACACATTTTTTCAGCCTTTTACGCCATTTTTAGCCAACGCTAATAAGAATTTTGAATAGAAACTCAAGTATTCAATCAAAATGTGTTGAGAAAACCTTCATTGTCTTAGCATAGTGAGAATCTTAGGATCCTAGCCACAAAAAAATGGGTGGAACATGTGAAAATATTCTATTAGTGCAGTTTTTCAAAATCGAATCGAAATAATCGGAATCGAAAAATAAAATGTCAATGATCGAATCGAAAAAAAATGGATGTCAATGACAGTCCTACCGTCAAGGGTCTAGCAGGAAACTTTTCTGCCATCGACCCTTGTTGGTCAAGGGTCGTTGTAATTTGAAAACCTCAAATGAAAAATCTCTCACATCGACCCATGTTGGACAAGGGTCGATGCACTTTACTAAAACAGGAAGTTGAGTGTCACCATGTAGGCAGAGGTCTGTAATGAATATTCTGTCATAGTCAGACATTTATCCAATGTTCTGTTCTCCATATGGATTTTAGATTTTTCTTCCAGCTCTTTCTTTCTGACTTGCTTATTTATTTATTCTCTACACATTTCTTTTTTTCTCTCCCGTATTGTGTATTTATTTTTGCATCCTCTCTCTCAGACTATGAAGTTTACTTCTGTGTCTAACCTAGTCATTTTCTTCAGAGCCATCAGGTAAGGTTATTTGTTGTTCAAACCACTAACCTGGGATGCCACCAAGGGGGTCAATATATTTTATCAAACATAACATGGGTTTAAAAATAATGCATGTTTCTTGCCCCTGCCCCTGCCCCAAACTCATTCTAACGAACAAGATTGCTGTCACACACACCGAAGGTCTGTTCAACTTTTTTTTCTTGTAAAAAAACTTTTTAAGGCAGGTTTTAATCCCCGTTAAAATGATTAACTACAGAAGAAATCAAATTACGTATTGTGTTACTGCTCCATCCTACAGACATTTCCCTGATCATACACACCTTTGGTTTTGGGATGTATTTTATGTATATTTTAGTTCAAAAATGTTTTTGCAGTACTTGTATTTTCTATGCTCTGTTTGCCTTGTGCCCAAAGACCCATGTGCGCAATGGGTCTATGAGGCTGACAAAGTTCATAGACCCATCATGTCCAACATGGGTCCATGAGGCTCCCTTAGTACATAGACCCATGTGCGCAAACGGTCCATGAGCCATAGTCCCTTGCAGGCATGGGTCTATGTAGACTAGGCTCATAGTCCCTGTAATGTTCACCTTCCCTTATGTGTTGACCAAGCACTGTGGTGTGGTACCAGGTTTGGTAGATAGATGGCACCACCTGCTCCCCCGATCTCTATATGTTCATAATCAAACTGAATCCTGGTGAGATAAATGTAAACTAAATTGACCACTCTGGCTACCTACACTATTTGGTGCTTGGTAACAGAAAAAAAAACATAACAGAAAAATACATATGACAGCCTAGAAATCTAGGCTAGGGTCTATGAAACGAAGGGGTTTACTTGTGATATGAGTGTAGGTCGAGCTCTCTAACTCCTGTACTCTGCCATTGTTTACTGTACACAATCTATTGGTGTGTACAACCATTAGAGTACCCAGCATGTATAAATAAGCATGTGCGCCAAGAAAACTGGACCTAGCTCCGTAAACTTATTTAGATTTATTAGAATACTAGCTAAGTGTCTTCTTTCCTCTTAGTTGTATTCAATAACTTTGAGACAAATTACAAATTTAACTTGTTACATGTGTATTCCTTAAAAGCATAAATCAAAAACAAGTTTTTTTTATAAAGATAGAATAGATAATTTGAAAAAGGACTAACTGATAAATAGACATGCATGATTAATTGATGATTGGTTGGAAAATTCAACTGACATTTCGTACCAAAGAGATTTCGCCCCAAATAGAGCGTAACTTCAACATCATGTCATAATTAACAACTCCAAAGCACTGAATAGTGATAGGAACTATTTGGAAGCGATAATAACATTAGTAACATAATCTTGACTTAGTTTATATGCACTTATCTGGGTGGTCTATCAATCTTTCACCTAATGAGATTGGTGAAAATCTCCCTTAAGTCGCTTTATTTACACTTCATGAAAATGAAGTACACTTTATTAAAAAACTGAATGAAACAACAATGTTTAACCATCAACGAAAATAAATGACGAAATCTACTGATTGGCCCTTCAATTGCATTGAAATATTAAATTTACACTGTGTGGTTACAAAGTCGTTTGGGTACGAAATCTCCTGCACCGGACTCCCACCACTATCACCAATATGATATGATGCTTGCATGTCCAGAAAGCGAGCGCAAAGCTTCGTATAAATTCTTCTATTGAAGTCACACTTAGGCCAGATTCGAGACTGCTGGCATAGCCAGGCCTTCACTATAATCCAGATTTTTGTCCAATCCGGACAGAAATTTGGGGTCCACATCAGTCCAAATTAAGCAGAGTTGCCTGTAGTAATTGGTCTCTCGCTACATATCCATTATTTTATTCATCTAAGAAAAAAGATAGCATAGATTGACCGAAGATTAATGGCATGAAATTATTACTACAATTTCAACCTGTAGCAAAATCACCATTTTGTGACTGATTTGAATATACATTAAAAGGCATGTAGAATGCACTGTGAGGTTTTTAGCATTCTAAACCGCATTGAAATTGACCCACGGAAAGGCAAGTAATTTATTTTTTTACCGTGAACATTTAGTCCACCGTGGACCCCAGTGGTTGAAACATACATTAAAGTTAAAAACAAGACTGATATTTTGCTTAAGTGGAAGTTCTTTCATTCCAGGAATTCAAGTTCAAACAATTGACCAAGATACGCATCTCTGAGAGTCCAAGTGAGATCCCTAAACAGAGGACACAGCTCCTGGCTATATCAAACAAGTATGGCTTGGTATTTCTTGCCTGTACCAATGGTAAGATATATTGCTCATTAATGATGTGCCTATTCAGTTTTCAGAGTATTATATTTATCCAAATAAATACACTTACCCCAAGTAACCATAGTAATTGTCGTTGATATTTTGGTATCCTGCAAGTTGCCATAGAGCTTACCTTCTAATGAAAAACTAATGAAGACCTGCGCTGGCCAACAATTTATCATGGAACATTTCTGACACTCACATCTTCACAATTCTGAATTATGATATCTGAAATTAAGACCGTTGAGGCCAATTTTATCCCCCAATGTGTTGTGAAAAATGGAACTAAGTTGCATGGTTTTTGATTAAGTATTGTACAAAACCTTCATAATGCATATGGTCTTCATTCTGTAGATGACCTAAATTAAATGAAGAATTAATTATCAGACTTTTTTGAGTGGCAGAAGTCTGGAACATTAGAAATGGTAATTTATCAACACAACAAATTCTGTTTGAGTTCACTATGAAAGGATTTGACTGCTGAGCAGTACTCTGCAATGCCCATGATCATGGTCTTAACCAGCTGGGCGTCTGAGTGTCTTTTTGGGCACCCAAACCCTTAAAAGGCACCCCTCAATTCACCCAAAAAAAATTGTGAGGAATTTCTTAAAATGTCAATCTCCAGCATATAATTCATTTCTTTCATCTCCATATAATTCCCATTACATTGTATAAGGATATCATGCCTTATTTTGTTAAATTTGTACATGTTTATGGTTGAAATCCAAGTATATTGTTGTCCCCCTTAAAAATTTGGACGCCCCAAATCCTGAAATTCAGGAAATTTGAGGCACAGGAAATATAACTGATCTTGCTGTATTTGAGTTTGGGAACTTATACATGGAGAATAAAATGTGGGGATTATTATGAGACCATTGATCTTGTTCCAAAATTTCTTGCTACGCAGCTTTATATATTTTTGAAATTAAACTGGAATTTCACTCACATCTTTTTTATCAGGTTTCAAGGTGTTAAAAACCTCCTCCATTGGAGAAATCTACCAACAGCATGAACGTGACCATGGGGTTGTGGAGGATGCTTCCTTCTGGACAGAGGTGCCTACTGGACATCAGGCCACCCATCTGGCGGTCAGCAGTGATGACCTGACCCTAGCTGTCTGCGTCAGGAAATCAGCTGGCGCCTTTGCTTTGATGTATGATATGCGAGCATTTGCCACACAGGTAAGTAAGCATAGTACTTGCTTTTGACGGCTTAACCTAAGTTTGTGTCAGGCCTGCCCTGATAGCCGAGTGGTCAAAGGCATTGACACTGACTGCTCACTGTCTCTCACTGCTCTCCGGGTTTGATTTCAACCTGGGGTATGCGAGAAAGTTCCCTGTGACTTGGGGTCAGGCGGTGAATTTCGCCCACACTCTGGTTTCTCCATCACTTCCAACTGGCTAGCCCATGCAATATTTTAAAAAAAGTGACCACAAACAAAATTCTGAATCCAAATTAATCTTAGTGTGTGTGTGCATGCATGTGTTTGTGACCTTAGGTTAACTTATTTAACAAGTGTTGTCTGGATCTAAAAAAATTGTCCTGAAAAAATCTTTTCCTCCTGAAAACTTTGCAAGCAAACTCAGGAAAAGATTTGATTTGCATAATTAGATATTCAGTTTATTACACTTTTCATGGTGTTTTATTCGCATGTTTCTAATATTTTTTCAGAATGCCAAGCCATCACCCTTTTTGGAGACTCGTCTGGGTTATGACGCTAATTCTACAATCACAGATTTCAAATGGAACCCTGGCTCTGACTACAGCTGCCTGTTGGCTTATTGTACTAGTGAGGGCGGCGTGGCTCTGCTACAAGTCAAGGATGATCTTACGACCATGGCTTCCTTGCCCCCTACAACATTGGCAACATGCCGTAAGTAGTAAACCCTCCTAACACCATGGCCTCCTTGCCCCCTACAACATTGGCAACATGCCGTAAGTAGTAAACCCTCCCTAACCTGTTGGCTTATTGTACTAGTGAGGGCGGCGTGGCTCTGCTACAAGTCAAGGATGATCTTACGACCATGGCTTCCTTGCCCCCTACAACATTGGCAACATGCCGTAAGTAGTAAACCCTCCTAACACCATGGCCTCCTTGCCCCCTACAACATTGGCAACATGCCGTAAGTAGTAAACCCTCCTAACACCATGGCCTCCTTGCCCCCTACAACATTGGCAACATGCCGTAAGTAGTAAACCCTCCCTAACTTGTTGGCTTATTGTACTAGTGAGGGCGGTGTGGCTCTACTACAAGTCAAGGATGATCTTACAACCATGGCCTCCTTGCCCCCTACAACATTGGCAACATGCCGTAAGTAGTAAACCCTCCCTAACTTGTTGGCTTATTGTACTAGTGAGGGCGGCGTGGCTCTACTACAAGTCAAGGATGATCTTACGACCATGGCCTCCTTGCCCCCTACAACATTGGCAACATGCCGTAAGTAGTAAACCCTCCCTAACTTGATTTTGATGGTTTAACCCATTTCAAGAATATATGTATGATCGTTCATTTATGTATAAAGATTGTGGGGTTCTCTTGCTAAAATATATCTTATATTAGAAACCGCAAATACAGTACCTTGGATAACTCTTGCGAACCATTTTTATGAAAATCTGCCAAAAAAGTCCTATTTCACAAACTTTACCGTTCTGTGGTTCGAAAACTAACCTGATGAGCTGTCATTTACTTTGTCTTCTTGTCAAAAGCATTGTGCAGGTAGTTTAGACAAAATTTGGTGAAGATTAAACGCAGCAATTCCTACTTAAACCAATATTGGGTTAAAAACTATTTCTGAAGGTATAAATTAAGCAAAAAACAACAACAATCTTGTAGTTAAGATGTTTGTGACATAGATTGCATTATTTTTTCAAAAATCTGTAAAAAAAACACTACATCGATGACCCCATGATTTTAATCTTTTTTTGAAGATCACTGTGTTATGTTCTTTCCTCATACAAAGTTTCAGGAAAATTAAACTGAGATTTCTACAAGTGTTGTAAGACCTTAACCCCTTCAATGAACATGCTATCTTTTTATGATCTTGTGTCATTGAGGATGATTTTGGGTATTTCATATTGCAGTATGTTGGAGTCCTAAAGGCAAGCAGCTGGTAGTGGGAAAGAAGAATGGCACCCTGACGCAGTATGACCAGGCCCTGAGAGAGAAGAAACAGCTGCCAAGTCCCTCAGTGTTCTCAGATCCAGTAAAAGGTAAGTTAGGCTAGAGAGGTGCATGAACAGAGAGCGGAAACAACCCCAAGATCACACCAGGAGTCGATTAAACATGCTACAAATCTGTAATAAAAAATACTTGTCTATATAATCTACCATGATTAGACTGCAGCACATGTATAGTTCCTTTTTTGCCCTCTGACAATAGTCAAATAAGATCTTAAACAGAGTAATTTTCTATACCCCTCTGATGACCCTCCTGAGGGCTCCTCTGATAACAGTGCTACCATCTTAAGTATAGTGGTGATGTTATTTGTTGTGGTTACTTTGTAGCCTGTACCCTACCTTGTATATTGTGTTAATGCTGTGTGTGTAAACTGATGCAATGGGCAGTCAGCTGCTTTTGATAGGAAGTTAAATTTTTGCCTACTGTTGTTGAATGACAAGCTATCATATCAGCGTGTTGTACAATACTAGCATTGGAATCAAATGTCCAAATAATAGTGTGCAGTTTGATAAAAGTGGACTCCGTTAATGTTATTTTGATGCTTATGTGGAAAAACATGTTCTTCTTGCCAGGCTATGATCCAGCATTGATAGTTTTTGGCAATGTTGTCTTTTCAGTTATAGATGTGTTGTGGCAAAGCACACATGTCTTTCTGGCAGCCTATGAACCAAATCCAAGTGATAGCGACGAACAGCCTTCATTGGTTATTGTGAATGCACCGGTGAGTACAATGTATTCATTACTTCATAAGATATCTGTATGATATATCAAAGAGATATATGTAGAAATTATGTAAAACAGACTGTTAATTACCATGGAGACACTGCAGAACAAGGTGTATGCTACATTTCCTTACCATTTTATTGATTAAACCCTCCCTGAAGAATTTATATTATTATGGAGAAGGTCTTATCCAGGATATATAAACTAGTAGGGAGCCAAAAATTGCAAATTGCAAAATTTCTTGGCATCTTATTTTTCTAGGGAGACCTCAGTATACTCACATTACAAGCATAAACATGTACTTATTGAAATAAGGCAAACTATCCTTATACAGTATCATGGGAATTATATTGGGGTGAAAAAAATCAATTGTATGTTTAAAAAATGACATTTTAAGAAGTTAATCACAGACAATGTAGGTGTCCTGAGTGGTGATTTTTGTGAGTTTGGGTGTCCAAATGATACCCAAATGCCCTGCTGGCTAAGACTATGATCTTAGTTGAAAGTTGACCTCAAAGCAAATAGTGTGCTTCTGCAAGGAGTAAAAAGATGATAATTTTGCATGCACTTAAGTCTCTACACTTATCGAGCAAACGTTGACTCAAAAGCTATTGCTGTTTTTTCACTCTTCTCTAATTATACTCTCATCTTATTATTTTGTCATTTCAGAAAGGTGGAGTCCCATCCTTTGTGAACTACGAGGACATCTGTTATGGATGTGGAGAAGAGCGAGATCGGGGTTATTATTTAATGCAGTCACCTGAATGGTGGGTTAATTATGAAACAATATAGACTTAGCCTAGCTACACTGCTTTGCTGTGTTTTACCCTATTATAATGTGTAGATCAATGCTCAAGCATACATAAGAGCATGTGGACTGCGGTTAAATGTTTTATTTCATAGACATTCTACATAGCTTAAAATTATTTGAATTAAATAGTAAAGAATGTTGTCAATTTGACATATATGACGTTACTAGATAAGAACAGAAATGAATAGCTAAATTATTTTTCTCACCTTGATAAGCATGTCAGTTACTCATCACTTGTATGCATAATCCATTAACCTAGTCATGACTGTAGTGGCTAAAAATGTCCTGATTATTTTATGGTAATCTTTTTTAACTAGAGTTTTTTTAAATTTTGGGAAATATCTGATGTAGAAAAAATTGATCATAACCCAACCCACACCTCTACTTCATATTTTTTGTGAATTAACAGATATTTTGTGAATGGCAACGACTCCATATAGATAGCTTTTTGATGCATAATCAGGTGGTATGGATGCAGAGGTGTAAAATGTCTGGGTCCAGAGAGAGGCATTAACATACCCATTGAGAACCCAGTAATTTTCCTTTTAGGACAGTTCTTTGAGCTGCTCATAATGTTTAAGCAGTAGTACAGCCAGCACACCATTTACCTGCTTGCCCCCTAGTGGCCACAAGTGTTCACCGAGATAGAAAACAACCATTTGTGGACAATGCTCAGGACACAGTATTTTCTTGACCTTGGTATGAATGTGGATGCAACTTTTTTACCCTATCACTGTCACTGACTAATGATTACTTTAACCATAAGCGGACCCCCACCTCTCCCTCATACAGAAGAAACCCCCTACAAAGTAATCCTGGTAATGCTTTTGTTCTATTATAGGGAGCTTGTTCTTGGTGCCTCACACACATCATTGGAGGTCGGCCTGTTGGGCAAGGCACTGCAGGATAAGGTAATTTACCACAGCTAGTTCTCAATACTAGCATCTTCGTTGATATTCACTATGAATCATATTTATGTCTTTGTTTTTTTTCACTTAAATGCTATGTGGTAAAGATAAGGAAATCATTATAGGGACAACAACAGTTCTGTGAAATAAGTCGATGAATTCAAATTTGCAAAACGGGATTGAAAAAATAAATGTTATTTTCATAGTATAGACATACATAGTGTGAGAATAATATAAAGTGTAATTAGTATTTGCTCTAGATTTCCCCTTCTTCACTGTATGTTTGATTAATTTGAACTGAACCTGCCAACTTTTCACCTGTTATACTCCGGGGCAGGAGTTCTAAACCCAGAAGGTTTGAAATTTATATAGCCACCAACTAACGCAGGGCAGACTGAAAAAATGGTCGATATTTTCAGGCTCGTAAAAAGCCCATAGATCCGGTCCGGAGTATAGCTGGGATAATAGTTGGCATATGAGCTCTTGAATTTTTTCCTGTGTACCATTAAAGGTGTATTTGTTTCAGAATGTATGGGAACGGTGGAGTTTGGAGGACTCGGCACGTGCGGAACTCCCGCTGACTGAGGACCATGATGAAACGTACCCTGCTGGTATCGCTGTGGATTTCACCTCTCGTCTACCTATTCAGCTAGGTAAGTTAGCAAATAATCTAACCCTCGTGCTGCTGGTATCGCTGTGGATTTCACCTCTCGTCTACCTATTCAGCTAGGTAAGTTAGCAAATAATCTAACCCTCATGCTACTGGTTGTTAATTTTACAATACAAAAAGATGCAACAAAATCTGAAAAATTGATATATATATATATATATATATATATATATATATATATATATATATATATATATATATATATATATATTTATATGGATTACTTGCAATGGGACTTTTTATAACAGGTTTGAGTTTCAAATGTATTTGATAAGTTATTATAGATACAATGTATAAATAATGTGCCATGGAATTTATATTTCATGGCAGGTTTGACTATGCAAAATATTTGATACCCTATTAGGATTACTATTACCTACTCTCTTTGTATTTTTTCAGGGGATAATCAGGTTCATCCTCCCTCACCTATTCTCTTGCTGCTCTCCACTGATGGTGTCCTTGCTCCATTCTTCATGATGAACGTAGTGCCAGGGGCCCCAGCACTGCAGAGGCAAGTCCAACCTCTCAGTGCAGAGGGACAGAGAACCAGAAAAGGTATGATGATTGTGTATATATTTTACACAGATAAAAATTATTCTAAGAATGCAACATATTTAGTATGTAAAAAATATACACTGTAAAATTATCATATTATGCTGGTGGTTTATTCCATTTAGAAATTGTATTAATAGATTGAATACAGATTTCATTATCGAGATTAATGTGTGATTTTCTATTTACCAGCAAACTTTTAACGCTTGCTCTTATCTCCTCACCGTCATACAATTAGTGCAGATGGAAATGGTGGCTGTATGCTGAACCTCCTGAAACCCTCAGGCCTCTAGCTCTTTGCTCTAGAGATGTAGGCCCTTCAGGCAAATACTTGGAATACTTGTTGATGTGCTGAATAGAATACTGTATCTCTATGCTCTATTTTTCCCTTATGGTAACTGCAGATGTTCCTCTCTTTTAACCTGTTAATCCTAGTAGAATTCCACTAAAAAGCCTATGTAAGAAATGGAATATTTTTTCGGAAAAGAGCATTTCGAAAGTCATTGAATGTCTATATTTAGTGTTTATCTAATTACTATTTAACTTATTTATAATCTTTACTTTATATCTAATAAATATCTGATTATTATTACTATTATTTAAACCTGACCAACAACTCTCCTTTAATCAGGAAATTTCAGGAGGAATTCTGTCAATGTGGTGATGCAGAGTCCAAAAATTCATTCTTTTGAAATTCTTAGAGCAATTCCCAAGTGCTCTGTCTAGGAAATTAGGAAGGGCATGCAAATTGTTTTTATATGGTAGAGAGAGAATTGTTTTCTAGAAACCTTAGTAGTAAATTCCACTTCTTTTAGAGGGCCTCCCCTGTTGGTTGAGTGGTCTCAGGCACTGTCACTGACTTTTTACTGTCTCTCACTGCTGCCTGGGTACCAATTCTGGCTGGGGCATGTGAGACAGTTACCAGCGACTCAGGGTTAGGCAGTGCATGGTGTTTTTCATTGGATACTCTGGTTTCCTCCAACACTTACAACTAGCTAGTCGAGAATTAGCCTAAGTATCATCTTTGGCAGAAAAAGTGATGATAATCGGCTTCCAAATTCTTCTTTTAGGTGGGCCAGTTTCTGTGGCAGCTCCAGAATTCCAGAAGAAGGCTCCGACTGCTGCGAGCAGTAGTGGGGCCACAGCAGCAGGCTTTGCTGCAGCGGCAGCTTCCCAGCCCCCAGCCACATTCAGCTTCAGGTAAATCCAAAGCTCTAGTTTCTATATCTAATGCACACGTCATTTAGTGTATAGTACTGTAAAGATATATGTTTGCTTTTAAGCGTTCAATCTTGTCATGTAGCTGTACATTAGAATATATATATATATATATATATATATATATATATATATATATATATATATATATATATATATATATATATGTGTGTGTGTGTGTGTGTATATGTTTATACATATAATTATGTGTGTGTGTATAAATGTATAATGATTATATATATACATATATATACATATATATATATATATATATATATATATATATATATATATATATATATATCAGGCCTCAACGCTAACTCAAAATGATACTGGCCCTGTAGGACCATTAACACCTAGCATCTACTGGTCCTGCAAAATGTTTACTGGCCCTACATTTTTTCTTTAACATATTAAGAAGAAAGAACCTTGCATAAGATTCACCACAACACTTATCTTTATACGTTTTATCTTCATTTATTTCAAAAACAATTGGGGACATTCTCAGGGGGAAACTTTTTTACAAGAATGTCTCCAAATGTTTACTGGCCCTGTAGGACCAGTTGAGGTCTTTTTTTACTGGCCCGAAGCTGTTTTTGGGAATTTTTACTGGCCTGGGGCCATACGTTCACCCTTAGCGTCGAGCCCTGTATATATATATATATATATATATATATATATATATATATATATATATATATATATATATATATATATATATATATATATGTGTGTGTATTATGTATATCGGTGTATGAGTGTGGGTAGATACAGGCAGAGAAATATATCCCCTTGATCCGCAACCCCATAGGCACAGCATGCTAGTACCTAGGGTATGTGCGCCTCGGGTTACGCGGTGTAGCCTGGGGAAGTATTGGTCACGTGATTTTTTTCAGCAGGCAGCCAATCCTGGGGTGCACAGGTTATCTATGACTCATATGGTGCGAGGCAGCGAAATTTGATGATGCATGCACAGTGCCCACTCCCTGTCTACTACTCCCAGATACAGTTGAACTTGGATATGACGGATTTTTGCATATGACGGACGATATGCTTGGTCCCAGTTCGATGTATATCAAGTATTCGTCATATGTATACGACAGATTTTGCATATGACGTACCAATTTTCCTGGTCCCATTGAGTCCGTCATATCCAGGTTCACCTGTATAGATATATACTCATGTGTATTTATAAAACATTGGTCTCTTATATCCTCAGTTCTTCGACCACAGGCGGTGGTGGTTTTGGTCAACCAGCAACTGCGGCAGCTCCCTCTTTTGGTGGTTTTGGGCAACCAACCTCAACTGCTCCATCAACCGGATTTAGTTTCAGTGCAGCACCAACAGGTGAGCCTCATTTTTATCCTGGAATTCAAGTCCATAACATAACATAAAACCTATGTATAATTTGCCTTCATATGTACCTGTTTTGACCTTAACCCATTTAAATGATTAAGAGTTGTTGCAGAATTGTTATCTGGACCTATCATACTTTTGACAATAACTTGGGAATTTAGAATGATTTCACAAAATAATTGAAAGAGAGTTGTTGGTAATGTTCTGAATGCCATTTTTCCATAAAATATTTTCCTAACTATGCTTTTGCCTGCTGCTTTTTACTGCTGCTTTTGGTCACTGAGCATTAATGGGTTAATATTTAAAGCAATTGAATTAGATGCACTTCATAAATGTTAGACATGAAATATATGATCAAATTAAAGCTGTTCCGAATACCTGCCTGGACTGCATTGTTTAACCCATTCATGTCTGTAGCAGCCAAAAATGCCCTGACTATTTTGTTTGTATCTTAATGTGAGAAATGTGATTATATACTGTATACTGGAATTAAAAGATAAAAAATCTAGGTTTTACTGTTTTGAAAGATGCATTTTTTCCTTTGAAGGTGGGGCCCCAAAGACAGGTTTTTCATTTTCTAACACCTCCGCGGCTGATGCTAGTAAACCCTCTGATGCGTTTGGCGTCAAACCCTCAACGACTGGTCCTAGTGCTACGTTTGGTACTCCCACTAGTGGGAAGGTGCCAGGGATCGTCCAGCCAAGCTCTGGAGCACCGGCCAGTTTTGCTGCTCAGACCAGTCAAACAGTGACCAAGCCTGTGGCGTTACCTGCCACCGTCATTCAGGCAGGTAAGTTATCTTTCAAAGGTGTGCAGGTGCAGCCCCAGGATTTTTGTGTAGTGGTGTGTTCTATATGAGTGGGGCAGCAGTTCTTATTACCAGAGAGGCAAATCTATTTCATGAGTTCTCTGCGAAATCAAAGACAAGGCGATTCTTATCAAGAATACTTCTGAAAAAGCCCCCATTGTTTTTTCTGATTGCATTTATCAGTTTCTCAATTATGGCTATGGTTTACATGTGTATACAGTGAAACCTCTATTAAGCGACCGCTCAAGGGAAATGTCAAAAGTGGTCCTTTAAAGAGGTATATATATATATATATATATATATATATATATATGTATATGTAGATATATATTTGTTTAACTTCTCAGGATTTTCAGTATCCCAAACATGGATATGATATATATTTTGTTCCATTCTCTCTGTGTTTAGCCCCTCGATCACCTGGCCCGGCAGTAGGTGGCGCCATCAAGGTCCCTGCCCCGCAGAGCAAGTTCGCGACTGCCGCCGCTGCTGTAAATCAACCTGCCGCCTCTGTAGACAGTGCTGCCATAAGCAGACCGGTCCCTGCACAGCCCGCTCGGCCTACGCTGACCGCAACCAGGGCTGACCGCACCAAGCCCCCCAGTCCACATGTGGTAGGGTCCGCCCCAGCAGCCGTGGAGGATCCATTTACCAAGAGCATACTGGATGAGGTGAGCTTAAAGCTGACCTGACAATTTTAATTGAAGAAAGCTAAAGATTAGAGAGTGCTCGCCTTCTCTTGTAGCCACGTTTGTTTGAAGTATGGTAGGTTAGTGGTGCTGGATCAAAAGGAAAAGATATTGTTATTAGTCCAAAAAGCAAATATTGTAGATTCTACAATTCATAGAAACTTTTGCCTGTCTAAAAGGAGTTTTTCAGGAAACTGCCTGTCCTCCAAAAGACAGTTGCTAACCCATTCATGCTTAGAATTTATCTATGATACTTATGAATTAATCTAGGAATAAACCATGAATTTACAAAATATTTGAGGTATAGTTGTTGGTTGCCCTCTGAAATAAAAATTCATTATTTTAATGAAAGGTATATAATTATAGTTGCCAGGCCCATTTTGTATGCTGACAGGCATGAAAGGGTTATATCATTTCTGACTCTGTTTGATTAAAATACAACATGCCTATGCAGGGTCGTTGTCAGGATTTAGAAACTGTGTGTCCAAAATTTACAATTGTAAAACTTTTGGGCGTCCTTTTTTTCAAGGGAGACCACAATATACTTGGATTACAATCATAAATATGTATTCACTTTTTGCAATAAGGCAAAATGTCCATATGCAATGCCATGGGAATTATATTTAGCTGAAAAGATAATCAGTAATATACTTGAAATTGACAGTTTAAGCTATTCCTCAAAATAAAATTGGCTGTCCTGAAGGGTGACTTTTGAGGGTTTGGTTGTGACAAATGACACCCATATGCCTTGCTGGCTTAGACTAAGTGCCTGTGAGGAACAGTGATGATGATTTTCCTTTGTTTGTGCTTTATAGATGGCTCACTTTGAGAAGGAGTTGATGGAGTTGAGGTCGCGGGCAGCTTCCAGCCACGTATCTATAGGGACCAAGGAGGAGTTTGGAGGCGTACGACAGCAAACAGACGAAATGTGGCTATTCCTCACCGATATCAAGAGCACAACCCAGGTACCAATAGTAGTAAACATTTGCACCTATAAGAGAACTAAGCACCTTCCTAACCATCATTCCTAGCACCCCTTATCAAAACATGTAAAATGTTAACCCTAGGAACTAGAGTCTTTAGGTGATAGTCTAGTACACAAAGATTATCACCACTAGGTGGTGTCCTTGGCTGGCCCCTTAGAATGGATATCAAAACCTGAAAATCAGCATTTACTATGTAAACCACGTGCTGTTAGAAATTTTGAGGCTTATGGGAGCATTTAAAAATGTTTTTAAAATACCCATCGTGCAGATTCCCTGTTGAGGTAGGACCTTGCACCTTACCAAAGACATGAATAATCATATGGTAGACTCTCATTTTTCTCATTCAAGTAAAGGGTAAGTCTTGACATTTTGCCAAAAAACAAAACGCATCCAGATATGTTACCTCATAATAGTCACTTATTGATAAGTTTACCATTATTCGGCAACTATGAGATGTAACCTTTACAATAGCATAAGTGCCGTTGTCTTCATTAAACTCAGTTTTCAGATATTCAAGTTTTAAAAATGACCCGTGTATCGAGTAGGGTTCTACCTTAATCAGGATTTTTAAAATGCCTGTCCAAAACAGAAATTCCAAAATTTCTGCCCGTCCAGATTTAGTTACTCAGCTAATTCAGATCCTCATACCAACAAGATTTAATAGCTTATTGTGTCAAAAAGGACAATTTATACTTCAGCCATGTCCTAGAAGATAGTTTCCTAGGAAAAGATTTGGTTATGTTCCCGAAAAAATCAAAATTCTTCATAGAAATTTTTGCATGTCCATAATGGATTTTTTCAGAAAACTGCCTGTGCAAAAGACAGGCAGAACGGGTTCTGGCTAAGTCCCTGCACTAATGTGACGGCTTAAGTCATGACCTGAATTATTTTCATCTCAGGCTCAGCACAAGGAAATCAACGACCTGAAGACTGGATGCCTAGAGTCCTTCACGTTACTCGAAGAATGCAAGGCGCGCGATCAGAGGAACAAAGAACCCCGCTACTACAACCTGCTGCGGTCACGCCCCCTGGATCCCGCCAGCGCCAAATCTCTCAAGGAGGTGAAGACGCACTACCAGTACGTGGAGAGCAGTCTGCGGGATGTCAACCTGGCTCTGGATAACCAGTGGCAGCAGCACCAGAGCAAGAAGAAAAACAGATCAAAGTAAGAAACCGTGTTTATTTGCATCAGTTTGTTTCAAGGAAGTCGGTGCGGAACGCTGTGCTATTCAATTTTCTAATTTAATTTTATTTATCTATTTTCAATAAATTTTGATTTTTTTGAAAGGATATTTTGAGTAAATTTTAGAAAGGTCAAAGAACCCAGATATATTCGTCATTGAATCCTGAAGTTTGATAACTAAACCATTAGCCCGCCTCCCAGGTCATAATCTGAAAATGGCATTCCTTGGAGGTAGATGGCACTATTTGAATATTTGAAGGAGGAATGTTATTAAATCAGACACTAAACAACTTCCCTCCAAATATTTTTTCCAATTTATGCTTAGTTTCAGAGATATTTTAAAAGTTATTACAGGTATAGACGACAAAAGGCAAGGAAATCTCAAAGCATGAATGGGTTAACCCTTGTGCTGCTGCTGGCGTATTTTGCCATTACGAAATGATCCTAAAAATAAGCTGAAAAATAACTGAAAACCTGACATATGGGTACTCATCTGAGAGTACTCTGTGAGAGCTATCTGATGAATACCAACATAACAGTGTTTAGATTGTTTTCAAAAATCTTTGCATCCTTGTGCTTTGGACGAAATTAGCCTACTCATTGGAAGGGTAAAGACTGCAGACTATACCCATGTATAGATGTGAGCTCTGACTTAAATGTAAAGGGGTACAAAACATCTAGGTGGTAGTAGCTAAGCTACATTTCAGTAAGGACTTCCCTTCTCAGTTATTCTATCTAGGATTCTGATGTGATTTTTTTTCCATTTGCTTATGTTGTAGGGCAATACTAGGATTCTGAGTTGATTTTTTTATTTGCTTATGTTGCAGGGCTATGCGATCTCCTGCCTCTGATGCTATCTACCACTCTGTGAGCAACAACCACAATATCATCGTTAGCCAATCACGCGCCATCGAGCAGCTGACCAGCGAGCTGCAGAGTCTGCGTCTCTACAACACGCGATCGACATGGCAACAGGGGACAGCTCCTACCATCACCTCTACTCCCATGCCACACACAAGGGAAGAGTAAGTCTGCTTTAAAACTGTTTGTTTTGGAGGTTTTCACTCAAAAATTGAGAAAAATTAATTGTCATTGCATTATAGGAATCTTAGGCTCATAACAACAAAAATATAGTGTGATCCATGTGAAAATGATAAATATTTCATGCTTCTTTCAGTTCTTCAAAATTGAATAAGAAAATTATTGGAGCAAAAGAAATAGTGTTGATAATGTAATTGAAAAGATTGTCATCAACAGCCTTAGAAGTGCCTGAAAATGAACTTTTAAAATGATCTGGCTTCAATTTGAGAAAGATTAAATCTGTGTTTACCCCATTTTCGCAGTGCCCATAATCAGCCTGGCTATTTTAGTGATATTTGAATGCATCATTCCTTTGGGGATAGTTAAAAGTGAAATGTTGTTAAGAATCAAAATAATGTGTTTTTCTGTAGTTACTTTTAAATATCAAATCCAGGGTAACCTCTAAGCATCAATAGGTTTTTAAAGGAGATGAAAAAAAACTGTGCTATTATGTTAAAAACAGGGGTCAGGCTACGGCAAGAAACTGAGGAAGACCGCCGGGCTATAGGTTCCCAAAACTTCATAGCCCTATAGAAAATTTTATAGTCCCATTAAAAAACAAAAACGAGCTGCCTCGGTTATCCTAAATAAATATATATATACACACACACACTGCTAATAGTATTGTTTTTCCCTAAAAATGTCAATCTTTTCTTATAGCCAGCCGGGCTACAAAGGCAAATATTCTTATAGCCCGAAACAATTTTCTGCAGCCTCGGGCTATCGGGCTAGTGTGTAACTGGACCCCTGTAAAAAGGAAAGGTGGTGAATATAGTGTAGAATGGGGAAGATGTGGGATAATTGAAAATCGATAGTTACATCAAACCAATATTAATATGTGTGATAACATGTGTGTAATTAAGAAAATTAACACCTTCAAAATCAAGGAAGATGATATTGCTAAGTTAAACAAAATTAGGTCACTGGGGGAAGAAAGTATCATTCAAAATATTGTTAAGGAAATGCTGATGTTGTATTCATTCATTCTCAAAAATTTAAAAGGCGCCAATCGTTCTGCTTGCCTTTAGAGATGACACTGTTCCGGCCTTGCCCAGCATGATCGAAGCCTCGCCGTCGCCTAGGAAGGTAATGAACAGGTCCTCCATGTCTCCACTGAAAGAGGGGCAACTGCGGGACATGCTGAGTAGGCGCATGGTCACCTCTATCAAGTCCACAGCTCCAGGTAGGTGAAAACAAGAGCATCACAAAAAGCTATTCAGGGCTCGAAATTAGCTGGAGCCGTGAGCCCAGTGCTCCCATGTATTCCCCTGCAGTTCTCTCAAATTTCTGCAGGGAGCCCAAAGATTTACTGGTTTCTATAAATGACACCTTGTTTTACGATTTTGGTTGAGTGCTGTCACATTATTGATACTATATAACTGGTATTTTTTACAGGCATTTGATTTTAGCGCTCCCGTGATATCGCCAAAATAACATTCTTCAAATAAATATCAAATAAATATATACTTTAGTTTGAGTGCTTGAATGTGCTAATTTAAAGCAACACAAACAGGGCAGTAAAGAAAAAAATTTAGCACTCTACATTAAAGCCGTATACAGTAGTCATTTTCTTTGTGCTTGCCCTTAATTTCTTTTATTGTACTTGCTGATTAGGTCTGTTGTAACATGTTCCTGTACTTGTTTTGCAGTGAATCTGTCTATGTCTAAGTTGGTGAGCGCAGAAGGCCTGAGACAGATGCTGAATAATAGCCGAGATGAGGAGGAAATTTCCTACATTCCTAGAACTCCCACAAAACCGCCGCCTCCATTGTCTCCCGGTGTCACAGACATCAAGCAACCCGTTGTTCCCGTTGGAAAGAGCAAGAGCGCCGCCATTCCGCCGGTCGTGACAGTACAGCGATTCCCCGCCGCGGCCTCATCGGGGGTTGTGATTGGTCAGAGCAAGGCGTTCACTTCGGGTAGTCTGTTCAGTGCCAAGGCAGGTGCTGCTGCTGCTGGCGGTGGTTCTTCTCCTGTGACAGGCTTTACTGCAATGAAACCCTCGGCATCCACACCCGGCACCGGTCTGCAGGCACAGACACGACCCATAGTCACCTCTGGCTTTGCCGCAATGAAGCCGGCCGACTCAGCCAGCAATGCCTCGACCGGCTTCTCTGCCATGAAAGCGGCGACCAGCAGCCCATCTCCGATAGCGACAGGATTTACGGCGATCACGGGCAAGTCACTGCCCCGCCCACAACAGAGTAAATCTCCAGGAGGGGTTAACCTGCCTCAAGCTCCCATTGTCGCAAGGCCCCTGGCGAGCACGGCCACTGCTCCCCCACACTTAACAGAGGGTAGGTACACTTTTCCTCCTGTCTGCCTTCAAACAATACACTCTGGTGAAGTCTTCTTTGAAGTTGAACCAGATCAGGAACACTTGGAAAGAAAATCTTAACACTATGATATCAGCAGAAAGAGTAGAATTTAAATTGTTCATTATGAACTTTCTACCAATTATGTTTCTCACATTTTTCTACAGATAAAGAATAATATTGCTACAAATAATTGTTATCGTTGTATGTCCTTTTTATAATTGTTCATTCATCCTGGAGCCAATTTCTTAAAAGGACTCAGAACTCATGCCTGGAACATGAGTATTTGATCTAGTTAGCATTCTATATTGACTCCCAGAGGGGTGGGGGGGGGGGGGGGGGTATTTGGTGGGTCATAAAGCAATTGGCAATCAACTGTCCCTGCAGCACCTATGGAGCTCCCCTCATATCATAATATGTTCTACTTCCAAATTCTCTCTCTTTTCTGAAGCAGTTGGAGATGGGGATTCCTCAAAGAACACTGGTATTGAGGGGGCTGCTATAAAGCCCAACCTATTTGACTTCTCCTCTTCCTCCTCCTCCTCCTCTACTAAGCCTCCTACTTCTGATCTCTCTGCACCTGGTGCCTTCTTCCTCACTGGTAGGTCTTTTTAACTCTTGGAATAATTCTTTGGCTGGCCAAAAGGTGGCACTGCACTGTAATGGTCAGGATGGCCAATTGCAGGGTGATTTTTTCTTTTTCTTTTTTTTTTTCAAATTATCCCAGCTGAACTAGAATAAATGCGAACTAAGTTATTTTATTCCCAATTTAAAAAAAAGATGCACATTTTTCTTCAGTATCTCTAGAGATTTTCCTGACCTGTTATCATACCTGGTCGAACACCCCAACCCAATATCTTCACCTCCTCTATACTGAAATTCAAAGTTTTATCCCTTTGCAACGATGGAATAGGTGCTATTTAAGGAAAATATTATTCTTTATATTAACCAGATTCTAAAGTATTTTATTTGACCCTCAATTTCCTGGAGTCTGATAGGTTGGCTGACTCCCTCTACAGGGTCTGACACTTAGATTTTAGGGTAGGGGCCCAACAAGCCTTTTGATAAAAAAATAGTGGTCAAAAACTGGATTTCTGGTTAATATACATGCTATTTTGGGCCCCTAGTCTGAAAAATCTAGGGGCCCACAGTAAAATCTAGGGGCATATCCCTGCTCTACTGTGTATGGTTTATTTGGAAATGATTGATATCTTTTATTTGTCATTTATTGAAGATTCTATTCCTCTGATGTGTAGCAAACATTTTCCTCTCAAGTTAACTCATATGTTAGTACTTCATTTAACCATTCATTTCACTGAGGGTTTTCAGCAGCTATACTAGTAACTACTCTAATACTGCACTATTTTAAGTATATAATATGGAATATTTCAACTAAGATTTGCATTGCTTTAACAGGAATATTAAAAAATGTTACCTCTATATTGCAACTCATACGTTTAATAGATGCTTTATTTGACCAGGAATGTTATGGTATTTTCAGCCTGATAATTATAGTGACATCTTTAAGTCAAAAGCAAAGTTTGGAAAATATTTCAAGGAGAAATGTCAAGCAGAACATTACTGATAACTCTCCTTCAAAATCATTCTTATTTCCACATTTATTCATTTATTTATTTTCAAAATATCATGGATACAGACGGCAATTTCTCATGTAGCCCTTAGCCATAAAAGGATATGAAACATTTTAACATTGTTCCAAACTACTTGATCACAGTCTGTAGTATACCTATCATTTTCAGGACAAAAAGCTGATGAGAAATCCTCTGTGTCGAGTGGCAGCATTACTGCTGGAACTGTCTCTGGTGTTGTGCCTTCTGGTTAGTATAAATACTAGTATTGAACTACACAGGTGCATGACTCCCAAGCGTGAGTTAGCAGGTTTTAGTCTCTGCTGGATCCTCAAGCGAGTTGGCCTGGTCGCTAAATAAACGACGGGCATTGTGGAGGGCTGTCTATGGTCTTTTTGCAACTGAAATACCCCTTGGAACTATTTGTGAAGAGAAAGGAATATCTTCCCGGTTTCGCAGTTCTAACTTGTCGTGATATCACCTTAGCTGTTGAGAGTGACGTAAAACCCCATTCCTTGCTTGAGCCACACAGGTCCGTGAAAGGTGTCTATCCTCTGTGAGGGGAGGTATTGTTTATTGCTCAGTTCATGTCAGCACTTCCCACTGGTAATTGACAAGATCCTCTCTTCACATTCTAGTGGACCTCTCAACAATTGGTGACTTAGCTATTGACTTCATTTTATTTCTTCCCATTAATGCTTAAGCTTTCCTCTAGAATTTTCATCTTGATCTACACTACTTTTGAAAATATCTTTGAAATCAAAAATAATTTCATAGAATACTCGAGAGTTGTTGTTAGTTTTTCTGTTCAACAATTCTCCTTGATTTTTTTCCAATGTTGGAATTTACTTATCTGCTGGTCTTGTATGCTCTTTTGTAGTTTCATCTTAGTTGAAATGAATGCTACACATCGTCAAATACCGGGGTCAAATATCATGAAAGTTCTAGGGTTGTATTCATTTATTGCACTGCTCAATGAATCGGGGATAAATGGCCTCAATCCTGTACTCGAGCTTGACGGTGACCTATCAAATATTGTTACCATATAACTTGTTCCTTTTGGAATATTGATTAGACTGGTGCTGCCATCTATTGAGTGAAAAGGAAACTAAATCTAGATCTAAGCTAAACCACTAGAGTACATGTAGCAGTGTTAGCAATATGTTAAAAAAGGCTGCATCCACCATTATTATACCAAGTTCCAGTATATCCTGCATCCTTAACATGGACCACACATGAGTTTTAGTTATCTGGACCAACAGTTGTGGTCAAATAAGGAGTTAATTGGCAGTTATTAATTCAAGTAAGAACTGCAACAACATATATAATACTTTGTATGTAGTGTACATAGATGAATAAACTTTTCCAACAGTTGTATCATTTTAGACGTCAATTGACTTTTTTACCACATTTGTATCATTGAATTAATTTATGCAACAAATTGTTCAATGCAGTATATAGTATGTACATGTATTATCTAGCTTTCCAGGACGGTAATACTTCTTAATGATCCCAAACTATACATTTCATACCTGATTGTATAAGAAATAGTTAAGGGATTCATATGGAACGTCATTTCTTTAGTTCCTTACTTTTCATTATCCAAAATGGGGAGACATTCATATTTGCTGGTAAATACTGGCAGTCTTGATTCTAGGTATCCATTGTTTTCAGTCAAATATGTCATTTATCCACTTTTGTATTATTTTAGGTACAGCTACGATTGGTGCTTCGAGCTCAGCATCTGCGTTTGTTCTAGGGAAATCAGTGCCAACTTCTGCTGGATTTGCCTTCAATTCTTCCTCGCCAGGAGCGTTTCAGTTTGGCAAGGAATCCACCACTGCCCCGAGTGCAACCACAACAAGCAGCAGTGGTGAGAACAGTGTCAAGGCAGCACCCCCTTCTGGCAAGCGGGTGAGTGAGGCCGGAGCAACTGGGATGTCAAGTACGGCTGCTCCGTCCACGGCAGCCAAGACGGCCAGCACGGCATCCTCCTCCACTTCCAGCAACCTCCTGAAGATGCTGGCCACCAGCACCGCTACCACAAGCGCCACCCCTTCCGGGTTCAGCTTTGGGGGCACCCCATCCTCCAGCACTGCATCTGGGGGGTTCAGCTTCGGTGCATCGAGTGGGGCCACAACCTCCTTGGGTTCTTCATCCAGTATTGGTTTCAGCTCTGCAACCACGTCCTCAGATTTCGGTACCCCTGCAAAGAGTGCAGCGCCCTCTGGATTCAGCTTCAGTGCGACATCAAGCTCGGGTGTCGCAAGCACAGGACCCGACTCTCTTTCTGCCCCATCCTCGGGATTTAGCTTTGGCGGTGTTGGCGGCGGCTCGCTTGACAAGGCTTCTTCGTTCTCCACAAGTGGGGCATCAACAGGATTCAGCTTCGGAGGCACTGCCACCCCAAGCTTCAGTTCCAGTGGAAAACCCAATACCACCAGCACTGCTGACGCTAGCACCGTATCATCCAGTTCTACCGCTGCCGCGGATACAACATCCACAACTCCTGGGTCCACAACTTCTGCCTCCTCAAACACCAGCACGGTGACATCCACCTCATCTTCTGCCAGCACTGCGGTTTCTGAATCGGCGAAGTCAACGACCACTTCTGTGTCATCCTCCAGTGCACCAGCCCAAAGTGGGGTGCCTGATACCACCACCTCCACCAGCACAGCGCCTGCAGTATCATCTACTACCTCAGACGCTGCAGGAAGCAGAAAGGCAGACAGCACAGTATCCTCATCTACCCCAACCCCTTCTGACATCAAAACTGCTGCTGTTTCATCGTCAGTCAGCACCACACCTTCCTTATTTGGTGGCTCAACTGCGCCATCTAGTGGCTTCAGTTTCAACAACAAGCCAACTCCCTCCACGACCACTCCGACCGCCACGCCGGTATTCGGCTCAGCAGTTTCAACAGCAAGCACAGCTGCATCCTTTTCCTTCCTTGGTGCTGCGAAGGAGTCTTCTTCTGTATTCGGAACTACCGCCACCTCCACCGCAACCACTGCCACGCCGCTCTTTGGGAGCAGTGCGGTATCGTCAACTGCAGCCACTGGGCTGTTCGGAGGGGGAGGATCTACCACTGCAAGCAGCGGAGGCCTGTTTGGTGGTACGACAACAACCGCTGCAGCAGCTACCACTGCTACAGCCACCACTGGCTTGTTTGGTACGCCCACGACCACTACAGCAAGCAGCGGAGGCCTGTTTGGTGGGACCACAACCACTTCTGCAGCCGCTACTACATCTGCAGCCACCACTGGCTTGTTTGGTACGCCCACGACCACTACAGCTAGTAGCGGAGGCCTGTTTGGTGGGACCACGACCACTTCTGCAGCCGCTACTACATCTGCAGCCACCACTGGCTTGTTTGGCACGCCCACGACCACTACAGCTAGTAGCGGAGGCCTGTTTGGTGGGACGACAACCACCACTGCTTCGAGCACTGGATTGTTCGGGCAAACTGCAACCAGCACTGCTGCGCCCACTAGCAGCACTGGTCTCTTTGGTCAGACTGTCACGTCATCCAGCACAGGTCCATCCCTGTTTGGCAGCACAACAGGTAAGTAGGGCAGGGCAGGGCAGGGCAGGGCAAGGGTCTTTTCAGGATATATTTTTTTAATCAAAATCATTTATATTCATTCCTAGTAAAAACATGTAAGCACAGTGTTACAAAGATGCAGTAGATAGAAAATGGTACAAGAATGATTATAATTATGGTATACAGAGTAGGTCTTGCTATACTCTACCCCAAAAAATGTGTGAGAGGGGCAGCCAGCATACAGGTTTCTTATCATAAGTTGGGAAGTCAATGTCCAGGTACATTCCCTGTGATATACATTAATATATGTATGCATCCTTATCCTAGTTCAGATTTTAGAAGGCTATGTCAGAAAATATACATAAAATGGGCCATTTTGGGTCAAAACACCCCTAAAATATCTGACCTTTATGAGTACATATACCTAAAATACCTTTTAGACATTTGATGTTACTAAACTGGGTTTTCTGTACAGTCCAGCTAATCTCAATGCAATAATAGGGATATATTACAAAAATCACTTGTTTTAGCAATTTTTCCTTGAAAAAAGCACAAATTGTCAGTTTTATAAATCATTCTATCATTTAAATTGCTGTCATTCTTAATGACATTTATGATTGAGCGCCCCTCTAACAGATTATTGAAAATCTATTCTTAAAATTTCCATCCATTTGGCAGTTACCAGGGTCTGACAGTTAGATTTCAGGCTAGGGGCCCAAAAAGGTATTTTGATAAAATTAATTGTCAAAAGCAGGATTTCTGGTTATTATACATACTATTTTGGGCCCCTAGTCTAAAAAATCTGGGGACCCACAGCAAAATCTAGGGGCATATGCCCCTGATGCCCCCTAAATATAATATAATGTGCGTGTGTGTGTATA
>OZ012684.1:68243754-68287894 GCA_963942565.1 Maea johnstoni | reverse complement strand
CCAGGTTGGTTCTTGATGGGTTGTTAAGTTCAGGCACCCAGGGGGTGGGATCTACAGGTTTTGGAGGCTTTCAGGTAGCTGCTGCCCCCACCTCTCCTGGATCTCCAGGTAAGTGAATGCCAGGTTGGTTGTTCAGTTCAGGCAGCCAGGGGTGTGGGATCTACAGGTTTTGGAGGCTTTCAGGTAGCTGCTGCCCCACCTCTCCCGGATCTCCAGGTAAGTGAATGTCAGGTTGGTTGTTCAGTTCAGGCACCCAGGGGGTGGGATCTACAGGTTTTGGAGGCTTTCAGGTAGCTGCTGCCCCCACCTCTCCTGGATCTCCAGGTAAGTGAATGTCAGGTTGGTTGTTCAGTTCAGGCAGCCAGGGGGTGGATCTACAGGTTTTGGAGGCTTTCAGGTAGCTGCTGCCCCACCTCTCCCGGATCTCCAGGTAAGTGAATGCCAGGTTGGTTGTTCAGTTCAGGCACCCAGGGTGTGGGATCTACAGGTTTTGGAGGCTTTCAGGTAGCTGCTGCCCCCACCTCTCCCGGATCTCCAGGTAAGTGAATGCCAGGTTGGTTGTTCAGTTCAAGCAGCCAGCGGGTGGGATCTACAGGTTTTTGGAGATAGCTGCTGCCCCATGTGAGAATTTCTTTAGATTTTCTATATGAGCAAAATACATAGGGAAGGTATGGACCTGTGGTCATTTGTTATTTGTTTTCTGCAAGATAATCATTTGTTTATTTATAAGATGATAAATCAAAAAATAAAACATTGGGCTTGATATCCCATTGTTTTCTTATGTGCATCATAACTGTATTTCTATTGCCATGAAGTTAACCTTACACAAAATAAGATTGAGTGATACAATGTTTTGTCAATCAGAGTTTGGACTGAATATTTGTTGTATACTAGAGGCACATTTCTGCTTCCATCTCTTAATACTTAGTAATTAAATTCCATTTATTACCTTGTTTAGTCTACATTTCTACAATGTTTACTGATGCTCTAAAACAATAATCATTGTTATTTTCAGGTGCTTTTGGAGGAGCTCCAGCGTTCGGAAGCCCTCCAAAGTTGGTGGAAGTCCTGGGTTTGGAGGTGGTTTTGGTGGTGCTGCCACCTTTGGGAATGCACCAGCACCAACTGTAGGATTTGGTACCCCAACCCAGGATCAGAGTGCAAATGCTGGATTTGCAGCGTAAGTCTAGCAAAATCATGCACATTTTTATTCACGCAACTGCCGTCTGAATTTAATTACAAACATCAACTGTTTCACCGCTGGATGGGGCATTGTTATGCTATTTTGAACGTATACAGTGCCAGTAGTATATGCGTTATCATCACCTAGCGCGAATGCGTGAAATGAAAAGGAGCGCGATAATAACAAGTTTTACAATATGCGATTATGATAATATCATGTTATAACAATAATAATAATAAAAATGATAATGAAAATAGTAATAATAATAATAGTGATGATAATATTGGTAATACTGATAATAATATTGATAGTATTATTACCGTGATAATAGTCATAATAATGAAATGATAATAATATTACAGTAATGATAATCATGATAATGATATGATAATAATAAATACTTACATAATGATAATAATAATGATGATGAATAAATACTCATTCACATACATATATATACATATATATATATATATGTGTGTGTGTGTATATATATATATATATATATATATATATATATATATATATATATATATATATATATATATATATATATATATATAGCTTACATATTTTTGATTTTTTTCCCCTCGATATATACTATATAATGGAATGTCATAGTTTCTAATGATAGTTCCTTTCTGTGCACCAGAAATTTGAAAAATGAACTGGTCATGAGATTTTTCAAATTTCCTTTGTTTTTCTTTAGTTAATATTATGAACACAAACTGTGAGTTCACTTCAGACATCAAGAAAAATGATTTATCAAGAGAAGGATAATTTTGAGGGTCTTTCACTCTATGGATAGAGGTTGGGACCTCTTACTTTCCTTTGTACTAGTATTTGATGTGAATGTTTTATTTGATGAATTTCCAGGTTTGCGGCCTCTAGTAGCCCGACATTTGGAGTGCTAGCGCAGCAGCAACCCGCTAGTAGCGCCCCATCATTTGGTGGGGCAGGTGGTGGCGCTGGTGGATTTGGAGGTGGGGCGGGAGGCTTTGGAGGATCTACGTTTGGCGGAAATGGTAGGTGGTCATAGCATAGAATCATAGATTTCATTAGAAATGAAATGTGCATCATCTTGAAATTTATTGGAAAAATTATGGTAAATATCAAATGATGGTTTGGGTAATTCTCAAGGATAAATTGACTGTGCAAAATAACTCTGAAAAGAGTTATCCTTGGTTTGCAATGTTTCCTTTTATATTCCCAGCAGTAAAATGACTGAAATATCAGTGTTGAAGAGGTTCTCTTGTCTTGTTTTGGTATTTTTGTAACAAGAAGATGGATAAAGCACGTTTTTAAGAAAATATTTGATTGATAATTGATATTAGTCGTTAGCTGAACAATCCCTTTTTATTGGCTCAGTCACAGCGCGGATTACATCCGCTTCATGTATAGGGTTATATCTGGCAGGACATATATATATATATATAAATATATATATACATATATATATATATATATATATATATATATGTGTTTGTGTGCGTGTGCGTGTCAGTAAAGCTGTTTGCAGTAACAATAATCCTTATTAGTGAGTTGTGCTCTTCTTTTTTTCAGGATTTGGAGGAGGAAACGCCAGTTTTGGCCAGAGTGGAATGAGTGGTCAGAGTTTTGGTCAAGGCAGCTCCTTTTCATCGTACCGCTCCTAGTTCCATTAAGCTCATACAATCATGCAGCTTTTTCTCATTGATGAAATTAACTGACATCTTTCCTGGCTCTGAATATTGCTTCTTTACAATACATAATAACCTTACTTTTTCCAAATAAAATGTGACTTCCATTCTTCATCCTACAATAGCGCCAGCTTTTAATATAATGCATTGTTACTTTTCTTCAATATACAATTTAATTTTGCTTTTTCTTGGTCGCTCCCTTATGGGTATGTTCAGTTGGAAATCAGCACAGCCAATGGAATGTTTTGTCTAATAGCAATTCCTGCAAGATTTTCTTCTAAAACTAAATGCAGTCATCAAAATAAAAGGCAATGCTTACATGATATCTGTATTTGTGTACTCCATGTATTTGTAATCCATTCTTAAAGTGATTTTAAAGGTTTATGCTGCATACATTTTACCTTCTGTTCATCAGCCTGCGAGTTAATACTGACCTAGTTAGCCCAGGAGAGAGCTGTCTGATTAGTGTACTGTCACCAATAAGGTCAGACGGTTCCGCCAGGCTGACTATCCTGTATACCTTCATGCAGAATTTTGTAAAGCCTAAAGAATTTCCAGATTTAACCCCTTCAATGCTGAGGCTACTTTTACCAAACAAAAAAAAGCGCTAAGATTTCTGAAAACCATCTAAACCTTGTCAATATGGTACTTATTAGAGGAGTACCCATCCCACAGGGTGTCAGTCATTTTTCAGATTTTTTGCATCATTTTGTGTTGGCAAAATTAGCCTCCAGCAGCATAAGGGTTAACCCTTATGCTGCTGGTTGATAATTTGGCCAATACAAAATGATGCATAAAAAACTGAAAAATAATTGAAACCCTGGCAAATGAGTACTCAGTGAGAGCTTGCTAATGAGTACCAACATGACAGGGTTTGGATGGTTTTCAAAAATCTTTGCATCTGTGTGCTTTGGACAAAAGTAGCCTTAGCATTGGAAGGGTTAAACCATTGAGTCCTACGAAATCAGCTGGGTGTTTGCCTGATAGTTCCCTATACGTCTGATCTTAACTCTTCGTAATAGGTCTTAAATAATTCGATATTGATAATTCCTAGGTCATAAAAGTTGCATACTTTATGACTTAATGAGCATTTCTTCAATCTATAATCGCTATTTTTCAGCAAGCTGGTATTACACACTAGCATCGATATATAATTTCACAATCTCTGATCATGTTAGGTTCAATGTCTGAGATAATCCAACAGACTAAATATTAAGGTTTTTCAATTATTTCAGAAGGAGTTATTCAATCTATAATCGCTATTTTTCAGCAAGCTGGTATTACACACTAGCATCGATATATAATTTTACAATCTCTGATCATGTTAGGTTCAATGTCTGAGATAATCCAGCAGACCAAATAGTAAGATTTTTCAATTATTTCAACAGGAGTTATTCGTTGGTCCATGTTTCCTGTAGTAAGAAAGAAATTATTTTTATTTCATTGCTTTTCTGGAATGTGTTGTCATGTTTGTATATGCTATTTCATAATAGGAAAGTTCTTTTTGTTGATTGATTTAGGGATGTTGAATTTGCTTGGTACTATGTTGTTGTGTACCCTATATGAAAATAAGTTGTTGAATTTTTTGATCGATGTTGGAACTACTTAGCCGCTTATCCTGTATACCACCTGCCAAATAAAGCTAAAAGAAATTAGTGGCCTTATGTTCTTTGATATTGAGTGTGTGAAAATGTGTAAGAAAGACAAACAACAATTACCAACCTCCCTTTAAACCATGGCGCTCTCTCTCTCTCTCTCTCTCTCTCTCTCTCTCTCTCTCTCTCTCTCTCTCTCTCTCTCTCTCTCTCTCTCTCTCTCTCTCTCACTCTCTCTCTCTCTCTCTCTCTCTCTCTCTCTCTCTCTCTCTCTCTCTCTCTCTCTCTCTCTCTCAACACTGGTCGGATGATGTTGATTGCTATCCATCAATAACAACATTTAAGGGTATGTGTAGTAATTATTTTATACAATTTCACAAATAATACATTCCACCCCAGTCATGTAATTTGAAATATAATCTACTAGTCTAGAACTGTAAGATGAAAACCTCAAGCAACACAGTTCTGCAATCCTTAACCCTTATGCTGCTGGTGGCTAACTTTGCCAATACAATATGATGCAAAAAAAAAAGAAAAAAATGACTGAAACCCTGGCACATGGGTACTCATCTGAGAGTATTTAGCGAGAGCTGTCCAATGAATACCAACATGGCAGGGTTTAAATGTTTTTCAAAAATCTCTGCATTCTTGTGTTCTGGACGAAAGTAGCCTCAGCATTTGAAGAGTTAATTATAGAGTAAGATAGATTGGCCTGGTCTGCATATTAGTTAGCCTAGATTTCTAGGCTGACATATGTTTTTTTCTGTCATGTTATTTTCCTGTTAATAGCAGGCACCAAATAATCCAGATCTTTATACTTGCGAATGTTCACTTTTCCGGCCGCTACGCGCCGTGGGTTTGAACAATGTGTCTAGGTGGGCATAGTGGTCAGTTTAGTTTACACATGTCACACCAGGGGAACAGAGGACTCGGTTTGAGTATTTCTAGAGATAGGAGGACAAGGTGGTGCCATCTATCTACCATACCTTGTACTACACCACACTGCTTGGTCAGCACAGCTAGGAGGGAATGTCAACTTTTTAGGGACTAGGAATCTCGTCTCATATTGGTTCATGACAGTGTAATATACTGTCTCTGGCACCTTTATCCCTTAGGACCCTTCATAGAGAGAAGGGTAGCTATTCCCAGTAACAAGTTTCTCTCCTTGTGATATGACCAGTGATGTTGAAAGCAATCTGAGAGTAGTAGACAGGGAGTGGGCACTGGGCTTGCATCATCAAATTTCGCTGCCTCCCACTATGAGTCATAGATAACCTGTGTACCCCAGCCTGGCTGCCTGCTGACCCCATCTCCTTGGCAACCTATCTGACCTAGATAGGATGACATACCCCAGCCAGCCAGTCGGTCAGCCAGTCTCTCTGCTGCATGCTTACAAAAAAATCACGTGACCAATACTTCCCCAGGCTACACCGCGATGCCCAGATGGGTGCAGATGCTAGCATGCAGTGCCTATGGGGTTGCGGATCAAGGTTATGTATTTCTCTGAAGCAATGTAGATTATAAAAAACCAAACACTGTCAGCAGGTGTTCTGGGTAACCGATTGAATATCAATGTCATTCACTAATAGTGACAACTAGTGAATGTCATTGAAATTCAACACGTAGTGTAAAATCAATACAAGAAAGGAATCTGATGGATGAAATTGATTAAGTTCCTAGCCACGATGTGTGAACCTGAAGGCAGGAAGTTGTTAAAATCCTTGGATTAAGAAAAGAATGGATATGTAACGAGAGACCAATTACTATATGCCCTATAGTTACATGCTGGCCTCATGCCAGGACTACCAGATAAGTCAGCAGGGCGAGGTCACGTGGGAACAAGGACCAATCAGGGCTCTTGCATCGATTACATTACAGAGAAACCTTATCTCCACCACCTGCTGGGGGTGCCCAGAGCACCTATTAGCGACTATTAGTTGACACTGGTTGAGGCTAGCATGTTCAGGTTGACCGGCTGGTTTCCATTCCATGTGTTTGGTCTTCTAAGTTAAAATCCCCTAATGGTCAATATCATGATGGCCGGTCATCAAATCCCTCAAGATCCAATTATCATGAAACAACATTCCATTCAGTGGTTAAGAATATTATCACATTACTTTTAAAATCCCCGGCAGGGCAGGGCGAGGTAATACCTGCACAGGTAAAAGTTAACGGGCCTGTACATGCCTGTTCAAAACATGCCTGTTACATGCATAATGATGCACAGGTAAATAACGGACACATCCAAACAGGCCCGTTACGGGTATGTAAATTCAAAATTCTAAAAAAAAATTAAACTAGCAGTAAAATTTGTTTTTGATAAGTACATTTCGAAAAAAGAATGTTCCTAGCATCTTCCGCTGCCAAAAGTTCTGGCCCTACTATTGTCCCTTATGGGCGCATCCTCTATGGACCCTAGCCATGGGACAATTCCAGGCCTGATGTGGACCTTAAAACGTAACGGCACCCACAAAGGCCCTAAAATTTCCCAACGGGCATGTAACGGCCCCATTCAGACGGTCCTAAAAATTGTCTTCGAAGTTACATGCCTGTTAGAAGAAGGGGTCCGTTTACCACAAGTATGCCAAATAATCCAAAACCAACACATGTATTTGTTTATTAAATTATTATCAACTGGCTCCTCAACGCAGATACCAAGCCGTATCCCTTTTTAACAAGGAGGATAACGAAGTTATTAAAAAAAAAAAAATTATTTATATATTTTTCTTTTATCAATTTTTTAAAATATTTTTTCTTAATTCTTTGTATTTATTAATTTTTTTTTATTATTATTATTTTTTTTTATCTCATTGTTTTTTGTTTTTTTTTCATTTAAAAAAACGATTTTGTGTGTGTGTCTTGTGACATAAAAATAAACGAGGCTGTGACCTGAGAAAACAGCGGTGGGGTGCTTGTAGGGAAATGATAAACAGTGGGTGGGGGTACCTTGCATCCGACAATGAAAACAGGGCTCAAGGACGTATTGACTTAGACTAGGCTCCTAGTCCCTGTAATGTTCACCTTCCCTTATTATGTGTTGACCAAGCACTGTGGTGTGGTACCAGGTTTGGTAGATAGATGGCACCACCTGCTCCTCCTCTCTCTATATGTTTACAGGTGTCATAATCAAACTGAATCCTGGTGAGACAAATGTAAACTAAATTGGACACTATGGCCATCTAGACTATTTGGTGCCTGGTAACAGAAACAAATGAGAGAAAAAAAATACATATGACAGCCTAGAAATCTAGGCTAGTATTGACTGTGCTCCGGTACCGTGACTAAGATATTTGGACACCTTTGAGTATTACTACTATTGGACGGATTCGCGAATTATCAGTGACTCTCTGATAAAAAAGCAAGAGATGAGGGGTTCATAAGTCATAGCTGCAGGCTGAGACTTATTCGTACGTGGGTCGATCAGTAATGCCTGGTACGGTCTCAGTGACCTTTGAGACATAACGTTTTTTGCCAAATCTCCATCTTCAAAATCATCCTCAGTGTCTACCATTAGTGAAAGAAAGCAAATAACTACTGCAGTCAATAAAAGGATGTATATGGAGCCATTCAAATTGTTTTGGGATATTTAATAATTCAAAACCTTTGTAGGTGGGGGTAAAACACACATTGTGCATGGGGTCCATGTTAAGGTCTTACGATACTCTATACCAGTGACACCTATTGGGTATTGGACAAACTAAAAATAATTTATTACAATTTACGTGCCACCACTGGAAAAATTGAAAAGAAATCGATTTTTATTGAATATGTACCAATTATGATTATACCTGCCTAGTGCCTATTATAAGTAGTATCCTTAAAGGTTTTTGAGTTTGGCTACAGTGATTTCCATACTTATTGAATTTGATGTTTTGACACGCTTTCAGAAATAATGTGTGATAATTCATGTGTATAAAATGGGGTTCCCTTGCTCAACAATATTATATAAGGATCGACATATATGGTAATAATTGAGTAACTCCTTTCTTTCATTTTCATGAATATTTCCCCCGAAAAGTCCTATTTCACAGACTTTGACCATCTGTGGTTCGAAAACTAATACGATGACCTATCATTTTCTCCGTCTTCTTAGTATGAGCATTGTGTAGATATTGCAGACAAAAATTGGTGAAAATAAAACTAGGCAATTCTGACTTATACCAATGTTGGGTTAAAATTTGTTTCTCGAATTCCTTGATTTTGCCCAATAATTCCAATATAACAGCAAAAAACAATTTCAACACGGCAGAACAGTTTATCAGACAGTGTCAGTATCTCTGAAGGAATACATTTAGCAAAGAAAGAAACCAATATTGGAGAAAGAGATGTTTGTGACATAAATTGCATTAATTTTTCTGTGGAATCTGTGGAAAAAAACTAAGTCGATGACCCCATGATTTCAAGTTGTTTCGAAGATCACTGTGCCCAGTTCTTTCCTCATGCAGTTTCAGGAACATTAAACTGAGATTTATAAAAGTGTCGTAAGACCTTTTAAAAAAGACATAGGTGGGGGTCCATTGAAAATCTAAATCATTTAGAAATACAATAATTGCTGGGCAGGTCTGAATATTAGAGCGTCCCCCCCCCCCCCCCCTCATCTTTTTTCTGGAAGAGCCTTTAAAAACTAAGGTGTCTAGGGTGGGTTAGGAAACCAGACAACATACGCCTTTCATTCGTGTTCCCTTTATTTTCCAGACTGTGGCAGAAACCTATGGTTAGTGCGAGTGCGTTAACCCATTCACAACTGGAAGGTGCATGCTATCTGATTCACATGGACATTTCTCAATAATAAAGCAGTATATGAAGAAAAGTCTGACAGAAAGTTATTTTTCCTGTTAGTCTCACAAAGTATCTGCCTCGCAAGTTCTCCTTTTAATATTACTCTATTTGAGGAGTGTATATCATAAATTGTCAGACCACATGTCTACTCCGGTTGGAAATGGGTTAAAACAAAAGGACCAAGCAGCTTTGAAATGAACGTTGTTTACATTAGCTTTCGAAGTATTAAATGAGTTCCAGGCTTGGGGATCTTAACAGCTTACATGACTTAGTTACGTAATGGTTATAACTAATCTCACCAGGTGGCGTCCACCAAGGACCAATTCAAAGCAAGCCAGTTATGGTCAAAAGTGTAACTTCACAACATGCAGTAAGTAATAAATCATCTCCAGACGAAATTGTCTATTCCATGTACGGACCATTACTCTCCAGACAGGGCACGTGTGTGTGTGTGCGCGTTAAAACAGAAGGTCTAGTAGCTAGGGTAATGTAATGTGTATGTAAGTATATTTATTAACTGTAATTTCTCAATTACAAAAATGAGTAACAAGAAACTAAGTTTTCAAAATGGGATGCATTTCAGACCACTTCACAGTTATGGTTGTGTGTTCTTATTATTTTCTAACGAAAGTGATTTTACTTCACTTTCATTACTTTGCCTTTAAATTGGGGTCTTTCTAACAATTACTTTAAAAACGATAATGAATATCAATATCAATAGCCATAACTTTAAAAATATCACCACCATAAACATACTCAACGGATGGATCTCAGCTATTTTGCTGTCATGCCGCGAGTCTGGGCTGTGGAAACTTGGCGATAGGGCAGTTGGAGATAATATGAAAGTAATATAAGACGACACACGCGTCCTGTGGAGAGAGAGAGAGAGAGAGAGAGAGAGAGAGAGAGAGAGAGAGAGATCGCGTCTAAAACGGGCTGACGGAGGCTGCAGCCACCTCATTGACTCTGATGCACTTCATCCTCTTAGCTTCATACATGTATTAATCTACACAACATATTACCACTAAAACGGTCCAAATAAACATCCTACAGATGTGATGTGTGATGGTCTTATATACCTCTGATTTCAGTACATCTTTACAACGGTATTCTGTTCGCTGTTGTAGAGACGACCAAGCTCCATGGTGTTCTTCATACTATCTTAGATGAAGAAAGCTTAGATAAGGAAAGCTTAGATGAAGAAAGCTTAGATGAAGAAAAGAAAATGATGCCCGGGAAATGATGGTGGGCAAAACATTAGAACTTTTTCCACACGTTCTTATGTGCCGATGTCTTAATATAAACATAAGAACATGATGCCCGGGAAATCTAATATATTTATACGGAGTTTCGGGGACGGGTGGCTCCCTTTTTAGAGGAGCATATGCCGTTTGACAGGGGTTTGACCCCTGCAGTATGTTCCCGCACGGCCGTTTTCGTCAGTCGGCATAAAGGGGTTATGTTTATTACATTCCTTCTCCCGTAAGACTTGAATTTAATGGGGAAAGAGAGTAGAGAGTACATCATCGGCCGACATCTTTGACTTACAGCGCCATCTAGAATGACTATGACAAAATATGTGCCTGTACTAATATCGAATAGCAAGTTAGGGTAATGGTTAGGAATGTTAGCATGCTGAATTGTAGAGTAGTCGAACCCGAATCGAATCTCGACGGTGCTGCGGGAAAAGATTTTTTTATTCACTGCTGTTTTCCTATGTTTCGGATGGCACTCTATGCCGTAGATCCAGTCACCTAAAACACTCACCTTTACCATTGTAAAAATAACTACCGACTTGAAATGATAAATCCTATTTATAGTAACAATTTAAGTTTATCGTATCATACTTCTGTGTTCTTCATAATTTCTTTAAGTGAGGCAGTATATTTACGCTTTTTTGGTGGAATGTGTGAATGCAATATATTTGGTTTTGTACTTAAAACACACACACACACTCTTGGTTGTACAAGTTCATCATTGCTATTTATATGTATGTTTTATTATGTAAAACATGAATCTATGTTATATCCTAGGGTAATTAATTTAACCCTTTACCCATCCAGAATATATCAAAGGTTGTTAAGTTAACCCATTCTTGGCCAATGCACCTTAAGATAATTCATTTAACACTTTGCCACTCAGAAATAGTAAAGGGCTATCTTATTAACATATGTATGGTCAGAGCACCTGAAGAGCATTCATTTAACCCTTTACCCACCGAGAATATATTAAAGGTTCTTAAGTAAACTCATTCATGACCAATGCCGCTTCTAACAAATCATTTAACCTTTTGTAACCCAGAATATGTTAAGGTTTTTTTTTTATTTGTCCATTCATGGTCAGCGCACCTGATACATTCATGGCCAGAGCATCATAATGCTATTCATTTAACCCTTTATCACCTATAATTAGTTAAAGGTTATTATATTAGCCCATTCATGGCCAATGTACCTTAATATAATTCATTTACTGGTAACCGTTTGTAACCCAGGATAGGTTAAAGGTTATTTAATTAACCTACTCATGGCCAGAGGACCTGATCACTATTCATTTAACCTTTTGCCACCCAAAATTAGTTAAGGGTTATTTTATTAACCCATCTATGGCCAGAGCACCCGATGACTATTCATTTGACTCTTTACCCACCAAGAATATATCAAAGGTTATTAAGTTAACCCATACACAACAAATGCACCTAAATACCAATCGTCCCTAATGCACGCAGACAATTAAAAACCTAACTGCCAACTGGGATTTTATAATAGAAAGTGATAAATGGTGACGCAGCAACCAAACGGAATGTTATAAATATCATGCGCAAAAAGTCTTTACACCAAAGTGTGATTCACGTTCTTCTCAGAGTTGAGTATTTACAGACTGTGTCGCTCTTATTTTGTTGTATTTATTACTCCAAGTGTTAGTCTAGTCCAACTGCGCAGTGCTGATCTGCACACACGATGCTGCTAAAACATAACAAATCCACGTGATGGTTTATTTACATCCCTATGCTAATTTATTAGTACTCCATCAAGCTCTGACCAATCAGCGTCAAGTACTTTGGTCAGCAGCCAATCACCACACACCAAAACATATCCCATCATGCCCTTCGAGAAACCTTGCAGACACGCAATTCACAAAGCAAAACACAGTGAAGCAAGATCGCCATCGATAGTATTCCTCAAGCAAATTTTCACTGAACCATGCCATTTCTAGGGCAAGATTGGAGGTCCCCGGGAGAACAATGGGTCAAGACACAAGAGGGATGGGAGAGACTGAAGATGTGGCGCATGAAAGTGTTCGAAAGCCTCAACGAAAACGTCATAGCTAGGTAAGTTGAGCCTGTTGTACTGTATTCTGCCAGCTGTTATGCTGCACCATGCTGGCTGGCCTATTTGTTGACGAAATTTCGAGCCACACGTATGATCGATAGCTGTAGGCTGTAGCTATCATGCAATGTAATGGTTGCTTAGCTCGCATTGCGAGTACCATTTCAGTTAAGTGCACCGCTATCGATTGGCATGCTTGTGGATTGAAAGTAGGCAATAGACGTGGTGAAACCAGATTCTAATGTCTTGATCGTGATTGAACTTGCCATCAGTGACATTTTTCTCCACATGACATGCTATGCATTAGGCTATGGGCCTCGTATATGTAAATGTCTATGTTTTGATGTTCACCAACCAATGCATATATACGTGATGCATGTGTGTTTTCTTCTGTCAGTTGAAGTGGCCTGGTTTTATACCTTCGCCTACCTCGTTGCCAACACTGCCAACGACGTTGGCAGTGTTTTCATGCTGAGCCACTGGCCACAGTTTGTGTGATCACCTTGGCAGTTTTCTGGACTGCAGGGATCCCGTTTCCCTTCCTCGCCAGTTTGCTGGCTAGGCATGAAATGAGTCAGCTGGCTAAATTTGCATTTAGATGCACATCTGGCTAGATTACCTCAATAGTAGTTCACCCAGACAACACATTAGCTGGCAGAAATAACCCAGTGGCTGCGACCTATGATCAGAATACTCTGAAGAATATTATTGGCAGTGTGTCACTTATCATAATTTATTGCATTACTGAATAAATTAGATAATTATTGACATTGCCCATTCAGTATAGCCATGGTTTAATTAAAGATTGTTTACCTGCACCATATGCAAGTGACAGGAATTCAAAAAAATATGAGGCAAAACTTATTGGCTTAAATAGTCTGATCAGTTCAGGGTGCAACATAGGTTCCAAAAACAACTTGCTGAGTGTTGCAAGCTGCATATAAAAGTTAGTTGCCCCGCCAGTACTTGCCCGGCCACTCAGTTTAACAAAAGTAAGTTACAATACAAGGACATTGCCCAAAACATTTCTTACTGAGCGGGGCAAGTAAGGGTCTTGTTCTGCTTGCCCGACTGCCATTTTTTTGCAGAATTCACTTGCAGTGGGGCAAGCAGTTATGTTGCATTCCGCAGTTGAAACAAAGTATTACATACAGCAACATTGTATCACAAATGAAAATGTTGAATAAGGAATGCAGCCCCAAAACTTGGATCATTAGGCAACCTGGTATTACCTAGAACATATTTATCAGTCAATTAAAATTTATGATAATATTATACATCAATAACCAATTAAACCATTTGAGGCTTCCTCATTATTTTAGACATATGCAGGTCAACCTTTTTTGGAATTGAAATGACCAAGTTCCTCTTGCTTAAGTGCAGAACATTTAAAGGCAAAATGCCAAAAACCTGTTGTTTTTGCCTTCCTGATTTGACCTTTCCCCAGTGTTGGACTAATGATGGTGGAATATGTGCTGCATCACAGTTGTCCAACTGTCACATGGTGACGGCAGAGACCTATAGAGCAGAGACATCTACCTGTATGACGTATTTAAACATGTATAAACAACTATGCTAAATATTAGATGCTGTGATCCAGAACTATTCGCCTGCCTCTTAACCTCTATGCTGCTGGTAGCTAACTTTGCCAGTACAAAATGATGCAAAAACGATGTAAAATGACTGAAACCCTGGCACATGGGTACTCATCTGAGAGCTTTCTAATGAATACCAACATGACAGGGTTAAGATATTTTTTCAAAAATCTTTCTGTCCTTGTGATTTGGATGAAAGTAGCCTCCGCATTACAAGGGTTGACATCTACAGCTGGGGACTGGAGGAAAGTAAAAACCTTCCGCTCAGGGTTTCTTTCAGGATACGATAGTCAAAGGTTCATGAAAAGTATGACAATATCTCGAATTCCTAAATCAATATTGACTAACAGGAAATCAAGGTAGTCATGTCCTGAACAGCTAGGTAACAGAGGGGAATGTTTTGTAAGAAGTAAGAAGTCAGATATATTTTATTATCTTTTCATTTATCTGACTGTTTTTAAGCAGTAAGATAGAAGAAAGGATGAGTTATTCAGTTGAAGGTAAATGTTTTTCAAAAGATTTTGATAGAGATAAATGTATTTGAAATTTGTCGGAAATTCTAAGTGGTGAGGAAGCTGGTGAATTATAGATTGTTTAGACCTATATGTAAAAAGTAAAGACATCATTAAGGTGAGGCAGTTAACATATGTGATAACTTTCAAATTAACTTTTGAGAACATTGAATGAGGAATGTTTGTTAGAACCAACCAATATTTTATAATCCTTGTGATTTCAAGTTTTCCATTGATGCATTAAAATCTTCCTTGATTTTTGGATATAATAATACATAGAATTATTATGAAGCGGAAAACCTTAACAATACCCATGACAATTTGAAGATTGGTGACCCCATAATTCAGAAGAGAAGGTTCTATATATACCAGGATTCCTAGCAACTGCACACTTTTACCACCCTGGGGTCGTCTCAGTAAAACATCTAGAGATCCGGCTAGCCTTCTTTGTCTCAAGTAGCCCACATGTAACTGACATTGGGGGGGGGGGGGGGGGACCTCTGTTTCAGGATGGATGGCACTGTTATTCAACTGTCCCATGTGTCAGGGTGTCAAGTCTGGGAGAGGTGGAGATTGGTTACATAATAATGGTGCACTGCTGCAGTCACAAGCTCTCTAGGGAAGCTACCAGAAAATCTGCATAAGGATGTGACTTGGAAGAGATTCAAACAGCGCAGCATCTTTGGGTATATAAATAGACAGGCGGCTTTTCAGCAGAGAATCATTTTTCAGCTAATACGCAGTACCAAGTGATTCATGCCATGTGTCTGTAGCATTTTGGTGTCGGCATAGGGATGTTGGTTAACCTTCTCATCTGGTTCAGAATAAATGTGTGGTCATGTGATAGATTTAGATATAATCATAGGGGGTGACCCGGGGTGTTACTCGTTAAAAATTATGGACTTTTAAATGAAAAAAATGTCAGTGTGTGTTAGATGTCATCCCTTGTGGATAGACGGCACTGTGGTATGCTAGTGGGGTAGTTGGAAATATGCCAGTTCAACACCCTTTTGTGGCAATTGTGTGAACTAAATGGCCCACACTAGGCCACAAGCCCTTATGCAGTATAGGTGCAGGCATGTGTAATAAAGCAAAACAGTAACCCCTAGTAGCTAGGCTAATTTACTGCTTGAACATTGTTGAAATACACTAACCTTAAAGCAGAAAATGAATCGACTCTTGGTGTAGTATAAAGACCAAGTGAGGATATCATACTTCTGCCTGTGAACTGATCTTCATAGAATCTCTTGGGCAGTTCTCTAAGTGGGATGAACCCTATATACTTATCAACCCATTCATGCTAAAGAGTTCCTCTATAAAATGTCCCTTCAAATATATGACACTTTTAATGACAACTTTCAAATTATGAATGATTTTACAAAATATTAAAGGAGAGTTGTTGTAATGTTCTGAATAACAATTCTTCTTCAAATATTTTCCCAACTTTGCTTTTGCCTGCAATATTTCATCAAAATTGTCTGGCTGGTTTTAGCTGCTGGGAGCATGAGTGGCTTGACTGAAATGCGCACTAGCAGGTTGGCACCGGGCCAGGACCACCTCTCTTTGTGCAAGGCATCTATGTTTGTTTCGCCTTATCACTTTTCTTGATAAGATAACACACATGCTCCAAGAGCATCTCACACATGACTTCTGTATCTGTGATGCTTTTGAATAAAACTATGGAAAAGATCATAAATTTAGAAAATATCTGAAGAAGAGATTGGTTTTGTTCTGTTCAACATGTTACCTTTAAATATTTTCTGTCTTTTGTCAGAAAAATATCACAAAAAATCAGTCAGGTATTTTTGTTTTTACAGCCATAATTAGGTAAACTTCACAATGATGCTTTTAGGATAATTATTGATGATAATAGTAATTATGATGATGATGATGATGATAACAATGATAATAATAATAATAATGATAATAGTGATGATTTAACATGCATAGAGTTCCCTATGAAAAGTATTGTCTGGTTCTGTTATACTTTTGACTATCTTTGGAATAAAGCATAATTTACTTATCACATATATATTTGAAGGATTCTGAGGAGAGGAGGTTAACATTGACTTCTGATAAACTTTTCTTTCTCAATTTACTTTCCAAAATATTCATTTGTGAGAAAGATGTCCCTGTATAGTGTAATACATAAGGATTTTGGGTGCTTAATGTCTGGATGGATTAACCCATTTACAGTTGGGTTATACAGATGGTCTGACATGTTTGGAAATATCTTATATTTAAGATTTATTTTATTAAATGCTGTTTTTATTGGTTCCAAAATACCCTGATTTTCTCAAATATCATTCTACTCAATGAGTTAAGTTTAAAGCTGTCAGATCATGAGTGCACTCCTGAAGCAAATGGGTTAAACAAAGATGTCACAGGGTGCTAGGAATGTTTGTGTAGTTAGGAAACTATGGGTTTGATATTGAGAGGGGATCATGGTTTGGATGGGCATTTGGGTGAGGGCCAACCTAAGGTTTTCAGAGCATGTTTGCACTTTGCTAGAGTTTGTGATTCGTATTCAAATTTACTTTGCTGCAGCTGCCGTGACAGTTGACTAACACAATGAATTCATTTAACCCCTTCTTTCTCAGAGCTGCTGATATCTGTGGTACTGATGCTCCAAATTTCCGTTTTCCATATTTATTTTATTTTTTATTTATTTTATTTTTTATTTATTTTATTTTTTATTTATTTTATTTTTTATTTATTTTATTTTTTATTTATTTATTTTATTTATTTTATTTATTTTATTTATTTTATTTATTTTATTTATTTTATTTATTTTATTATTTTATTTATTTTATTTATTTATTATCATTATAATTATTGTTATTATTGTTATTATTATTATTATTATTATTATTATTTATCAATTATTATTATTTATCACCAAATACTCAGGCCTTTTTGGGCACTACAGGTGTCATGGAGTTCACTCACACCAATGAAACCAGACTCGGTACCTTATGCACCAGTTCTGGTACAGTAATATGCCTCTGCTGCTCCAGTTCGGTGCATAACAAGTGCTAGTGGGAAGGGAGTTTCTAGGTAGTGCTTCTAGTGTACTCACTTCACAGGTTTCTTGTACTGATGATAATCAACTTTTTTTCTCAAAGCACTAATTTGTCTATTTATTGCTTGGAAATAAAATGAATGAACTAATGACAAACAAAACTATTCTGGACCCTCTATAACCTATAACCCTTCCACCTATAAATCACCCATAGGGATTATAGGGATCAAAAGCATGACTGATAACTTGGTACATGTATGTATTATATACAAAATTATCATTATAATGATATATGACTATATATTTATATATATATTGTATGATGTTGATAGGACTCTCTGTACATGTTCATTATATCATCTCAGTGTGGGTGTGTTTCAACAGCCTCGTGGATGAAGGTGACATAGGTCTCCTACGCAATAAGCATAGATCTGTTACTCTTACATCACACTATAGATATTCATGTCATAATGCTTCACGTATTGTTTTTGCTTAGTTGTTTACCTTATGGGATGACCCCTACCACCATCACCACTACTACTACTACTACTACTACTACTACTACTACTACTACTAAGTACTACTACTACTACTACTACTATACTGCTACTACTACTACTACTACTACTACTACTACTACTACTACTACTACTACTACTACTACTTCTACTACTACTTCATTTACTTGTATTTAAGATTCTGTACTACATTTAAGCGACCCCCCTTTAAAAAACTTGTACCTTTTGTGTTTTTCAGGTTATTTAAATTGTACAGTGATGACTATGAGGAGAGGAAACGAGAACTAACACACCGTGGGCAGAAACCCCATGTCTTAATAAACAGGGCAGCTACCAAAGAGGTAGGTGGGTTAAAACAGTCCGAGAAGGGCTACCTCAATGAAATAATCAGAAACTCAGATCATGCTCTTATTTTTGTTGTCGTTGTTCTTACCATTGTTCTACTTATCATTTAATATCATCATTAATATCATTATATTCATCATCATTCATCCTCATCCTCATATCATACTCATCATCTGATATTCATTATCATCATATTCATCATCATCATCATTACAATTATCATTTTTATTATCATCAAATCCATTTACTATAGAGGTAATAGTGGTAGCATTTCTGTTTTAATCATTGCTATTTCTACAGCTAGTACTTAATCATGATCATTAATCACTGTGATTTAGTGACCATCATCATTACTGTTATCACCACAACAATCACAGTCATCATCATCTGGCCACAATCAGTATCAGTATGACAGTATATCCCAGAGAATGTTGTGAAAAAAGGCATTTTGAGATTTCTGGATGGGTCATTTTGGGTTTATATATGGCAGGCACCTATACTTGTAACTAGGTATATACATCTCTGCTTATGGAAACTTTTCCTGTTTGTATTTACGTTTGTATTTACATACTAGGCTGAACAGAGCGCATTAAGCTGGCTTTAAGTAGCTGCAACCGGGTTCTTAAAAGTCAGTTGCGACTTTTCAGCTGAATGCCATAATCTCCATACCAATCTGCCCAAAATAGCCTCATAAGGCTGGTAGGGGAACCACACTAACCTCTGCCATATGTGTCAGCCAGTTCAGAACCTCCAAGATGCATGCTAACATTTAACCCATTAGGGAATTCCTTCAGACTATGCTCCATGTGGTGATAGCCTCATAAGTTGTTTTCACTAAATATGGTATATAGCATTGAGTATTTTTTATATCTGCATATAAAGTCATCCAGAGGTATTTAAATCAGTATTTCATATAACTTTGACAAGTTGAAAAAATTAGGCTATGTGTTTATTGTAGGAGGGAGAGGGTTAATGTTTGTGTCTGGCCGGAGAAGTAACATATGCTGACTCAAGCTTCATATATATCCACAACTATTACTGACTTGCTTATACAGGGAATATCAGTCATCAACATGTGACATAACATGACATAACATGTTTCAGATCTAAAATTTCACAGCTAGAAGACAAAGGGGATTATGAATGTTGGAATGAGGATTGGGGCTGCATGGGTATTTACACTCACACACACACACTACTATTATTACTACTTCTACTACTACTACTACTACTACTTCTACTACTACTACTACTACTACTACTACTACTACTACTACTACTACTACTACTACTACTACTACTACTACTACTACTACTACTACTACTACTACTACTACTACTACTACTACTACTACTTCTACTACTACTACTACTACTACTACTACTACTACTACTACTACTACTACTACTACTACTACTACTACTACTACTACTACTACTACTACTACTACTACTACTACTACTACTACTACTACTACTACTACTACTACTACTACTACTACTACTACTACTACTACTACTACTACTACTACTACTACTACTACTACTACTACTACTACTACTACTACTACTACTACTACTACTACTACTACTACTACTACTACTACTACTACTACTACTACTACTACTACTACTACTACTACTACTACTACTACTACTACTACTACTACTACTACTACTACTACTACTACTACTACTACTACTACTACTACTACTACTACTACTACTACTACTACTACTACTACTACTACTACTACTACTACTACTACTACTACTACTACTACTACTACTACTACTACTACTACTACTACTACTACTACTACTACTACTACTACTACTACTACTACTACTACTACTACTACTACTACTACTACTACTACTACTACTACTACTACTACTACTACTACTACTACTACTACTACTACTACTACTACTACTACTACTACTACTACTACTACTACTACTACTACTACTACTACTACTACTACTACTACTACTACTACTACTACTACTACTACTACTACTACTACTACTACTACTACTACTATAATTGATCACATTCACATCATTTCATTTCACATCATTCATCGCATCATTTCAATAAGTATGTTGTACATTTATCACATTACATACTATGTTTATATTATCATATTTTCATATTGTATTCTGTATTACAATTATGTACTTTCCAGAACAAAACCCACACCACAGTGACAGAAGCATTAAGTAAGCTAGATATGAGTGTGGCTGTCAAAGACATCAGGAGATTCAATTACGTTTGCAAGGTAAGGCCCTGAATACATCAAAGAATGATCAAATGATAAATTCCATGTTCTTAGCTTTGTTTCACCCATTCATGCCTGAACTGCTGTAGAGTAAGCCAGAAAAGTTAAAGGTTTAAGTATATTGAATGCAAGCTGCCCCTTACTTGCCCCGCCGGCACTTCTACTTGGGCCTAAAAAAAAGTTGTTTGTTTCCTGTAACCCTTCCCTAACAAGTTTTTATTCAAAAAAAAACCTACCCTAAAGTTTTTCAGCCCTCCCTACTCCAACGTAAAACATGCATAAAACACACATTTTTGACCAAAAAAATCATGCAAAAAAAATATTTTTACCGACCTACCTACCCTATTTTTTTTCAGACCGTTACAGGAAACAAACAATATTTTTTTCTTGGCCTTGTCCCACCACTGTGTTGAACAAAGGAAAGTTACATTGCGAGGACTTTGCCCGAAACATTACTTGCCAAGCAGGGCAAGTTATAGTCTTGTTTTGCTAATTTTCTTAATTGTACTGAATCAAAATGATTCAAGGATTGTTGATCCATCATGAATGAATGTAGAAGTGATGTAGGGACTTATTAAAAACATTATGTTGTGGTTTTATTTCAGCTCCTTGAGTTGATCATCAAACATAAGCTGACCAGCCTCAGTGGAACTGCCCAGAAGTATGTCTTCAACCTCCTAGAGGATGTCCTACAGCAAGGTGACAATTACCTCTTTGCTTCGTCTTATTTGGAAAATTAGGCATTTTGCCTATCATCACCTTTTCTGCCACATTGACTAGTCAGTTGAAAAATGGTGGAGGCCATGGTTTTAGCCAGCAGGGCGTCTGGGTGCCTTTTTGGACACCCAAACCCATAAAAGGAACCCCTCAGGACACGCAAACATTTTTGTGTGGAATTTCGAAAAATCTCAATCTCAAGCTTATAATTGAATTTTTTCATCTCCTTATATAACTCCCATGACATAGTTTAATGATATCATGTCTTATTTTGATACATTTATAAATGTTTATGGTTGAAATATGGGTATATATGACCCCCCTTAAAAATTTGGACACTCAATTTTTTTACAACTGCCAATTTTAGGCACCCAGTTTCTAAATCCTGGCTAAGACACTGGTGGAGGCACCCTGAAAACCTGTTGAAAACCACTGCTTTACCCTAAGTTACCAGCAACTTACTCTCTAGTCCCAAGTCAGATTTAACACAAGCAGCGTTGAATACAGCATTGGCACTTACTAGCAATGCTTTACTATTGGAGTGCTGGATATTTCCACCTGAAAAGGGTAATATATGTATCATAATCACCCTTGGTATGTAATAGGAGATACAGCAGTGTAGTTTTACGTTATTGAGTTGATTTAATGTGCAATTTTTCGGGAAATTGAGAGTGGAAATAAGAATGGTATAGCGTAGAGTTACTAAGCTATTTTTGCATTACATAACGTTTTTACTAGTGGAGGGTGAGGATTACATAATAGACTTAATGAGTTGATTCAATGTGGCATTTTCTCTTAAGGGGGTAGTACAGTGCATTGTTACCAGTTGAGTTGATTTAATATGACCTTTTTTTTTTGGGGGGGGGGGGGGGGTAAGGGGGATTGCAGTGTTGCTTTTTTCTCATGCAGGGGGGGATTCAGATATGAAAATCATACCTTTGATGATCCTGTTGACTACTATAACTATTCTATATATCTTATTTTGTAGTTATCAAAACACAGAACAACTTTCATGTGATAGGTGATTTACTTGACATCACGAGAATGGCTCTCGAGGATGGCCACTATTACCACATAGGGAGCTCCAGCCTGTGGTCCAAACACGAACATGTGGTCAGCAGGATGCAGAATCGCCTTCAAGCCAACGAACTACAACAGGTGGGTTAAGGCGGACGTTGATTGACCCTTACTTATGCTTATGCTGCTTATGGCCAATTTTTGCCACTACGAAATGAAGCAAAAAACTGAAAAATTACTGCAAAACCCTGGCACATGGGTACTCATCTGAGAGTACTCAGCAAGAGCTTTCTAATGAATACCAACTTGATGGGGTTTAGATGGTTTTCAAAACATTTTTGCAACATTTTGTATTGGCCAAATTAGCCACCAGCAGCATAAGAGTTAACAGAATGGACTGCCAAAAAATCCTCTGTTCCAGGTGATGGAACTGGAGATGAATACGCTCAGTAATGATGTGCCAACATATTGCTGGCACGTCATCAAAAATCGTTATTTAAGGGTGTAATTGTGTACATTTATTGGGCAGCCAAGCATTCAGGAAACCACCTGTGTAACATGATCAAAGAGGACTAGTTGAATCTGTGTAATCTAATTACACAGGCACGTGTAAATGATTACAAGTCAGTCTAATCACACTTTCTGATGAACAAAAATTTTGCATGTAGAATATAAGGGCATGGCAATGCCATTTGAAAAAAGGGTAGGGGGTCATTTTCTTTCTCTGGCCAAAAGTATAGATGAATGGCATATTTTGCTTATTGAAGGTATGTAATAATGTTTGGTATATGCTTTTATTATAACCACCAGACCTCCCTGGGTGAGGTTGATGTTTTCAGATGTACTGTTTCTAGAATGCATGTGAATACTATGGGACTTGTTATTTCTAACCCCAAGAGATGTATTATCTCTGATTGTCCCCATAGGGTTATTCACAGTGTGGGGTCTTTATGTCAGGTTTGACTTCCTCCTTGCTCTATCCTGTTATGCTGTGTTAGTGAGTGCAGCTAGCTAAATATGCCAATACCCATCACTACACTGTCTCATTAATAGACTTGCTTGAAGTCTGTGAGTCTAATACATATGCCTGTCTCCATATCTCAAACTGAGCACTGGTTTTGTTGTGTTCTGTTTTTGGCGCTACAGGCATGAATGAGTTAACCTGAGAATCATGCTGCTCTTTCCTCGCTGCCACTGCGTCACAACACAGGATTTTATCTGCAATTGAAAACGAACCGGAAAAAGAACTATTGTAATCGTGCTGCCTACAGAAATTCAGTAGTGAAGAGTAAATTATGTCATCATAACAATAGGCCTACTTAATGTGAGGCATCTTTTAGTTCAGGTTGTCAGTCGTCATGGTAATTCACCATGGTAACTCCTGTCATTGAAGGTAGATTATTGAATACTGTAGGAAATATTACTCTTCCGAGTAAAATTGTTGGTGGTTTTTTGATGATGCCATATTTGATATAGTATTTGACAGAAATAAGGGTTTGAATGAACAGGATGAACTGACTCAGCTGCTGATGAGAGAAAACTCGCTTAGCCAGCAGATTGCTTGGTGTCATTTGGACACACAGACCCTCAAAAATACCAGAGTTTGGGACACCCAATTTGTTTGTGATGAATTTCCAGAAATGACAATTTTGAACAAATGATTTTGAAATTTTCACTTCGATGTGGATGCTACAGCATTACTTGAAGGTAAATTTCATCTATATGAAAATGTATCCTTGTGGTTGTAAATTGAAGATATTATGGTCTCTCTTGGAATATTGGATGGCCAAAACATTTGTTTTACCCCATTTTCGGCACCTACTTTCAAAATCCTGGCTAAGACTATGGCTATAAGAGAAAGGAAGGCATGGAAGCCTAAAATCTTACCTCATTGTAATCTCCCAGGTCAGGATACTGAATGCAATATACACATCCTAAGGTCATTCTTGATGACTTCATCTCTGATGAGGAGCTGCATGGCTATTATAGGTGTGGTGATATATATGCTATAGGTCTAACTGGTGGTATGGCTCAGAAGATGATCAGGTGTAGGCGGGTCAGGATTCTGAATGAAAAATACACATGACATTGTGCTATGTGTCAATTCAGGATCTGGTACTGGATCTGTTTTATGGGGATAATATTGCCACAAAGCTTTGTTCCAAAATATAACCAGGAGGTTTCGTAGTGCACTGAAATAACTTGGGAGGAAAAAAGTTACTTTTATGAATCAGGACTAGGTAGCATTACTCACTATTACTCACAGGAAAACCTTCCAGCTATATCCTAACCTACTCCAGGACTTGCAGTGGTGAGAGGACTGTATTAGTTGTGTTGTAGAAGATGAAGATCAGATGTAGGTTGATTGTTTTGTCCAGGCATGTTTTTGACAAAATACTGTTTTTCCAAACTTAAAGGTCCTCATATAAGTGCAATTTGTACATTAACCAGTGCACATCCAACTCCACATGCTTTAATAGGGGCATGTTGTATGTTTGTGTTACTTAGTTATTTCTAATTTTGGAGAAGGGAGATCATGTTGGTTCACCATGATGTCCTGCCAATTTACAATTGACCTCATGGGTGAGTTTTATATATATTTATGCCAACCATTTTCTTTTTCATTTTAGAGAGAGGATAATGAAGATTAGTGTTTAGAGTTAAAATCACTGTAGTCAACCGCCAACATTTCTGAACTAATGACCTTATAGGTTCATATTGTTTGTCTGTATTACTTATTTCATCATTACAGAGAGAGATTCGAAAGTTTTGCCTACACAGTAGCCTACATTTCCTAACTATTGACCTCATAGGTTCATATTGTTTATCTGTATTACTATTCCATCATTGCAGAGAGAGGAGGATGGGGGTATGACGTTGGTGGATCTTCCGGAGGAGTGTATCCGGGATATCCTGCTCTGCCTTACGGATGGGGAAGATATCATCCGTACAGGACTCACAGACTCTAAAATACAACCTCTTTCTGAGGACAACCTATTATGGAAAAAACTGTGCTTCTTTCATTTCAACAATCGACAAATAAACACTTTCCTGCCCAAAAATAAGACTTATGAGAGTCAGGATGTGGATTGGCCATACATGTACCAGAGACTAGTAAAGTAAGTATCCAGAAAAGGTGCCAGTGATTATCTTTTGAAACAGCTTATAATTTTTTTGCAGACTCCAGGGGTGCATGAAGTTCACATTAATTAAAATGGCCTAATATATTAACACTGTAAACAGTATGTTATAGTAATGATTATGAGGAAATATGTATCCTCAAAGCATTCTAAAATTCTGCCCTCAGTTTTTAGTTATATAATGTGTATAATGATGTTGAATAACAAAACACCTACCATAAGTTCTCAGGAATTAAGGCCACCCTATAAATTCGAACCACTATAATTATTTTGCAAAATAGTTCATGGGAAATCTGAGTAACCCTCGATTTATTGCCAGTTGCCATTTAACGAAATATGGGCCTAGCTGTAAATCTTGCTAATTCAACATCCAGGTAATTTCAGAAAACAGGGGCCCTCAATACATAAAACTCGTAATTATTAAAAAGTGTCCCAAACTACTGAGTATTTACGGTAGTTATATGAATTTCCAAAATAAATTGCACAGACCTGATTGTAAGACTTGTTTTGTTTATTTTGTTGCAGGCGTTTCGGGAGGCGCGAGACCTACGCGGAGATGCTCTTCCATTGCCTGTTCTGCCATTGTTTGTTCTGGGAGTCACATGGTCATCCGTGCCACTCCTCTGGAGATAACATTAAAACCATCCCGGTGTCGCCAGAGATGTTCTTACAGTACTTCACAGTATAAAACACCTACAAGATTCAACTTGGTGGCCTTAATGAACAACATGGAGTGCAGAGGGAGTTGAGCGGGTGTGAGAGGTCCCCTTTCTGGTCTCCTACTAAAGGTTTATAATTGGTTTAAGTGTGGTTTATACCTAAGTAAAATGCACCACCTTTGCAAACAGCTGCGGGTACCTCAGGATTTTGAGTGGTACAAAAAGGTGGCTTTTAGGTTTCCAATGTATTAAGGTTTTATTGTGAAAGTTTGGCTTTTATTTAATCAAAAGGTAAATCCCTTTCTTTTAATCAATTTATGTTTTTAAGTTATTACCTTGAAATGAGTTTGCAGCTGCTTATGACAATAACTTAGGAGAGAAAGTTGTTGGTTGAGGATTGATTTGTTAATTGCCAGATAGTCAAAATCCAATAGTAGTTTTGGGGTCCTGTAAGCACACATGGGTTAACCCTTATGCTGCTGGTGGCTAATTTGGCCGATACAAACTTCTGCAAAAAACCTGAAAATGGTTGAAATCCTAGCACATGGGTATTCATCTGAGAGTGCTCAGTGAGAGCTATCCAATGAATACCAACATGACGGTTTTCAAAAATCTTTGCGTCCTTGTGCTTTGGACGAACGTAGCCTCAGAATTGGAAGGGTTAAGAGGAACTCCCTATGCTGAACCGAACATTTGCCTTAGATGGTCAGAGAAGATGCCAACATGCTTTGGGGATGTTTTATCCACAAATGGGTTAAAAGGAACCCTTTATGCTGAACTTATTTTTTGCCTTATATGGTCCTAGAATATGGCAACATGCCTTTGGGTGTTTTAGGCACAAATAGGTTAAAAAGAACCCATTATGCTGAACCTGTTTTGGCCCTTGATGGTCAGAGAAGATGCCAACATGCTTAGGGTGAGTTTTAGGCATGAATGGGTTAAAAGTAACCCTTTATGCTGAACCCATTTTATTGCTCTGTAAATGGACAAAGAAGATGACACTATGCTTTGGGGGTATTATTTTCAGCACAAATGGGTTAAAAAGAACTCCTGATGCTGATTCTATTTTTGCCGTGATTGAAATAAGAGGCCAACATGTAGTTACATGATAGTAGGCCTAAATTCATCTGGAGAGAGGAGCCCACTCTTACTGGGTTACCCCTAGATTCCTTTGAATTATGCTATGAGCAGAATGACAAGCTTTTTACCTGTTTTATACATAACATTTGATTAAGTCATGAAACTTTCTTTTATCCTATGGTTACAGAGAAGAAATCTTCATTCCAAGCTCTGCATTACCAGATATGCGATGTACTGGTAACCTTTTCACTCTCAGAGCCCTGCTCGGATGTACGTCTTTATTGCATACCCAGATGCTGGTGTGAACAGCTTCTATACAAGTCAAGAATTTGGAGAATATATGAAGTGAATTTGTTAACTAATTTATTGAGCCTTGTAGTTACTCCAAATGATGTTTTGTAGAAGTCTGGAAGTGTTGGTTGAATTGGATAAGAAACCCCATACATTTATTCAGTTTGGATCAAAATATATACACAGAGCTTGTAGAACAATGACTTTGAAGAGTGTTTTTTACTTGCAAGATTTCTGAACAAATATTTATTTTATGAACTGCTGACAAATTGGTTTCAACTCCAATTATGTGAAAGAGCACATACTTCAGAGAGAACCTTTTTACAGTGCATGCGTTCAAGAAACTTATAACGGTATCAGATATTTTTCTCTTTCTGTTATTCTGAGTGATGAGTAGGTCCAATTTATCCAATTTAAAGGGCGGGACTTGCAGATGTATATAACTAGAGGAATTAATGTTCAGTTAGGGCTGAGATAGGGCTGGAACGATGTACGTAGATCTGATTTGTGAAATATGTTTTTGTTTTCTGATAGTGAGAGAGTATATTTTTGTTTGCATTTGGAGGTGGTGTGAGTCAAATGGACATCCCTCTAGATTGTTGACCTTTGTTGAGATGCAGTTGCCTAATTACTCTCAATCAGAGTCCCTTGACCTGATAGGAATGTCAGGGGTCATCACCTTGGTTACAAGGGTCACAACCTCTGACCACTGCTGGTTGGGAAGTTGATGTTGGAGTATAATATATCTGTACATAGGAGTATGTATATACCTGTAGATTTTACTTGATAACCTATTTATGCAACATACTCTATTTTCATGCCTGTGATAGGAGGATGGCCAACTGGTGCTAGCTCAAAATGGTCATAGATAGGTAAAGATCTGAATTATCAAGCATGTTGTGGTGTAATTGAATGTCGAACAAATTCTATCCATCAAAAACATAACATGATCCAGATTTCTATTTCCCTATTCATTGGACATATCATTTGAATCCAATAAAATCCTGGGCAAAGAAACCAAAAAAGTGTTTGATATTTTTATGAAATTATTGGGAAATATCTGGTGATGAAATAATGGTAATATTGTTGTAAATATATTTACAAAGGAAATGTATAGTCAAATAGATGCTAGTATGCTTTGACCCATTCATATCTGGAGCGTGCATCTGGTATAACCAAAAATATATTGAGAAAAATAGGAAAGTAGTTGATCCTGTTTTAAAAATCTTTCTTCGAATATTTTCTAATGTATTTCAAATTACCATGCCATGTGTGCACTTCAGATAGAAATGGGTTAAACAGGAAAGAGTTTTATAGAGAAATATACTTGATACAAAACAGGAAATTATAACAATTTGAATGAAAATAATTTGTCGTAGTATGAAGTTTGCTTTTAGTATTTATCTATATTAGTGTTAGATTATGGATATCAAATACAATTTATAAAAATATGCATATCTTGTATAATTTATAGGAATCACTGGATTGATTTCTTATGCATATCAATGAAATTGCAGTGTCAGAATAGAAAAAAAGGTTGTGCCATGGTAATTTACTATATGGGTAAACCATTGATTATAATGAAAGGTTTTTCATGGATTGTTTTAAGGTTGAATATTTAGCTCATTCATATATAGGACACCAAGATAGCTTGTGTTGTTTGAAATATTTTCAACATACGGTGAAACATGTTAATATTTACTTACTATTAATATATACTGATGAATTATGAATAACAAATTTCTTCCCCTCACATTTTTTAAAAGGCATGATGATGTTCTACCATTTCAGATGTCCTTAATATGAGTGGATGACAATTGTGTAATGTGTCTGTATAAGCAGGGAGGGTACTGATGGATATGGTTGGGTAGTCAATCCTCTGTTAAGTGTTTTACTATCGTGTGGACTAAATAGGATTTTGAAGACTACAAATTTATATATACCCTTAGGTTATCATACTGAGGCTTATAAAAATGTACTGATGCTTAATACTACAAAATTGAATGTATGGATAAGTTGAAATGTGCATATGAAGTATGGTCAGAAAAAAAATCGTTTGAAACAAGGGATTGAAGGGAATACACTTGTCAGATTCTTTTTTACAACAGATATATCACATATAAAACATCAAAATATTAACCAAGTGAAGGTGACCAACTTTCTGTATACTTGGACTGAATATGGATCCCTTGCTAGTCAATTGATTCTCTATTTTTGTCCTATATCCCCTAAGAGTGATACTTCTTAATGATTCACAGTAATCATTCTTTGAATTATATCAGAAGTGGTAAAAGTATTTCAAGTACTCCATATTGATCTGACATATGACCTAGTTATAGTAAATGACCTGTTTTTCATAGAATGACCTATTTGGCAGAATGACCTAATTCCCATGTTGGGATCTTTCTTTGGAGATTTGTGGGATTCTCTTTTCCTGCTCTACCATATCTCATCAGTGCCCATCCTGCTTGGTATTTCCTCTACTTTTACGGTATTCATAATGTATGTGGCTTAACAAAGTATGATAAAGTTATATTTTAATATATTTATGATATGATTAGAATGCACGGCTATGGAAGTCTTGTTTGTCAAGTTCTTACTCTGCAGATGTAGTAGTTATTTAATATGTGTGATATAAGGGAATGAATTGATGAGAGCTTCTAAATATTTCCTCTAGAATATGATATATATGATTTGTATGATATAAAGAGTTTAACAATATCAGATATATATGTTGATACAGTGGGATGATTATGATGACTTTTCAATATTGCCATTGCAAATATGTCTATTTAACATTTTGCAAATAAGTTCGTACCATCTTGAGATATAATCTATGTTTGTATTTTGGTAGTAAACAAAGTACTGAATGATGATGTATCAATTTGGTCTGAGCAATCATGGTTGTGTGTAACATAGTCAAAATGAGTTTGTTCTATTTCAATGTAGAGTTATATTGCTTGCATAAATTGATCCTTAAACATGTAAAGAAAGACCAACAGCTGTGTGTCTCTGAATTTCGATTAGTGTCACTTTTTCATCCATGTATAGACTTAATCGTGACTATAGCCAGTTGTAAGTGGTGGAGGGAACCGCAGTACCTGGTGAAAACCACTGTCTTACCCAAAGTCACTGGCAATTATCCCATATGCCCTGGCCAGGATTTGAAGCCAGGCTCTGGTGAGAAACAGTGAGCAGTCAGTGGCAATGCCTTAGACCACTCGGCAATCAGAGTAGGACCCTCAAAACTGGTCTTATGGGACAGGTGGCCTAATAGGTGAAATACACGGTTGGGGATATTCAGAAGGGCATAAACTAATGTCCGCTGGCTTTCCCCTTTCAACATTTTTCAAAAAAAAGGGGGTTGCAGTTATTTGGGGTCTGTGCGCTTATTCAGACAAATACTGTATATGTATCTAATGTCACTTATCCTGTACTGGTGGTCCCAGTAAACAGGTGATCTTTCTTGCAGGTTTGACTGTGACAAAGCCATGTTCTGAGGATGACTTGAAGCGGTGTGGCTTGTTGTGACCTGTTCATCAAGTTTGCCTGATCTATTACTAAATAGCGTGTAAGTGGCAATAATGTGTACATAAGCTCTGGGACAAATGAGAAATCTTTTTTGATGTTGGAGCACAATTTTTACTACATGTCTCTTGAGTTGTTATTGTTGTAGTATTTATCAGTGTCATGATGAATGCCGTTGTGATCTCATGATGACCAGTGGAATTTGTTTGTTTGTACCTTTTCTAGGCAATTTATCATGCTTGAATAAAGATTTTAAAATTTTGGACTTCTTATTTTTGAATTTATTGTGTAAGAATTTTCAGACGTTTATGGACAAGAAAAATACTTAAACTGCACAGGTTTGATCCCCACTCTTGTAGTGTGTGAAAAGGTTACTAGTGACTGTAGGGAAGGTGGTGGTTTCCTGGGAACTCTGGTTTCCTCTACTACTCGCAACTGACCAGTCAAAAAGTAACAATTATGAAGATCTTGATGAAAAGTATACACTGTTTTAATGATCCACTTCGTATATAAAAACACTTAACTTTGCCAAGTTGGTTGATTTAGTTTCTATTTTATACTCCGTTACCGCAGTAAAATGACAAACGGCCTGGATTGACGACACAAACCAGTCCTAGTGGCGGGAATACCCTGGATAGCCCCGCTCATTGTATCTGATGCATGAGATTCTTTTGTTCAATAATACCTGAGAATGAGTTTCACTTCACTAATCATGTCATGATGAGTCAGATTGCCCTAAAATAGAGGCTGAAATCTGATTCTGACAAAAATATTTATAATATGACTAAGTCTTTTTATTGTCAACTCATATTCAATTCTTGACTTCTGTGTTATTGCCCCAGCATTTCTTATCCAGGAAGTAACCTAGATTAAAAGTAGGAAAAGGGGGAATACCCGAAATTGTTTTACTGGTGCTAAAGGAAAGGGGAGAAAGAGGAAAAGATACGGGTGGGTGAAGGGGTAAAGAACTAATAAAGAAGAGGGGTGGGTAGAAAAGGTTTAAAGGGGATGATAGGAAAGGGGTGTGCATGTGTTCCTATATGTGGTTGTCTTAGTGTTTACACAGTTGAACTTTTCATACTAACTCAAGGAGAAGGGTAGTGGTAGTATTATAAACTATTCTTCAGCGAAGACAATTCTACCCTGGAGACAATTCTGGTATATACTAGAACTATAGCTACAATTCTGAAGCAGATCGGTGTACCAGAACTGCCTATAAGACAATAAAAAATTCAAGTGAAAAATGAAAAATCATTGATGGGGGTCTAAAATCAGAGCCTTCTGTCTGCCCCTGTTATTCAAGGTGACTTGCGACTTGCCCCCCCTCCCCCCTTTCCCTATATTTCACACAAATTCAACACGGTATGCTGGCAAACCTTCCAGCCATTTTCCCACATTTACCCCTACCCACTTACTGCTTGGTGCAATACTGACATCTGAAGCTACTTTCAGATCAGTTATTGATTGGTGTAAGTAGGTGTAAGTAGATAACATTCTAAGAAACTATTCGGGTCTATGTTTTATTAATGGTGTAGTTGTCCTCTACATAGTGAACCACTTAATTAATAGATGGCAGCACTGTCTATATAGTGCTGGACCATAGTATTGTATTGTAGTTTTCACTTCTGGTGGTAGATGGCAGCACTGTCTGTATAGGGCCACAGAATTGTTTTTTAGTTTATACTTCTGGTGATAGATGGCAGCACTGTCTATGGTGCTCAGCCCATAGAATTGTATTGTAGTTAACAATTCTGGTGGTAGATGGCAGCACATATTTCACTTTTTTTGTTTTATGACCAACCAAGATGTTACAAATAACTAAATTTTGTAGTGTGGTTGAAATTGGTCTAAGAATGACCATACCCTACCCTAGAGCATGTAGTGTATGTATTGATGTGAGATGGGAGCTGCTATTTTGTCAGGTATCATAACGGATGGCCAGATGTCCTCCCCATCCCCAACCCCCCTAAGACAGGGTGAGAAAAATCATACTAGAAATATAACTAAAAAACTATTGTATAAAATATTAAGCAGGGAACTTGAACCCTTCTACACTTACTGGTAAATAGAGTTAAGATCAATGGAAATGGGAAATTAAAATTCAATAGCAACAGCTTCTTTAACTAATGGAAATTGGCACTCGCACTAAACAAGACAATGCACCAGATCTTCACCCTCAATGGGAATAAGAACATTGAAATTGAATAATTTCAGAAGTGGATTCTGCATGAGAATCCTGAATGGTCAAGATAGCAAACTGCATGTACAGTAGAGCCCATAAAAACCGTAGTGAGACTGGATGTTAATGTTTGTGATGTTAGTCGAGTCTACTTGTAATCACTAGATATTAGCTATGCGTTATTTGTTGACCATTCACACACAAATTTGAAATATCTATCCAGCACTGCACTATTTGAACCAAATATTTCAATCAAACTAGTAAACTTCAATAAGTTCAAACTAATTTTCAATATTTTGTTTTGTTTTCTCTTCTTAACAAGATCCTTTACAACACATTTGAATGACTAGCCTTCTTTCACCTGTATTCAAATACATGAATGGTTTAATAACTTTGAACAGGACATAATAAATCAAAATATGTAAAGCTTTTCATGTAGACCCTTTGTTAGTTCCAAATAGCATAACACGGATAGGTGCATATAAATGAATTGATAAAAACAAGGAGCGAGTCAGTGTAAAAAGATTTATTACAAAATAAATTATTATTTCAATAAACAATGTCATCACCAGCCAGAGCGTACTCATAAATAAACAACAAAATATCACAATAAAGTCATCTTATTCTTTTTTGTTTCTGCAATCTATTAACAATGTTTATCCATTCTTGTAAAGATATGGTATGCATAACAGACAGCAAAATCAACATAACCATCAACTAACAACCATGCTGATGGTCACTTGCAATTTCATTGCATTTCAATAAATAAATGAACTAATTTTTTAATTCTACATTGGTCAGATTTGGTACCTACATTTGTTCTACTTTCAACATTTGGGAATAAACCAAAAGGTCTTTTTTTTTTAAAGTCTCAAAACATTTGCAAAGCGTCAAATATACCACCAATTCCTGATGGAATGAGAGTTGGATAGAATTCTTTTCATGGCCAACTATTGATTTTTGAAAATCACTGTAAAATAAGAAGTAATACTGAGATAGAAACAAGCTGCCCACTCATTCATACATTGATAGATAACTTATAGGAGCCAAGTTTGCAAGTGGACAGTTCAATAATGATAATTCTCTTGCATTTTTTTTCTAAAAATCACAACTGGTTTCAGGAATGCACATATTTGAGGAGTGAATAAAGGTTTTTTTCCAGACCCTCCCATATTAGCATATTAGCAAGCTGGCTCCCTGTTGCTAGCACTTCTCAATTGCAACCTTTGGTACCTGTGCTGCCATCTATCGCCTGATACAGACAATCAGTAGTGCAATTCAACCTGTAGAACTCTGCCTGAGAATCAGGATAGCTTGCACTCTGTTGCTAGCACTTCTCAGCTGCATCTCTAATACCTGTGCTGCCATCTATAGTCTGATAGAGACATACAGCAGTGAAATTAAACCTATCACACTCAGCCTGAGAATCAGGATAGCCTGCACCCTATTGCTGTCATTTACAATCTCTGCTACCCGTGCTGCCATCTATAGTCTGATGCAGACATTTGGCAGTGAAATTAAACTTATCACAATCAGCACAAGAATAAGGATAGCTTGCACACTGTTGCTGTCAATTGCCTCTGATACCTGTGCTGCCATCTATAGTCTGATATAGACATTCAGTAGTGGAATTAAATCTAACTTAGCACAAGAATCATGATATCCTGCACCCTGTTCCTCGCACTTCTAATTAGCAACCTCTGATACCTGTCCATCATCTAGTCTGATACAGACATTCAGTAGTAGAATTAATTGAACCTGTCCAACGCAAATCAGGTTAGCCTGCACACTGTTGCTGCATTTGCAACCTCTGATACCTGTGCTGCCATCTATAGTCTGATACAGACAATCAGCAGTGAAATTAAACCTATCGCACTCAGTACAAGAATCAGGATAGCTTGCACTCTGTTGCAGTCATTTTCAGTAGTAGATGGTGAATGCAACATGCATTATTCTCAGTCATCTGCAGCCCCATCTTCCTCTAGTCTGAAAAAAAGATTTAAAAAAAAAATTCACAAATTAAAACACAAATACATTCATCATGTTAACATTAGCTCTTTGGGTTATTTGATAATAAAACAAAAATCAGAGGCATTCATAATTCAGAATTTGGTCAACTAGGACATTTTTTGCTTGGTCCCTATTTTTCCGAGGTATGCATGGTTATCTGTTAACTACTGAATTTGATGATTTAAATTGAAAAAGCAAAGAATGAATAAGATACTATTTCTACTTTCAATTCAAAGAGCAAAACTGATACCACAGGTAGCTTTCAACAGTCAACATTGCCTGAATTTAAAACATTCAGCTTGGCATCAGGGTTTACTGGTATAAGTACCCTGCTCATGGGTATGTACTACATCACCACCACCCTGTAATATATTCATAGTCTGCCGTATGAAAATATTCTGATATATATTAATTTTTCAGGAGATTTTGAAGAAAATCTTTCTTTTAGGTTTAACAACCCCTTCTAAAATATTTTCAAAATACAGGGGTTAATCTAGGATTTCTGTGTAAAATAAAAACAAATAAATTATCTTTCTCTACCTGGATCTTTTGATTTGTTCCTCTTTCCATCTCCGATCAGCATGCTGCCTGGCTAACTTCTTCTTGTGACGGTTACTCTTGAGGTGAACTGCCAATAGAAATACACCATGTTAGTCATGCATCCAGCTTAATGTGTTTCCCCTTCAGGGCTGTACTATCTTAAAAAGTGGTGGGGGGAGAGCAAAACAATTCAGAATTTAGGGGGAGGATAGGTCTTGTGTATTCAGAATTGGGTTGGGGTACAAAATTTCCTCAGGTCAACCCCCCCCCCCCCCTTCCCCCTTTTTAAAAAGGAAAAACCTTAAAAAAATAAATACGAATACAATTAAAGTATAACATGCCACTCATACACAATTCTCAAATTGCTTCTCTTCAAAGAAAACAGTAATATACATATATCAAATAAGTCAAACTAAACCCTTGACCTTTTACTCTTCAAACATGGCGCTTTTAGATTGTACCATGACAGTTCAACACAGACCTATTGTGAGTCTTAAAACTAACAGCCTGTTTGAAATATAGCGCATAAAGGTAAACATCATATGAAATCTCACTAATACCTAATCTACATCTCCATGTGTTTAAAAGTGCTGACTGAAACATGAAACTTCCGAAAAATTCTTGATAAGCTATTTGTTGTTCATTAATATCATTTTTAAAAGTTTGTTTTCCAAAATATGTTTCAAACTGAAAGATGTCCCCGAACTATGATGGCTCTTTTCACCTACAGTGGGAATGAAAGGGTTAAATAATCAAGATAATGAGATGATAACTGAGGGTCAATTGTTTCCCTATTGTCTTACCTTCCCATTGTTGTTTGGTGACAAAAATCTGTCCATCACAAACATGACAGACATTGCGCTCTGGACGGTTCTGGCTCTCTTCGTAAGGTAGGGGTGCCTGAGAAGGGGTTTTACCCTAAAACAAAAATAAGACAAGAGAAATATTTAGAGACCTTTTGAAATGGCAACACATGCCATAATCATTTCACCTTCAAGCAATATGTTAAAATTAGGACCTTATGTTGTAAAAGAAACTTAATGAAACATATAGAGCAATAAATATTTGAAGGAGAGTTGTAGATAGAGTTCTAAAGAACATTTCTCCTTGTTATTAGCAAAATGTGGCTTTGAGAGAGAAATATCTCCAAATTGCCCAGGCCGTTTTTGGCCGCTGCAGGCATGAATGGGTGAACCCTTCTAATACTGAGGCTACTTTCATCCAAATCACAAGGATGCACAGATTTTCTAAAAAACCATCTAACCCCTGTCATGTTGGAATTCATTGGATAACTCTCACTGAGTACTCTCAGATGAGTACCCATGTGCCATGGTTTCAGTCAGTGTTCAAGTTTTTGCATCATTTTGTGTTGGCCAAATTAGTCACCAGCAGCATGAGGGTTAAGAAGTGAATGTGTGCAATTGGTTTTACTAGCAGAAAGTTGGGCTATCTCTCACCTCTATAACAGCCTGTAGTATGTTACAAGCGGGTACATAGACTGCAGCGTCCCAGTTCTCAGGGTAGGTGGAGTCAACTACATAAACTGGAGGAACGCTACTTCCTGGCCCTAAAAAATCAACATAATAAATGTATTTACAACCTCCATACATAATACCAGAAGAAAATAACATCAATAAATATTAGATTTTGACTGACAAAAGATACAATTACACAGGACAGAATGTGACACAATTAGTTTTATGAGGTGGGAGGGGGTAGTTGGTTTAGGTGATGTTGAGGTAGGAAAATGGAATTTTTGATTGATGATATTTGGTACAGAGTGATAATTCATTGTTCACTTCAGCTTGGCAAGTTGACACAGCTGCTGGAATGCACAACAATGCATTTGCAGATAAAAGAGCAATCAAAATTTTCGACTTGGTGATATTCAGTGCAGAGTGACGATTCAATCTTCTCATTAGTTTGGCGAGCTGACCTAGACTCCTTGTCCACGAAAAGCTGCCCATTTCCTTCTGTGTAGACTAACCTGACTTTACCTGACTCAGGCTGAGTGTGAAGTAGTAACAGATATGACAGATAGATGGCACCATATGGTCCTCCTGTCTCTAGCCATATCATGTGGCACAATGTGTTCATGTGTTACAAAATAGCATCATCTCTCTAATCATTCAAGAAACTATGCCTTTAAAAAACAATTTTCTGTGCCTGAAGCATGAAAGGTATAAATCTCAAATCTGAGGGCCACAGTGAAATTATCAAATATATATTTGACTGTATTGCCCGTGTGAAATAAAAATCATTATAATAATTATTATTATTATTATTATTATTATTATTATTATTATCATTATCATTATTATTATCATTATTATTATTATCATTATTATTATGTCATATTCAAATTGAGTCCTCTATTTCCCTGGTGAGAAAAATGTAAACTAAATTGGTCACAATGGCCACCTTTAAAATTTGGTGCTTGGTAACAGAAAACATAGACAAAATATTTATGACAACCTAGAGATTCCTTTCTTACTTTTGAGAAACCTGTTCCTGATCCACTTGGTCTGTTTCCTGGCATAGCGACGTGTCACCCTCTTCTGTTCTTCAATACCTGCAATAACAACAACTCCCACATAAAGTCAATTTATAAAGTTGAAAGAACATGAGTACACTCAAGTTACAAACCATGTAGATGGCGCCAAAGTGGAAAATAATGTAATTTGAAACAAGTGCCCTTTGGCGCCACCTATATGGCCGGCATGACTGATGACCCCCCCTTTTTTAACTTGATATTCAAGAGGGGACCTGACAATGAAAGCCTATGCAGAGTTTGATGAAATTCTAACTGTGGGGTATTTTTCGAATGTATTTACAATTTTAGACATGAAATTTGCAATTAAAAGCTTATGAGAAGTTTAATGAATTTCTAACTATGGGGTATTTTTTAAATGGAAGTTAAGTATGAGATGTTACTGTCACCTAGTCGAATACCCTACTATGCCTTCAGGCACCAACATTAGTTTCAGAACTAACTTACCATGCCAGGCAAGTAGTTCATGATTTTTTACATGCCCGACATAAATTCTGGCTTGCCCGAAATAAGTTATAACATTTGCTAGAATTTCAAGTATTACTTCTCCAGTTTTAAAAACTAACACTAGCCCATTAGCCAATGGGAGTTTCTTTCAAATTGGGCGAGTTAGAGTCGAAATAAGATCGCCCATCGGGCGAGTGAACCCCTCAATATAAAAATTCCCACCCCAAACCCTTTGTTTCGAAAAATAAAAAGGAAAAACTAATCTTGAACAAATGCTCATATGTCGTTGTCTTGTTTACATCGGGCCGCCATTTGCAACAGGTCAGGCTTCGCCTGACCTGGTCTAGTAAGTTCAAAAATTCACTAGACAAGTGGGCTAGTAATAGTAAAAATTAGTCTTTATGACTGCTTCTCATGGATCTAATAATTCTAAAACAATTTTCTTTAAAATTTTGTTGCATTGTTAGCATTTTTCTGGGTATTTGTGCCATTTTTCTACATAAAAAATGTGAAGTGCTCAGAAAATCAGCTTGCCCGTTCGGGCAAGTGCAAACTACAATGTACTTGCCCGAAAGCCCTTTTTTTCAAAAATTCACTTGCCGGGGCAAGCGGGCTAGTACTTATGTCGAACCCTGGCCTTTAATTCAGAAAGATATCATCAAATAACACGGCTATTTGCAGCTGCTGCAGGTATGAAGGGGTTAATGTGTGCTGCTCACCCTTCTGAAGCAGGTGCTGCCCCCTGGTGGAGTCCCTCTCATCCTCGGGGAGCAGGAGGTAGTCGTGGAACTCTTTGAAGCCGATACTCTGGAAGATACCTGTAGTGTAGTCAGCCTCCCTAGAGAAACAACACAACACTTAATGCACAGCTTTCTAAAAACCGATCAACATGTTTCATCAGACTCTAACTCTTTTCTTCAATCTTAACCCATTACCACTCAGAACGGCCAAAACAGGCCTGACAAATTTGGTAATATTTTTCTTACAAAAGCACTTTTTGAAAAATATTTCAAAGAGAAATGTTAATCAGATGTCAAACAACAACTCTCTTTCAAATATTTTGTGAACTTTTGCTTTATTCCCAAGTTATTTTCAGAAGTATGAAAGTGGCAGACAATATTTTTTAGGGGAACTCTGAGTGTGAATGGGTTAAAATCTTTATCAGACAAACTTTTCTTTCATTTGCTTTTTAATAAACTTGTCCCATTACGAAATATGATCAGAATGGGACCAGACTGTAAGAGATGCAAATACATGTATTAGGTTTGGTGATTAAAGGTTGACTGAAGTACTTACTACATATGAAGCTGTATGTAGCAGTGCCACCTGGTGATAATCTTTAGAAACAAATGCCACATATCGGCAGGAACTACATATTTTTCCTGATATCGGCCACCAAACTTTGCTGTGCTTCAGAACTGATTACCTGTGCTCCGAGACCTATACACTTAAACACCCTAACATGCACTGTGATTATTTAGACTTAGTTTCACAGGTGCTGCCTGTGATAGTATTTGTACCTGTTTTCCTGGAGTCTCTGTTTATTGTACTGCTGATGGAAGTCCAGGAGCTCCTTGAGAAGACCCTGGTCAAGCATGGCGTCCACCCTCCTGTCCAAACGCTCATCAAGAACTGAAAAATACAGCAGAGAATACTTGGTATAGTGGACTTTTATGGACCTCTACTGAAATATCATTGCCACTAAAGATAACAACTTCTGAACTGAGAAGTGTGAAAGAGTATGGTACCAGGATGATTGTGGTAACTCTCAACCTTGCTATAAGCAACATAGTTTTTTCACTTCTTTTTCATGTGGTACTGTAGGCTGACTCATGTAAGTGTCTTTTCTTCAAGTAGTTCCACAATTGATCACCAGGTGGCCATATAACTATTGTGCCAGTTGCTGGTTTCAATTTATGTGGGTGACTTGACAGTGTATTAGACTAGCTTGCAAGGTTTAGTAGCCTCATTGGGCTAGTTAATAAGAGGATTCTGTTGCCCTTAGTGAATATGAAGTGTCCTAGCAGGTTCTGACACTTAGTTTTCAGTCTAGGGGCCCAAAAAGGTCTTTTGATAAAAATAAGTGGTCAAAAACAGGATTTCTGGTTTTTCAGGCTAGGGGCTCACAGCTAAATCTAGGGGCATATGCCCCTGGGCCCCTGGGAAAATCAAACTCTGTCTAGAGGGAGTGGGAATGTAGCGAAGTGAAGAAAAGATGCTCTGTTCTGGTAGCGTAGACTCTGGCGCCATCTATCATGACCATAAGAAACCTAGACTTGAGCTTGAGTAAAAGTCTAAGACTCACCTTTCTGTTCACTTTGTATCCAGAATATGCAGGTGTTCTGGTAGCGCAGGGGTCCGCTCAGAGCAGTGTCACCTACTCCTCTATGCTGCTCTGCCATCAGCTGACTCATAGCCACACCCCTCTGCTTGTAGATCTCAAGCGCCCTAACACAAACAAAAGAAAGAAAAGAGCTGAGTAAATGACTCAAGTCACTTAAAATACAGCCAAATGAAAGGGAAATTGTTAACCCTTCCAATGCTAAGGCTACTTAGGTCCAGAGCAAAAGGATGCAAAGATTTTTGATAAACATTTAGACACTGTCATGCTGGTATTCATTGGATAGCTCTTGCTGAGTCCTCTCAGATGAGAAACCATGTTCCAGGATTTTCAGTTGTTTTTTTTGCATAACTTTGTATTGGCAAAATTAGCCACCAGCAGTATAAGGGTTGAGAGAATCATCCAACGTGTTCAACCATTTGCATCTTTGCGCCTGTTTATATGGAAAGGGCGCAATATCAAATGACAACATTATTATTATTATTATTATTATTATTATTATTATTGTTATTATCGTGACTGCACACAAGGCCTAACAACTTATCAGAAGGGGTACTATCTGGAAAAAATATTTGACAGTGGATTGTCAGAACTGACAGGAACAACAACTCTCAAACATCTTTTGATCAAAACAATGCTTTTTATCGCATTTTTAAAATTTGCACCAGACCATGCATGCTCCAAGTGTGGATAGGTGAATTAGGTAACGGCAACTTTAGAAACTAACAATACAGTAGATCATAATTGTGTTTTGAATTGTTCTATATCCAGAACATTACATGAGTTACATAGTTAAAATTCCAATCACATGACTGCTTTTACTTCATCTGACAATGGCCAAACTCATTTTAAATTTGTAAAGAAATAAATTATTATATATCGTTGAAAAGGTAGGTAGGCATAATTATTCAGAATTGTCTGCATCACAACTGTACACTGGGCAACATTGTGATTAATGGGATTATTTTGACACAGAGTCACATATAAGTAGAAGTAGGTACTACCTTTCTCTTATCATTGGTAGGAAGAGTTACCGTAAATTCTCGCCAATCTCGGACACTTTTTATTAATTACGATTTTCGTTGGCTGATGGTGGCCGCAAATTTACTGAAAATAGCGATCAAATGTCAGACACCGTGGCCGAGATTCGTCGATATCATCAATTGAAACGAAAGCTACATGTACTATGATGTAGATGGAACTGAAAATCAATCGCTAACTTCATACACAAGAATATAATTTCCCCCCACAAAACCCTTATTGTCCATCTACCTGACTTGTTATTCCTCTGCTATATATACTAATAAAGCAACTAAATGCCTCCCTTGTATGTTGTTTTACTTGTTTATTCTTGCTGCCGCATGCCTAATTACGCATTCAACTTTCAAATGGCGCAGCCCATGAGATCGATGTGTTTACTTCCGGTTACGGAGCCTTTGTGTTTTGGCAGATATAGGGACACTAGAAATGTTAGTTTATATACAAAAAAAACACGGTAACTTCGTAAATTAAAACATGTCTTTCCCTTTGACCGATATTATCAATTGTCAATTGAATTGAAATGAAAGCTAGATGGAAAATTGATCGCAAGAAGAACACAATTTTCCCCCACAAAATCATTATTGTCCACCTACCTGACTTGTCATTCCTCTGCTATATATACTTGTAAAGTGACTTGCCTCCCTTGTATGTTGTTTACTTGTTTATTCTTGCTGCCGCACGTCAATTACTCATTGAATTATATACTTGTTCAAGTTGTTGACAAGTCTTATTTCGAAATGGTGCCGCCCAAGCTGTATTCCACTCTACACGCAGAAATGCGATACCTACTTCCGGTTTCGCACCGATCGTCTTTTGGCGGATATGGGCACTAGAAACGATCGTTAATAATCTAAAATCAATCGCAAACTTTGGAAATCTAAATGTTTTTTTCTTATATCAATGAAATTTACTTGGTGGCCGACTTTTGGTGAAATGTGACCTTAGATGAATCGGGGGTGGGCGAATTTCCCCAGTAATTATTTGGTAGATTAATTATAGTGGCCGAGTTTCCTAGGGCGGCCGAGATTTCTGAGAATTTACGGTAAAACAAAGGTGATCTATAGGAACTTGATGCATAGCTTTAAACCTTTCTCCTATCATTGGTAGGAACCATTAACTTACAGGGTCTGACACTTAGATTTCAGACCAGGGGCCCGAAAAGGTCTTTTGATCAAAACCAGTGGTCAAACACAGGATTTTTGGTTGTTATGCATACTATTTTGGGCCCCTAGTCTGAAGAATCTAGGGGCCCACAGCAAAATTTAGGGGCATATGCCCCTGGGAAAATCGAACCCTGACTTAGATGGTCTATGGGAATGAAGTACTTGATATACACCTTATAAGCTTTCTCACGAGGTTGCAGGGTATACATGTATAATGATGGTAGTAGGTAGGAATCAGAATTAGAAAAGTGGTCTATGAGAATGAAGGACTTGATATGATACATACCTTATGACCTTTCTCCTATCATTGGGATGGATTCTCAGGGCGGATACAGGGTCACATTTCTCCAACTCCTGATGTAGCACACCACTCTCCACCTCCTCATACTGGTCTCTGCTTGCCGAGCCATCCTCGTCTGACACGGAACTATCAGAACTACCAGCTTCATCGTCCAATGGGCCCACATTTCCAGCAACCCTCTGACCAGCAGAGGGAGTGGGGTCATGTTGTGGAGTTTTCTCTGGCTCAGTTACAGTCTCAGCTTTTCCAAGTTCACTTCTGGAAGGTGCTGCCATCTGCAGGGTCTTAGCAGCACT
>OZ012684.1:68211920-68241054 GCA_963942565.1 Maea johnstoni | reverse complement strand
GATGGATATTGTTATGTTTCTATATAGATTTTGTAAGAAAGATAAAACGTCCGGTCTCTGTTATAAGGTTGGGAAGCATGTGCGAACTTTATTACTCTTGGCGGGATGATATATATATTACAAAGATAAGGGTCTTGACAACCAGTTCTTGTTTACTACTGTATATAGGGAGTGTTCATTATCTAATACCACTACAATCCTCCCCCTTAAGCCAATAATTATCTTCCACTACATGTAGTGAATATTGAGTCTTCCTCGTAGGAATCTAATGTCTAATGATAGTGTTTCTGTTCATGATGATTCCATTCCAGTGTTCTTGATTCTTATGTTTTTAGAGTGTTACAACTTGTCTTAAAATGTTAATTTGATGACTACTTACTACAGGTTAATATACTTGATATAGTATTTGATATATATATATATATTTAAGTGATTTAGTGTTGCAGACTGCCCCATTTCTTATTGTGGAATAGGCTGGGATTATTCTGCCCATTTGCCCTATTTTACATAATCTTGAAAGCGTTGTGGTTGTCGGCGTTCACGTTGTGGATACCGAGGCATAATTTCATTGGGTGTCTGCTCCGACTCGGGTTGAACCGCTTCCTTGGTAGTTGTAGTTCCAGCTGGGGTCACTACTGGAGTGATTGATTCTGGAAGATTTTCCATAACTGTAGATGTTGCAGAAGTAGCTGGTGTTTCTGAATGGTCATGTTTAATTCTTGCATGATCCAAGTGCCTGCGTATTTCCCTGCCATCTTCCAGTTGAACCTGAATCAATGTGTCAGATTCCTTTGTGACGATTCCGGGTACCCATTTTTGTCCTGGTCCAAAATTTGATACATACACTTCCTCCCCTTTGTTCGCCTGGCGTGGTTTTGTATGTTGGTCATGCTGAGCTTTCTGTAGCTCTTGCTGTTTTTGGATGCGTTTATCCAAACGTGGTTGCAGAAGATCAAAATGGGTGTTGAATTTCCTCTTATTTAGCATCTCAGCTGGTGACAATCCTGTAACAGTTTGTGGAGTCATTCGATATCTGAATAGAAATCGAGCTACCTTGGTGTTCAGGGTGCCACCTTCCATTTTTCTCATAGATTCCTTGAATGTCTGTACAGCTCTTTCAGCCAAACCATTTGATGATGGATGATACGCAGCTGATGTGATATGTCGAATTCCATTTCGAGTCATGAATAGCTTAAACTCCTCACTGGTGAAACATGGACCATTGTCACTCACTAGAATTTCAGGCAACCCCTGGTTGGCAAAAGTCACCCTAAGTTTCTCAATAGTGGTTTCTGATGTTGATGATTTTGTTGGATGCACATCAATCCATTTTGAGTAGGCATCAACAATTATCAGAAACATGCTGCCATGGAATGGTCCTGCATAATCCACATGGATTCTGGACCAAGCACGATTTGGCCATTCCCACGGATGCATAGGTACTTGGCTTGGTGCTTTCTGATTAGCTTGGCAAGCGTTGCAATTTCGCACCCTTTGCTCTAAATCTTGATTTATCCTGGGCCACCATACATAACTCCTGGCCAACATTTTCATTCTCACTATTCCTGGATGTGCTTCATGCAGTTCATCCATAATCCCTTTTTGACCCTGGGGTGGAATTACTACTCTACATCCCCATAGTAAACACCCATCCTGTACTGAAAGTTCATTTCTTCGCACCCAGTATTGGCGCAGATTTTCATTTGGGCATATTTCAGGCCAACCTTGCTCAGTGAATTTCAGAGCCCTGCTCAAGTTTGGATCTCTGCTAGTCCAAACCCTTATATTATTAGCATTTATAGGTGTGGAGTCTAAGAGTTCCATCATGTGTATTGTCTCGCCTGGGATTGGTGCTGCCTTTGGCTTGTCTGTAAGTGGCAGACGACTCATGGCATCAGCATTTGCATTTGCCAGACCTTCCCTGTACACAATGTCATATTCATACGCCGATAGTGTTAGTGCCCATCTCTGTATACGAGCAGCTGCCATAGCAGGTATAGCTCTATCATGTGCAAACAGATTCACCAACGGCTTGTGATCTGTATACAGTGTAAATTTCCTTCCATAAAGATAATTGTGGAACTTTTTAACTCCAAAAATCAGTGCTAGCCCCTCTTTGTCTATCTGAGAGTAATTCTTCTCAGCAGCTGACAAAGAACGAGATGCAAATGAAATGGGTCTCTCTGTCCCATCATCCATTTTGTGTGAAATCACTGCTCCAACTCCTACTGGAGAGGCATCACATGCTAATATCAATTCTCGATTTGGGTCATAATGTGTCAATAGCTTTGTTGATAGCAGCATCTCTTTCGATTCTTTGTATGCTTCATCCTGTTTTTTACCCCACTTCCACGCAACTCCTTTCTGCAATAGGAAGTGAAGTGGAGCCAAGACTGTTGATATATCCGGTAAATACCGGTGATAGAAATTCAACATGCCTAAATATGATTTAAGCTCAGATACACTCTTTGGTGTTGGGGCATCAGTAATTGCTCTCACCTTCTTATCAACGGGTTTGATCCCTGTCTTTGAAACTTCCTGACCACAAAATACTACTTGGGGTGCCATGAAAATACATTTTTCTTTGTTTAGCCTTACCCCTGCTTTGCTCAATCTCTGTAAAGCCTGGTCTAGAATTTTCACATGGTGCTCGTCATCCTTACCTGATATAAGTATATCATCACTTCTTACTATGATATGTGGTATACCTTGAAGGAGATTTTCCATTGTCCTCTGGAAAATTCCTGATGCGGAGGATACACCAAATGGTAGACGGTTGTACCTGTACAATCCCTTGTGTGTATTGATTGTCAGATACTGTTTTGAGTCTTCATCTAGCTCCATTTGCTGGTACGCCTGACTCATATCTAGTTTTGTGAATTTTTCACCACCTTCTAAAGTAGCTAAGAGGTCCTCTATTTTCGGTATGGGGTACCTGTCTAATTTACTGGCTTGATTTACAGTGATTTTATAATCCCCACAAATTCTAATTTTGCCATTTTCTTTCATTACTGGCACAATTGGTGCTGCCCATTCTGAAAATTCTACAGGCTTTATTATCTCTTCTGTTTGGAGCCTTGCTAATTCCTCCTCAATTTTTGGTTTTATGGCATAAGGCACTGGTCTTGCCTTATAGTATCTAGGGGGTGCATTGGTATCAACATAAATCTTTGCCTTGATACCATGCATGGTCCCAATTCCATCTGTGAAAACATCCGGGTACTTCTCTAATGTCTCTCTCAACTTTACCTCGCTAAGCATGTTTAGTTTAAACAGGCTTTTCCATTCTAACTGAATGTGCTCAAACCAATCCCTTCCCATCAGATTTGGCCCTGGACCTGGCACAACCAGTGCTCTGAGCATTTTATCTTGCCCCTCATATTGTACCCGAACTGATACTTGACCGTTGACCTTCAAGGCCTCTCCTGAGTATGTACGCAAGATAGCGCTACTCTTATCAAGGGACATTGTACCTGTTCTGCTGAGCATATTGTATGTCTCTACATTGATAACAGACACGGCTGAGCCAGTGTCTAATTCCATTTTACAAGATTGCCCATTCAATAACACCTGCAATTCAATAGGGTTTTTCATATTTTTCCTATCAGCATGGCGTATGGAATACATGTCGTATTCCTCTTCAGGTTCCTGTTCCTGTTCAGAGCTTTCCTGTAGGAAGTTGGCAGTCCCACCCCTCTTAGTCTCATTTCTCTGACTAGGGGCTGGTCTGTGCCCACCCTTACTTCTACATCTTCTAGATATATGTCCTAGCTTCCCACATTTGTGGCATTCGCTATCTCTGAAAAAGCAATCTTGGGCTGCATGCCTACCCCCACACCTATAGCAATCATTCTGCTGACTAGAGTGCTGATACCTAGATTTCTGAGTGACTTGATCCATTTTGTTTACCGTTGAAGTACTATTCTGCTGTGTCATCTGAAGATCTTCAGCATTTTTGGCTGCGATCTCCATACTGGTGGCTATTTCTACAGCTTTTTTAAAAGTTAGTGTCGTCTCTGATAGTAGACGTTTCTGCATTTTTACGTCATTAATCCCACAAACAAGCCTATCCCTTAGCTGGTTCTCCAGTTGGTCCTCAAAATTGCAATGTTCAGATAAATGTCTTAGTTCAGCAATAAAATTTGGAACGGACTCACCAGACTTTCGGCTCCTACAGTGGAACTTGAACCTCTGCACTATTTCTGATGGTTTCGGGTTGTAGTGACTGTTCATAGCCTCGCATAGTTCCTCAAATGACTTTTCTTTTGGTTTTGTGGGAGCAACCAAATTCCTTATCAGTTGGTATGCCTGTGCTCCCACTACACTCAGCAGAATAGATTTTTTCTTTCCTTCTTCTGTGATGTCATTTGCATCAAAATAATTTTCCAGCCGCTCCTGATACTGGGTCCAGTCCTCAGATTGTTCATATTCTTTAATACTTCCGAATGTCGCCATGGTGTAGTTTTATCCTCGTCGCCAATTGATATGTTTCTATCTAGATTTTGTAAGAAAGATAAAACGTCCGGTCTCTGTTAAGGTTGGGAAGCATGTGCGTACTTTATTACTCTTGGCGGGATGATATATATATTACAGAGATAAGGGTCTTGACAACCAGTTCTTGTTTACTACTGTATATAGGGAGTGTTCATTATCTAATACACTACACATGTCATGTGTGCACTTCAGATAGAAATGGGTTAAACAGGAAAGAGTTTTATAGAGAAATATACTTGATACAAAACAGGAAATTATAACAATTTGAATGAAAATAATTTGTCGTAGTATGAAGTTTGCTTTTAGTATTTATTTATATTAGTGTTAGATTATGGATATCAAATACAATTTATAAGAATATGCATATCTTGTATAATTTATAGGAATCACTGGATTGATTTCTTATGCATATCAATGTAATCGCAGTGAAGAGAAAAAAGGTTGTGCCATGGTTATTTACTATATGGGTAAACCGTTGATTACAATGAAAGGTTTTTCATGGGTTGTTTTAAGGTTGAATATTTAGCTCATTCATATATAGGACATCAAGATAGCTTGAGTTGTTTGAAATATTTTCAACAAGCGGTGAAATATGTTAATATTTACTTACTATTAATATTTACTGATGAATTATGAATAACAAATTTCTTCCCCTTACTTTTTTTAAAAGGCATGTTCTACCATTTCAGATGTCCTTAATATGAGTGGATGACAATTGTGTAATGTGTCTGTATAAGCAGGCAGGGTACTGATGGATATGGTTGGGTAATCAATCCTCTGTTAAATGTTTTACTATTGTGTGGACTAAATAGGATTTTGAAGACTACAAATTTATATGTACCCTTAGGTTATCATACTGAGGCTTATAAAAATGTACTGATGCTTAATACTACAAAATTGAATGTATGGATAAGTTGAAATGTGCATATGAAGTATGGTCCGAAAAAAAAAATCGTTTGAAACAAGGGATTGAAGGGAATACACTTGTCAGATTCTTTTTTACAACAGATATATCACTTATAAAACATCAAAATATTAACCAAGTGAAGGTGACCAACTTTCTGTATACTTGTACTGAATATGGATCCCTTGCTAGTCAATTGATTCTCTATTTTTGTCCTATATCCCCTAAGAGTGATACTGCTTAATGATTCACAGTTATCATTCTTTGAATTATATCAGAAGTGGTAAAAGGATTTCAAGTACTCCATATTGATCTGACATATGACCTAGTCATAGTAAATGACCCGCTTTTCATAGAATGACCTACTCGGCAGAATGACCTAATTCCCATGTTGGGATCTTTCTTTGCAGATTTGTGGGATTCTCTTTTCCTGCTCTTACCATATCTCATCAGTGCCTATCCTGCTTGGTATTTCCTCTACTTTTACGGTATTCATAATGTATGTGGCTTAACAAAGTATGATAAAGTTATATTTTAACATATTTATGATATGATTAGAATGCACGGCTATGGAAGTCTTGTTTGTCAAGTTCTTACTCTGCAGATGTAGTAGTTATTTAATATGTGTGATATAAGGGAATGAATTAATGAGAGCTTCTCAATATTTCCTCTAGAATATGATATATATGATTTGTATGATATAAAGAGTTTAACAATATCAGATATAAATGTTGATACAGAGGGATGATTATGATGACTTTTCAATATTGCCATTGCAAATATGTCTATTTAACATTTTGCAAATAAGTTCGTACCATTTTGAGATATGATCTATGTTTGTATTTTGGTAGTAAACAAAGTACTGTAAAGATGATGTATCAATTTGGTCTGAGCAATCATGGTTGTGTGTAACATAGTCAAAATGAGTTTGTTCTATTTCAATGTAGAGTTATATTGCTTGCATAAATTGATCCTTGAACATGTAAAGAAAGACCAACAGCTGTGTGACTCAGAATTTCAATTAGTGTCACTTTTTCATCCATGTATAGACTTAATCGTGACTAGCCAGTTTTTAGTGGTGGAGGGAACCGCAGTACCCGGTGAAAACCAGTCTTACCCGAAGTCACTGGCAATTATCCCATATGCCCTGGCCAGGATTTTAAGCCAGGCTGAGCTCTGGTGAGAAACAGTGAGCATTCAGTGGCAATGCCTTAGACCACTCGGCAATCAGAGTAGGACCCTCAAAACTGGTCTTATGGGACAGGTGGCCTAATAGGTGAAATACTCGGTTGGGGATATTCAGAAGGGCATAAACTAATGTCCGCTGGCTTGCCCCTTTCAACATTTTTCAAAAAAAGGGGGTTGCAGTTATTTGGGGTCTGTGGGCTTATTTGGACAAATGCGGTATGTGTTTCTAATGTCACTAATCCTGTACTGGTGGTCCCAGTAAACAGGTGGTCTTTCTTGCAGGTTTGACTGAAAAAGCCATGTTCTGAGGATGACTTGAAGCGGTGTGGCTTGTTGTGACCTGTTCATCAAGTTTGCCTGATCTATTACTAAATAGCGTGTAAGTGGCAATAATGTGTACATAAGCTCTGGGACAAATGAGAAATCTTTTTTGATGTTGGAGCACAATTTTTACTACATGTCTCTTGAGTTGTTATTGTTGTAGTATTTATCAGTGTCATGATGAATGCCGTTGTGATCTCATGATGACCAGTGGAATTTGTTGGTTTGTACCTTTTCTAGGCAATTTATCATGCTTGAATAAAGATTATAAAATTTTAAACCTCTTCTATTTTAATTTATTGTGTAAGAATTTTTAGACGTTTATGGACAAGAAAAATACTTAAACTGCACAGGTTTGATCCCCACTCTTGTAGTGTGTGAGAAAGTTACTAGTGACTGTAGGGAAGGTGGTGGTTTCCTGGGAACTCTGGTTTCCTCTACTACTCGCAACTGACCAGTCAAAAAGTAACAATGATGAAGATCTAGATGAGAAGAAAACACTGTTTTAGTGATCCACTTATTATATAAAATCACTAAACTTTGCCAAGTTGGTTGATTTAGTTTCTATTTTATACTCTGTTACCACAGTAAAATGACAAACGGCCTGGATTGACGACACAAACCGGTCCTAGTGGCGGGAATACCCAGTTAACACCCTGGAGAGCCCCATTCATTGTATCTGATGCATGAAATTTTTTTATTCAATAATACCTGAGAATGAGTTTCACTTTCACTACTTCGGTCATGATGAGGCAGATTGCCCTAAAATTGAGGCTGAAATCTGCTTCTGACAAAAAGATTTATAATATGACTAAGTCTTTTTATTGTCAACTCATATTCAATTCTGGACTTCTGTGTTATTGCCCTTGCATTTCTTATCCAGGAAGTAACCTAGATTAAAAGTAGGAAAAGGGGGAATACCCGAAATTGTTTTATTGGTGCTAAAGGAAAGGGGAGAAAGAGGAAAAGATACAGGTGGGTGAAGGGGTAAAGAAGTACTAAAGAGGGGTGGGTAGAAAAGGTTTAAAGGGGATGATAGGAAAGGGGTGTGCATGTGTTCCTATCTGTGGTTGTCTTTGTGTTAACGCAGTTGAACTTTTCATACTAACTCAAGGAGAAGGGAGACCTTGGGGAGAAGGTGATATGGGAGGGAAACTAGTAATTGTATTATAAACAATTCTTCAGCGAAGACAATTCTATCCTGGAGACAAATCTGGTATGTACCAGAACTATAGCTACAATTCTGAAGCAGATATGTTAACAAGAACTGTCTATCTGACAATAAAAAATTAAAGTGAAAAAGGAAAAATCATTGTTGGGGGTCTAAAATCAGAGCATTCTGACTGCCCCCCTATATTTCTCACAAATTCAACAAGGTATGTTGGCAAACCTTCCGGTCTTTTTGCCACATTTACCCCTACCCACTTACTGCTTGGTGCAATACTGACATCTGAAGCTACTTTCAGATCAGTTATTGATAGTTAGAATGGCCGCTGCCAGTAGCCCCAATTCCTGTGGCTCAGGGTGCATTTAAGCAACAACATACTTCTTATATAAAGGTTGGCAGGTGTAAGTAGATAATATTCTAAGAAACTATTCGCGTCTATGTTTTATTAATCGTGTAGTTGTCCTCTACATAGTGAACCACTGAATTAATAGATGACAGCACTGTCCATAAAGTGCTGGACCATATTGTATTGTAGTTTACACTTCTGGTGGTAGATGGCAGCACTGTCTGTATAGTGCTCAGCCACAGAATTGTTTTTTAGTTTATGCTTCTGGTGATAGATGGCAGCACTGTCTATACAGTGCTCCGCCCATAGAATTGTATTGTAGTTAACAATTCTGGTGGTAGATGGCAGTACGTATTTCACATGTTTTTGTTTTATGACCAAACAAGATGTCTGTGGATGTTACAAATACCTTGATTTTGTAGTGTGGTTGAAATTGGTCTAAGAATGGCCTTACCCTACCCTAGAGCATGTAGTGTATGTATTGATGTGAGATAGGAGCTGCCATTTTGTCAGGTATCTTAACGGATGGCCAGATGTCCTCCCCTTCCCCAACCCCCCTAAGACAGGTTGAGAAAAAATCATACTAGAAATATAACTAAAAAACTATTGTATAAAATATTAAGCAGGGAACTTGACCCCTTCCACACTTACTAGTAAATAGAGTTGAGATCAATGGAAATGGTAAATTAAAGTTCAATAGCAACAGCTTCTTTAACTAATGGAAATTGGCACTCGCAGTAAACATATGACAATGCACCAGATGTATTGAGCACTTCACCCACAATGGGAATAAGAACATAGAAATAGAATAGACAAAAAATTGCCAAATAATTTCAGAAGTGGATTGTGCAGGAGAATCCTGAATGGTCAAGTTAGCAAACTGCATGTACAGTAGAGCTCATAAAAACCACAGTGAGACTGGATGTTAGACGAGTCTGATAACTTGTAATCACTAGATATGAGCAGAGAAATACATCCCCTTGATCCGCAACCCCATAGGCACAGCATGCTAGTACCTAGGGTATGTGCGCCTCGGGTTACGCATTGTAGCCTGGGGAAGTATTGGTCACATGATTTTTTTCAGCAGGCAGCCAATCCTGGGGTTACACAGGTTATCTATGACACATATAGTGGGAGGCAGCGAAATTTGATGATGCATGCACAGTGCCCACTCCCTGTCTACTACTCCCAGATATTAGCTATGCGTTATTTGTTGACCATTCACACACACATTTGAAATATCTATCCAGCACTGCACTATATGAACCAAATATTTCAATCAAACTAGTCAATTTCAATAAGTTCAAAATCATTTTCAATATTTTGTTTTGTTTTCTCTTCTTAACAAGGTCCTTTACAACACATTTGAATGACTAGCCTTCTTTCACCTGTATTCAAATACATGAATGGTTTAATAACTTTGAACAGGACATAATCAAAATATGTAAAGCTTTTCATGTAGACCCTTTGTTAGTTCCAAATAGCATTACAAGGATAGGTGCATAAATATGAATTGATAAAAACAAGGAGAGAGTCAGCGTAAAAAGATTTATTACAAAATAAATTATCATTTCAATAAAGAATGTCATCACCAGCCAGGGCGTACTCATAAATAAACAACAAAATATCACAATAAATTATTCTTTTTTGTTTCTGCAATCTATTAACAATGTTTATCCATTCTTGTAAAGATATGGTATGCATAACAGACAGCAAAATCAACATAACCATCAACTAATGGTCACTTGCAATTTCATTGCATTTCAATAAATAAACTAATGTTTTAATTCTACATTGGTCCGATTTGGTACCTAGATTTGTTCTACTTTCAACATTTGGGAATAAAGCAAAAGGTCTTTTTTTTTAAAGTCTCAAAACATCTGCAAAGCATCAAATAAACCAATTCCGGATGGAATGAGAGTTGGATAGAATTCTTTTCATGGCCAACTATTGATTTTTGAAAATCACTGTAAAATAAGAAGTAATACTGAGATAGAAACAAGCTGCCGACTTATTCATACATTAATAAATAAATTATAGGAGCCAAGTTTGCAAATGGACAGTTCAATAATGATAATTCTCTTGCATTTTTTTTTCTAAAAACCACAACTGGTTTCAGGAATGCACATATTTGAGGAGTGTATGAAAGTTTTTTTCCAGACCCTACCATATTAGCATATTAGCAAGCTGGCTCGTTGCTAGCACTTCTCAATTGCAACCTTTGATACCTGTGCTGCCATCTATCGCCTGATACAGACAATCAGTAGGTCAATTCAACCTGTAGAACTCTGCCTGAGAATCAGGATAGCTTGCACTCTGTTGCTAGCACTTCTCAGCTGCATCTCTAATACCTGTGCTGCCATCTATAGTCTGATAGAGTCATACAGCAGTGAAATTAAACCTATCACACTCAGCCTGACAATCAGGATAGCCTGCACCCTGTTCCTGTCATTTGCAATCTCTGCTACCCGTGCTGCCATCTATAGTCTGATGCAGACATTCAGCAGTGAAATTAAAGTTATCGCAATCAGCACAAGAATCAGGATAGCTTGCACACTGTTGCTGTCAATTGCCTCTGATACCTGTGCTGCCATATATAGTCTGATATAGACATTCAGTAGTGGAATTAAATCTAACTTAGCACAAGAATAAGGATATCCTGCACCCTGTTACTAGCACTTCTAATTAGCAACCTCTGATACCTGTCCATCATCTAGTCTGATACAGACATTCAGTAGTAGAATTAATTGAAACTGTCCAACGCAACCTGAGAATCAGGTTAGCCTGCACCCTGTTGCTGCATTTGCAATCTCTGATACCTGTGCTGCCATCTATAGTCTGATAGAGACATCAGTAGTGAAATTAAACCTATCGCACTCAGCACAAGAATCAGGATAGCTTGCACTCTGTTGTAGTCATTTTCAGTAGTAGAAGGTGAATGCAACATGCATTATTCTCAGTCATCTGCAGCCCCATCCTCCTCTAGTCTGAAAAAAAAGATAAAAAAAATGAATTCACAAATTAAAACACAAATACATTCATCATGTTAACATTAGCTCTTTGGGTTATTAGATAATAAAACAAAAATCAGAGGTATTCATAATTCAGATTTTGGTCAACTAGGACATTTTTGCTTGGTCCCTATTTTTCCGAGGTATGCATGGTTATCTGTAAACTACTGAATTTGATGATTTAAATTGAAAGAGCAAAGAATGAATAAGATACTATTACTACTTTCAATTCAAAGAGCAAAACTGATACCACAGGTAGCTTTCAACAGTCCACATTGCCTGAACTTAAAACATTCAGCTTGGCATCAGGGTTTACTGGTATAAGTACCCTGCTCATGGGTATGTACTACATCACCACCACCCTGTAATATATCCATGGTCTGCCGTATGAAAATATTCTGATATATATTCATTTTTCAGGAGATTTTGAAGAAAATCTTTCTTTTAGGTTTAACAACCCCTTCTAAAATATTTTCAAAATACAGGGGTTAATCTAGGATTTCTGTGTAAAATAAAAACAAATAAATAATTTTTCTCTACCTGGTTCTTTTGATTTGTTCCTCTTTCCATCTCCGATCAGCATGCTGCCTAGCTAACTTCTTCTTGTGACGGTTACTCTTGAGGTGAACTGACAATAGAAATACACCATGTTAGTCATGCATCCAGCTTAATGTGTTTCCCCTTCAGGGCTGTACCATCTTAAAAAGTGGTGGGGGGGAGAGCAAAACAATTCAGAATTTAGGGGGAGGATAGGTCTTGTGTATTCAGAATAGGGTTGGGGTACAAAATTTCCTCAGGTCCCCTCCCCCCTTCCCCCTTTTTAAAAAGGAAAAACCTTAAAAAAAAAAATACGAATACAATTAAAGTATAACATGCCAGTCATACACAATTCTCAAATTGCTACTCTTCAAAGAAAACAGTAATATACATATATCGAATAAGTCAAACTAAGCCCTTGACCTTTTACTCTTCAAACATGGTGCTGTTAGATTGTACCATGACAGTTCAACACAGACCTATTGTGAGTCTTAAAACTAACAGCCGGTTTGAAATTTAGCGCATAAAGGTAAACATTATATGAAATCTCGCTAATTCCTAATCTACATCTCCATGTGTTTAAAAGTGCTGACCGAAATATGAAACTTCCGAAAAATTCTTGATAAGCTATTTGTTGTTCCTTAATATCATTTTTTCAAGTTTGTTTTCCAAAATATGTTTCAAACTGAAAGATGTCCCCGAACTATGATGGCTCTTTTCACCTACAGTGGGAATGAAAGGGTTAAATAATCAAGATAATGAGATGATAACTGAGGGTCAATTGTTTCCCTATTGTCTTACCTTCCCATTGTTGTTTGGTGACAAAAATCTGTCCATCACAAACATGACAGACATTGCGCTCTGGACGGTTCTGGCTCTCTTCGTAAGGTAGGGGTGCCTGAGAAGGGGTTTTACCCTAAAACAAAAATAAGACAAGAAATATTTAGAGAACTTTTGAAATGGCAACACATGCCATAATCATTTCACCTACAAGCAATATGTTAAAATTAGGACCTTATGCTGTAAAAGAAACTTAATGAAAGATATAGAGCAATAAATATTTGAAGGAGAGTTGTAGATAGAGTTCTAAAGAACATTTCTACTTGTTTTTAGCAAAATGTGCCTTTGAGAGAGAAATATCTCCAAATTGCCCAGGCCGTTTTTGGCCGCTGCAGGCATGAATGGGTGAACCCTTGTAATACTGAGGCTACTTTCATCCAAATCACAAGGATGCAAAGATTTCTAAAAAACATCTAAGCCCTGTCATGTTGGAATTCATTGGATAACTCTCGCTGAGTACTCTCAGATGAGTACCCGTGAGCCATGGTTTCAGTCCGTGTTCAAGTTTTTGCATCATTTTGTGTTGGCCAAATTAGTCACCAACAGCATGAGGGTTAACCCTTTATCACTCAACGCAACAATGTTGCCATGTCCCCTGCACTGCATGAGGGGTTACTCCTCAGAGACATTGTTGCGCAGTGCGTAGTGCACTGCAGTGCATAGGGAGCAGTGCTTTAAACAAGTTAAACGAGTAATTTCAATTTTTTATTTGTATCTTTCATTTCGTTAAATATGATATTATTTGTGTTTACAATATATCAACTTAAAAGTTGATTTTTTTTCTGATTTTGCGCTTGACGCAATGTCAATCACGCACCTCGGCAAGTTCGTCTTCGTTGAGTGGTTAAATGAGTGGGATATCATCGTCTGATTCCCATGGATCGTGAAGGGGACGATAGTCGATCCTCTTCCACTCTTGATCGGAATTATCCTGGTTTAAACTAGCCATTTGATGGCAGAAACAACGAAAAAACACGGGAGAATATCAATGGTTGTGTGTGTTGCTCAGGACGCCACAACACGACGACGTCACTGGCGGGAATTCCCCATGACTTCCATATTTGGAGGGGGTTTTCCTGTAGTTTTCCCGCCGAAAATCACGGACTTCGAGTCCGAAAATAAGCATTGAATAACTATAGATTACGATTAAAAGGTAAAGGCAATAATTTTGTATCTTTATTTAACATTCATTTGTGTACCAGCGATCTAAGATCGTGGTACCCAAAATACGCCAAAACTCGCTTCGTAGGAATAAGTGCACAAATACAATGACGCAATAACTCGCTACTGAGGAAGTGCAGCTGCACTCATGTAGCGAGTTATTGCGTCATTGAGTGATAATGAATGAATGAATGAATGATTTCTTAAAGGCACATCGGCGCACAAAGGCCATTTAGTGCCATAAAAATTGTGTAAAACAATGGTCCTTTGATATTGTTGAAAACAATAACAAAGCAATAAATGAATAAAAATGATCACAAAACAATGAACAACTTCAAAATATAATTTCCGCATAACAGGTTGTTTTAAAAGAAACTACAAATTCTTAAAAGGTTTTACAATCGGTAAAACAGACCAATCTCATGTAAATAAGATAAAATGCTGTCTGGGGGAACCTTTTCAAAGAGTTCCCTAAAGCTATTTACACTAAAATGTCTATTTCTAGATTCAATAAAATCAACACACTCAAATAAAATATGCTTGACAGTCAATTGACAATCACACGCTGTACATTGTGGAGGATCTTCCCCTTTTAAAAGGAAGCAGTGAGTCAAATGAGTGTGACCAATTCGGATTCTTGTTAAAACACTCTCCTCACGCCTAATGATTCGAGAACCTCCAGGCCAAAGACCCAACTGTGGATGAATCTCATGTAGTTTGTTGTTTGCTGTCTCATCCCACTGAGACTGCCATTTGCGTTTTAAAAGGACATTGATGTGTTTTTTAAAATCACCATAAGGAATTGGAACATCTGTGACTCTTCTTGAAAGACCAGCCTTGGCAGCAGCATCTGCCTTTTCATTACCCCTAATGCCAACATGACTGGGAATCCAGTAAAATAAAATTCTTTTCTCTTGGTACTGTACTAGCCAATTGAGGCGTTCCAGTATGTAGAGGACAAGAGGATGTGTCCAGTCTTGGCCCGAAATGGCTTGAAGAGCAGACTTTGAATCAGAGAAAATAATAAAATTCCTTTCATCATCATCTGCCGTCTCCACCCTATCAAGAGCTAGATAGAGAGCATGCAACTCGGCAGAAAATATAGAGGACTTATCTGGAAGACGTTCAATGGAAGAATAATTATCAATGACTGCTGCTGCTGCAGCCTTGTCATCTGCAACAGAGCCATCAGTGTAGATGAAATCATAGTCTCGAAAGACATCCTTCACCTCATTGTGCAAACTTATGTACTGAGAAGGATCCGTTTGATCCTTCTTGGCATACGAAAGAGTGAGGTTGACCATAGCAGTTGGATATGTCCATGGAGGAGTTTCAGGAAATTCAAACTTTGCGATGATGTCAGGATCAAAATCCAATTCTTCCAATGATTCCTTAATACGAATACCAAAAGTTGGAATGACTCTTGGTTTTCTACCAAAAAGTTCCACATACCGAGGGTTAAAAATAGTATCATACACAGGGTTATTTGGGTTGGCAGCTATTTTAGTTGCAAATTGTAGAGCAAGCTTTTCTCTTCTAAGGCGAAGAGGGAGCTCATTCGCCTCAACACAAAGACTATCTGCAGGAGAGGTTCTAAAGGCTCCAAGACAAAGCCTCAAACCTTGATTTTGAATAGGATCCAGCAAAGAGATATAAGATTTACATGCTGCTCCGTAGATAAAACATCCATAGTCTAGCTTTGAACGAATATAGTTGTATATATAGTTGTAAAAGAACTATACGATCCCCACCCCAGTCTGTACTGGAAACAACAAGCAACAAATTCAAAGCCTTGATACACTTTTTCTTCAGGCCCTTGATATGAGGGACAAATGTCAATTTTGAATCGAGTAAAATGCCAAGGAACTTTGTTTCCTTCTTTACAGGAATGGGGTTATCATAAAGTACCAAGTAGGGATCTGGATGAGGACCCCTCCTTCGACAAAAATGGACACAAACAGTCTTTGATTGGGAGAATTTAAAACCATTATTGTCAGCCCAATCTTCTATTCTATTTAGATGAAGTTGGAGCTGTCTTTCTATAGCGTGCATATGTTTTGATTGATATGAGACACCAGTCATCCACAAATAGAGACTTGTCAACACCATTTCTTATACAGCTGGTGATGCTGTTGATTTTGACAATAAAAAGGGTGACAGATAAAATGCTACCCTGAGGAACTCCCATTTCTTGATCATAAAGGTCAGAGAGGGATGTCCCTACTCTGACTCGAAATTTCCTTTCAGATAAAAAGTTTTTAATAAAAAGGGGCAAATATCCCCTGAGGTCCATACCATGTAAATCCTTCATAATTCCATATTTCCAAGTGGTGTCATATGCCTTTTCTAGGTCAAAAAAGACAGACACCACATGTTCTCCTTTTAAAAATCCCTCTCTCACAAAGGTTTCAAAGCGCACAAGGTGATCCATTGTGCTTCTTGTTTTCCGGAAGCCACTTTGGGCTTCCGTGATAAGTGAAGAAGATTCAAGATACCAAACAAGACGATCGTTTATCATTCGTTCCATGGTCTTACAGACACAACTGGTCAAAGCTATCGGGCGGTAATTATTTGGATCTTTGGAGTCTTTTCCTGGCTTGGCAATGGGTATGATAGTGGCTTCTCTCCAGGAAGGCGGAAACTCTCCATTTTCCCAAATATTATTAAAAACCTTTAAAAGGCACTGGAGTGATAAAGGGTTAAGAAGTGAATGTGTGCAAGTGGTTTTACTAGCAGAAAGTTGGGTTATCTCTCACCTCTATAACAGCCTGTAGTATGTTACAAGCGGGTACATAGACTGCAGCGTCCCAGTTCTCGGGGTAGGTGGAGTCAACTGCATAGACTGGAGGAACGCTACTTCCTGGCCCTAAAAAATCAACATAATAAATGTGTTGCCAACCTCCATACATAATACCAGAAGAAAATAACATCAATAAATATTAGATTTTGACTGACAAAAGATTCAATTACACAGGACAGAATGTGACATAATTAGTTTTATGAGGTGGGAGGGGGTAGGTGGTTTAGGTGATGTTGAGGTAGGAAAATGGAATTTTTGATTGATGATATTTGGTGCAGAGTGATAATTCATTTTTCACTTCAGCTTGGCGAGTTGACAGAGCTGCTGGAATGCACAACAATGCATTTGCAGATTAAAGAGCAATCAGAGTTTTCGACTTGGTGATATTCAGTGCAGAGTGACGATTCAATCTTCTCATTAGCTTGGTGAGGTGACCTAGACTCCTTGTCCACGAAAAGTTGCCCATTTCCTTCTGCGTAGACTAACCTGACTTTACCTGACTCAGGCTGAGTGTGGAGTAGTACCAGATATGACAGATACATGGCACCATATGGTCCTCCTGTCTCTAGCCATATCATGTGGCACAGTGTGTTCATCTGGTACAAAATAGCATCATCTCTCTAATCATTCAAGAAACTATGCCTTTAAAAAACAATTTTGACTGTATTGCCCGTGTGAAATAAAAATCATTATAATAATTATTATTATTATTATTATTATTATTATCATTATTATTATCATTATTATTATTATTATTACTATTATGTCATATTCAAATTGAGTCCTCTATTTCCCTGGTGAGAAAAATGTAAACTAAATTGGTCACAATGGCCACCTTTAAAATTTGGTGCTTGGTAACAGAAAACATAGACAAAATATGTATGACAACCTAGAGATTCCTTTCTTACTTTTGAGGAACCTGTTCCTGATCCACTTGGTCTGTTTCCTGGCATAGCGACGTGTCACCCTCTTCTGTTCTTCAATACCTGCAATAACAACAACTCCCACATAAAGTCAATTTATAAAGTTAAAAGAACATGAGTACACTCAAGTTACAAACCAGTCATGCCGTCCATGTAGGTGGCGCCAAAGTGGAAAACAATGTAATTCGAAACAGAAGTGCCCTTTGGCGCCACCTATATGGCCGGCATGACTGATGACCCCCCCCTTTTTTAATCTTGATATTCAAGAGGGGACCTGACAATGAAAGCCTATGCACAGTTTGATTAAATTCTAACTGTGGGGTATTTTTTGAATGTATCTACAATTTTGGACATGAAATTTGCAATTGAAAGCTTATGCAAACTTTAATGAATTTCTAACTATGGGGTATTTTTTTTAATGGAAGTTAAGTTTTAGATGTTACTGTCACCTAGTCGAATACCCTACTATGCCTTCAGGCACCAACATCAGTTTCAGAACTAACTACCATGCCGGGCAGGTAGTTTATGATTTTTTAAAGCTCGACATAAATTCTGGATTGCCCGAAATAAGTTATAACATTTGCTAGAATGTCAAGTATTACTTATCATGGATTTAATAATTCCAAAAGTGGATAAACATAAAAGTGTGCAACTCTCGGGAAATGGCCATTATTCCCTATATCCACAAGCAAATTATTTTAAGGGATAAATATAGAACACCCCAGCCGGAGCGTCCAGGACTTTTATTGTCTTTTAACGACATTAGTCACTTGTCTTATCAGTATCGAGTGCAATGTAGTCCCGATGTAGTCCCGGCACCATTAATGAGAGAAACATATGATAAGCAGCGGCATGGCGGTAACAGTGGTTCTATTTATAGATCCTCCCGGCCACACACTGGAGGAAAAATGTAGTCAAGTTGCTTACTTTTCTGGGTATTTGTGCCATTTTTTCTACATAAAAAATGTGTAGTGCTCAGAAAATCAGCTTGCCCATCCGGGCAAGTGCAAACTACAATGTACTTGCCCGAAAGCCCTTTCTTTCAAAATTCACTTGCTGGGGCAAGCAGGCTAGTACTTATGTTGAACTCTGGCCTTTGAATCAGAAAGATATCATCAAATAACACGGCTATTTGTAGCTGCTGCAGGTATGAAGGGGTTAATGTAAGCTGCTCACCCTTCTGAAGCAGGTGCTGCCCCCTGGTGGAGCCCCTCTCATCCTCGGGGAGCAGGAGGTAGTCGTGGAACTCTTTGAAGCCGATACTCTGGAAGATACCTGTAGTGTAGTCAGCCTCCCTAGAGAAACAACACAACACTTAATGCACAGCTTTCTAAAAAAAACAATCAATATGTTTCATCAGACTCAAACTCTTTTCTTCAATCTTAAATTCTTTATCAGACAAACTTTTCTTTCATTTGCTTTTTTAATAAACTTGTCCCATTACGAAATATGATCAGAATGGGACCAGACCGTAAGAGATGCAAATATTAGGGTTGGTGATTAAAGGTTGACCGAAGTACTTACTACATATGAAGCTGTATGTAACAGTGCCACCTGGTGATAATCTTTAGAAACAATTGCCACATATCGGCAGGAACTACATATTTTTCCTGATATCGGCAACCAAATTTTGCTGTGCTTCAGAACTGATTACCTGTGCTCCGAGACCTATACACTTAAACACCCTAACATGCACTGTGATTATTTAATCTTAGTTTCACAGGTGCTGCCTGTGATGGTATTTGTACCTGTTTTCCTGGAGTCTCTGTTTATTGTACTGCTGATGGAAGTCCAGGAGCTCCTTGAGCAGACCCTGGTCAAGCATGGCGTCCACCCTCCTGTCCAAACGCTCATCAAGAACTGAAAAATACAGCAGAGAATACTTGGTATAGTGGACTTTTATGGACCTCTATTGAAATATCATTGCTACAAAAGATAACAACTTCTGAACTGAGATGTGTGAAAGAGTATGGTACCAGGATGATTGTGGTAACTCTTAACCTTGCTATAAGCAACATAGTTTTTTCACTTCTTTTTCATGTGGTACTTAATTGTAGGCTGACTCATGTAAGTGTCTTTTTTCAAGTAGTTCCACAATTGATCACCAGGTGGCCATATAACTATTGTGCCAGTTGCTGGTTTCAATTTATGTGGGTGACTTGACAGTGTATTAGACTAGCTTGCAATGTTTAGTAGCCTCATTGGGCTAGTTAATAAGAGGATTCTGTTGCCCTTAGCGAATTTGAAGTGTCCTAGCAGGGTCTGACACTTAGTTTTCAGGCTAGGGGCCAAAAAAGGTCTTTTGATAAAAATAAGTGGTCAAAAACAGGATTTCTGGTTTTTCAGGCTAGGGGCTCACAGCTAAATCTAGGGGCATATGCCCCTGGGCCCCTGGGAAAGTCAAACTCTGCCTAGAGGGAGTGGGAAGGTAGCGAAGTGAAGAAAAGATGCTCTGTTCTGGTAGCGCAGGGGTCCGCTCAGAGCAGTGTCACTGACTCTGGCGCCATATATCATGATCATAAGAAACCACAACCTACGCTTGAGTAGAAGTCTACTTTTCCTCTCTTATAAGAGGACCTTTCTGTTCACTTTGTATCCAGAATATTTCATGGGCGTATCAGTGCCCATGACTATGAGTGGCTCTACAGAGGGCGAGCTAAATCTCGTGGACTGCTTCCGGTCTCGCTAAGAATCGCGAGATCAGAAGACGCTCCCACGCAATGTGATTGTTGCGTGTTTCTGAACGTGCAACAATCACATCACGTGAACTAGTCACAGCTGGCCGTAATTGGATCACGGATCACAAAGTGCAGTATTACTTTGACCGTGACCCTGAGCGATAATATGATGCTGGCATGGCCAAGAAGCGAGCGCGAAGCTTTGGATGATTTCTTTTTTTCCGTTCTGACCAAGAGATTGACCTAAACTAAATGGCATACACAATATTACGATTTCAACCTGTCGCAAAATGTACATTTTGCAACTGAATTTAAAGCGAATTGACAGTCAAATGGAATCGATTGTTGCGGTTCTAACGATCTAAATTTCATTAAAAATGACCCACGGAATGGCGAGCATTTTATTTTTTATTGTGAACGTACATTGCCGGCTGTATGTGTATCTGAGAAAGATCGCTCAGTAGAGCCTGCCAACTCATCAGCCTTTCCTGGGACGAAACTAAGTATGTGTTTTTCGCGTTTTGGCCTTGTGAAATTTAAGAAATGAAAGATAAAAGATACTTGAAATAGAGAAAAAAAATGAAAACAAGAAGTGAAATAAAATTGGAAAAAATAAAACTTATGAAAGATCAACTACAATAGGGAATATTTCATGCAATAAAGACTTTTTTAGTCTATAGGCAGAGAACTGAAAATCCGGAAAAACGAATGTGGAGTAATTATCAAAACTATAACATGTGGTAAGAGCAAAAAGCAAACTTAGATTTAGTCTGGACATATGCATTTAAAGAACTCCCCGTCCATGACTTATACAGGTCTTCTGGTAGCGCAGGGGTCGTCTGTGAGCGGTGTCACAGACTCTGGCGCCATCTACCATGACCATTAGAAACCTGGACTTGAGCTTGAGTATAAGTCTAAGACTCACCTTTCTGTTCACTTTGTATCCAGAATATGCAGGTGTTCTGGTAGCGCAGGGGTCCGCTCAGAGCAGTGTCACCTACTCCTCTATGCTGCTCTGCCATCAGCTGACTCATAGCCACACCCCTCTGCTTGTAGATCTCAAGCGCCCTAACACAAACAAAAGAAAGAAAAGAGCTGAGTAAATGACTCAAGTCACTTAAATACAGCCAAATGAAAGGGAAATTGTTAACCCTTCCAATGCTAAGGCTACTTTGGTCCAGAGCAAAAGGATGCAAAGATTTTTGATAAACATTTAGACCCTGTCATGCTGGTATTCATTGGATAGCTCTTGTTGAGTGCTCTCAGATGAAAACCCATGTTCCAGGGTTAATTGCATAATTTTGTATTGGCAAAATTAGCCACCAGCAGTATAAGGGTTGGGAGAATCATCCAACGTGTTCAACCTGCATCTGGACTGCACACATGGCCTGACAACGTATCAGAAGGGGTACTATTCGGAAAAAATATTTGACAGTGGATTGTTAGAACTGACAGGAACAGCAACCCTCAAACATCTTTTGATCAAAACAATGCTTTTTATCGCAAATCTTTAATTTGCACCGTACCATGCATGCTCCAAGTGTGAATAGATGAATAAGTTAACAGCAACTTCAGAAACTAATGATACAGTAGATCATAATTGTATTTTGAAGTTTTATATCCAGAACATTTCATGAGTTACATAGTTAAAATTCCAATCACATGACTGCTTTTCCTTCATCTGATAATGGCCAAACTCATTTTAAATTTGTAAAGAAATAAATGATTATATATCGTTGAAAAAGTAGGTAGGCATAATTATTCAGAATTGTCTGCATCACAACTGTACACTGGGCAACACTGTATAATGGGATTATTTTGACACAGAGTCACATATAAGTAGAAGTAGGCACTACCTTTCTCCTATCATTGGTAGGAAGAGTTAAAACAAAGGTCATCTATGGGAACTTGATATGTAGCTTTAAACCTTTCTCCTATCAGTGGTAGGAAGAGTTAAAACAAAGGTGATCTATGGGAACTTGATGCATAGCTTTAAACCTTTCTCCTATCATTGGTAGGAAGAGTTAAAACAAAGGTGATCTATGGGAACTTGATACGTAGCTTTAAACCTTTCTCCTATCATTGGTAGGAAGAGTTAAAACAAAGGTGATCTATGGGAACTTGATACGTAGCTTTAAACCTTTCTCCTATCATTGGTAGGAAGAGTTAAAACAAAGGTGATCTATGGGAACTTGATACGTAGCTTTAAACCTTTCTCCTGTCATTGGTAGGAAGAGTTAAAACAAAGGTGATCTATGGGAACTTGATACGTAGCTTTAAACCTTTCTCCTGTCATTGGTAGGAAGAGTTAAAACAAAGGTGATCTATGGGAACTTGATACGTAGCTTTAAACCTTTCTCCTATCATTGGTAGGAAGAGTTAAAACAAAGGTGATCTATGGGAACTTGATACGTAGCTTTAAACCTTTCTCCTGTCATTGGTAGGAAGAGTTAAAACAAAGGTGATCTATGGGAACTTGATACGTAGCTTTAAACCTTTCTCCTATCATTGGTAGGAAGAGTTAAAACAAAGGTGATCCATGGGAACTTGATACGTAGCTTTAAACCTTTCTCCTGTCATTGGTAGGAAGAGTTAAAACAAAGGTGATCTATGGGAACTTGATACGTAGCTTTAAACCTTTCTCCTGTCATTGGTAGGAACCATTAACTGAGATGGTCCATGGGAATAAAATACTTGATACACACCTTATAAGCTTTCTCACGAGGTTGCAGGGTATATAATGATGGTAGTAGGTAGGAATCAGAATTACTAAGGTGGTCTATGGGAATGAAGTACTTGATACACACCTTATAAGCTTTCTCCTGAGGTTGCAGGGTATATCATGATGGCAGTAGGTAGGAATCATAATTACTAAGTTGGTCTATGAGAATGAAGGACTTGATATGATACATACCTTATGAGCTTTCTCCTATCATTGGGATGTATTCTCAGGGCGGATACAGGGTCACATTTCTCCAACTCCTGATGTAGCACACCACTCTCCACCTCCTCATACTGGTCTCTGCTTGCTGAGCCCTCCTCGTCTGACACGGAACTATCAGAACTACCAGCCTCCTGGTACGACGGGCCCACATTTCCAGCAACCCTCTGACCAGCAGAGGGAGGCACCTCACTTCTTGTTTGGTCATGTTGTGGAGTTTTCTCTTGCTCAGTCGCAGTCTCAGCTTTTCCAAGTTCACTTCTGGAAGGTGCTGCCATCTGCAGGATCTTAGCAGCACTAACATTACAGACATTGTATCCTTGATTGTTTCCACACTGGGCTGGTGTACTTAGATGAGTACTGAATGGCGCTGCCATCTCCTGGCCATCAGTAGAACTAATACTGTTAGATAGCTGGTCCCCATGAGCATTTACATCACACTTGACTGGTGTGGAGGCCAATTCAGTACTGTATGGTGCTGCCATCTGGTGGTTATTGGTTGCAACCGGTTTGTAGTTCATGTCTTTGCCCCCAGGTGGAGAACGAGACTGCAGGTGAAGATGGCTGGAGGTTGAATCGATGGCCGTAGCAGCATGTTGGGAGTCTGCCCTAGTAGTACTCTCGCTGGCACACATCCGCTTAACCTCTGCTACCTCTGAGTCTGGGTCAGCCTGAAATAGGACGCAACAAAGGCTAATCAATCTCAAGCTCTCATTGATCTCACCACACTCACACTGTTTTACCAAGGAGAGCGAGCGGGGGTGCAATCACTACATCAAGGAAGGGCATTCCCATCTAATGGGTAGACCCCTGAGAGAAATGGGAGGGGGAGGGAGTTACTATTGCAACTAAAATCTAAAACAGGGCTCACGAAAGCCAATTAATTGTCTATGAAACCACTGTAGGTTTAAGGAAATAAGAATGAGGAATATTGAATACACAACATCAGATAGATTACATCAAGGAAGGGCATCCCCATTATAGTAGAGAAAGGGGTGGAGGAGGTTTCTTTTGCAACTCTAACCTAAAACAGGGCTCAAAATGAAAGTTGCTTGTCTATACAATCACTGTAGGTTTAAGTAAATAAGATAAAGGAATATTCAATACCTTACATCAAGGAACAGCATTCCTTTCTAAACAAGTGGAGGGGGTGGGTTCTTTTACAGCTATAACCTAATACAACATATAAGTCTGCTAGCCTATAAAATCAATGTAAGGCTGGTGAAAAGGGAATGCTACCTGATGTCATATCAGGTACAAATCCAGGACATAAGTATGGCAGCTTGAAATAATATATACGAATGTCCATGGTGAAAAATAGATGCATTTTTAGGGACATTTCTCTTGCCCAGGATTTTGAAACAGGGGGTCAAAACTTAGAATGAATGAAATTTAGGGGGTCAGTAGTCAGTTACCCAATTTACAAGAAAACCCAACTTTATATATTGACTTTACATATATACAAAGTTTGCTGCTTAACATCATTCAAGTTTTCTATCATCTTGTATAAGTGAGATATTTAAAATATCTCCTTTGACTAACCAGGAATCATTTTTTGCAAAATGACATGAAAAATCTGGTGTTTGGAAGTCAAAATTACTCCTTAACGCCTTGCTGGGCGAGTCCTGGCCTAGCTACTGGGCATTACTTTGTTTTCTTTTATTATATTATTTAAGTTATTAATTCATGTTATTTAAGTTATGCCTGCACCTATACTACATACAGGCTTGTGGTCGACTGTTGGCCATTAAGTTCACACAAATGCCACTTGAGGGGTTTGTACCAAGTCACCAAGCCATATTTCCAACTTCTCTCCTAGCACACTGCAGTGCCATCTATCCACAAGGGATGAAATCTAAGTATGGCCGGGGATACAGGCTTGACAAGTACCTGCCCCAAACGTTTATGTTTTAGTACTTGAATTAGTGGCAACATACTGTATGAATGGGCCACAGGTGAATAGCTGTGGAACAATAGGCATGGCCAGCCTTGATGCCAGTTGAGGAGAGGAGCTCCCAGAACAGCCAGAACAGGAGGAATCGATCTGTATACTTATTGCAGCAGCCTCGACCTGAGCACAGCTGTTATGAGCAATCCTCCGGTGGTGTGTATGTGTGTTTCTGTATGTATACTGTATGCTTCCTGTACTGGGAGACACGGTGACCTACTGTACTGCTATTGAAGTACTGCTGCAGCCTTGGTTCAAATCCCTCCTGCGGGACCTGGCCTAGCTATAGGACAAGCAATGATTTCATATAATATATATATATATATATATATATATATATATATATATATATATATATATATATATATATATATATATGTATATGTATATATATATATATATATATATATATATATATATATATATATATATATATATATATATATATATATATATATATATATATATATGTATATATATATATATATATATATATATATATATATATATATATATATATATATATATATAAATATATATATAAATATATATAAAGGTTAATTTATACGGTTTATGGTCTGGTATCCACGGAAGTGCTTACATGAAAATATATATATATATATATACATACATAAATTTTGGGGGTGTATATATATATATATATATATATATATATATATATATATATATATATATATATATATATATATATATATATATATATATATATATATATATATCAGGGAATTAGTAGTAATTACCCTATTAATAAGATATACTTACCTGTTCATATCATGAAGCTTGCTTCGCCAATCGCTCCCTGACAATCGCCAAAAGTTTTAATTCCCCGTGATGTCCGTAGATGGCGCCTCCGCATGGCCTCCAATCACGTGACGTCGCCATCTTGTTTAACCCTCTAAATGTCAGCGCTCGATCGGGAACACGGAACGATAGGGGTCGGATGGGTGGGGATATGAACAGGTAAGTATATCTTATTAATAGGGTAATTACTACTAATTCCCTGATTAATTATGATATACATTACCTGTTCATATCATGAAGCAGTGTACCACCGTCAAACAAAAGCTGTGGTATCGTTTCAAGGTTTAAAGGTGCCTGCCGTGGAAAGGACCGCATTGCCAAATTTACCCTTTTGATTAGGAAGATCTTTGAGGTAAAACTTAGCAAAGGTTACAGGGGTGCTCCAGGCTGCTGCATTCATGATTTCCGGAATGGACACCCCGGCTGCTCTAGCCCAGGATGCCGCTACTCCTCTAGTGTCATGGGCTCTAATGTTCATAGCTAGACGCTCTTCCAAGGGAAGGTCGCGATATGTACCAGCTATGGCTTCTTTAACCCACCCAGCAATAGTCAGTTTTGCTGCTTTTGAGTGGGGCTCCTTTGAGGAGATAAAGAGAGCCTTCTCTTGGCCTCTAATGGTCTTAGTTTTATCTAAGTACCATTTGAGGGCCCTGATCGGACAATGTAACTTGTCGTCAGGAGAATGGTCTGATAGGGCTGCTATAAAGACCGGTTCAGGTGTAAAGTGTGCAGATTGGTTCTTGTCAAGTATGAGGGAAGACAAGAACGTAAATCCACCTGATTCTTTACGCAGGTATGCTGGGTCCATGCGACAAGCATGGATCCAGCCGCCTCTACGTCCAGACGCCAGTTGTATGAGAAAGGCTGTCTTGACTGAGAGATTTCGCAAAGAGGCTCTAGCCATAGGTTCGAAAGGGGCCTGCGATAGGTGCCCTAGGACTTTGGGTAGATCCCAAACTGGCTTTAACTGTCTGGTTGTGGCTTTGGAATTGAAAATTCCTTTCATGACAGATTGGAGGACTGGATGATTGGATACAGTCACTCCCTCAGAAAAACCAGTATGGATAGCCCCTATGGCTGTCCTATACCCCACGATGGTGTTGTATGAAAGTGAATGACCCGGCTCAGTCATTTTTGCTAAGTCTGACAAGAACTCCGCTATTTGCTGCACAGGGGCAGAATTGGGGTCCAGACTTCTAGTAGCGCACCATCGGGAATAATGGGCGAGACGGGAATCGTAAACCCTATAGGTTGAGGGTCGTTTACCACAGGAGGCGAGTTTAGCAACTGCCTCAGAAAACCCTTGTGCCCGGTAGGACTGGCGGAGATTTTCCACGCAACCAATCGGAGCTTGCTGGGCTCTGGGTACAATTCCCCCGTCTCGGAGTTCTTCAGGAGGTTCCACTTGTCTGGCAACCTCCTGGGGAAGTCCACTAACATCTGGGTTAGTGGGTGGAACCAAATTTGGCTCGGCCAAAATGGGGCCACTAGGATCACCTCCGCTGTTGGGTGGAGTCTGATCTTCCTGAGCACTCTGGGGAGCAGTGCTATGGGGGGGTATGCATACCCGTACAGAGCGTCCCAATTCTGAGTCAGGGCATTGACCCCGCTCGTCTCTGGTTCCCTGTATAGGGAGTAGAACATCGGTAGTTTCCTGTTCTTCTGTGTTGCGAACAGGTCTACCATGGGAGTCCCCCAGATTGAGAACAGGGCTCTGAGCGTCGGAGGGTGTAGGGACCACTCCGTCGGGCAGTACCTCCCCCTGGACAGTGCGTCCGCTAGGACGTTGCGTGTCCCTTGGAGATGGACAGCTACTGGTACAATGGCCAGTTGGTCGCACCACTCCCACATGTCCAGGGCCAGGCGGCATAGGGTCAGGGAGTGTGTCCCGCCCTGCCTGTTGATGTAAGAGACCGTGGTGGAGTTGTCTGATAGGACTTCCACTACTTGGTTTCGAACCTGGTCCTGAAAATGTTTCAGAGTTAGCCACACTGCCTGGAGTTCCAGCCAGTTGATGTGCTTGCTCTTCCATTGGTCGGGCCAGACGCCAGAAGCCGTCTGGTCGCCCAGGTGACCGCCCCATCCGTAGGATGAAGCATCGGTCACTATTGTCAGTGCCGGGTCTGGAGTTGAGAAAGGAACTCCTAAAGTCAAGTTGGTGGGGTCTAGCCACCACTCGAGCTGGATCCGGGCACTTTGGGTCAGGCGTATCCGGGTTGTGTCCGGCATGTCCTGGGACCATTGGTTCTGGACAAAGAACTGGAGCGGGCGGATGTGTTGTCTGGCTTTTGGGACCAGATACATCATGCTCGCCAGATGTCCGAACAAAGATCTCCACAGACGGGCTGTGGACGATCCTTCTTTCATGACCCGTCCTATCAGACGACGGAGCCGGTCTATGCGGTCTCCGGACGGACGGGCCAGGGCCCTGACTAGGTCCAGGCTGGAGCCTAGGAAGGACGGGAACTGGGTCGGGACCCAGTCCGATTTCTCCTCGTTTATGAGGAACCCGATTTCCTGGACGCAAGTGCGGACCAGGTATCGGTATTGTAGGGTTAGGTCGTATGACCCGCCTACGACGAGCCAATCGTCCAGATATTGGAACAGATTGACTCCGCATGTCTTGAGGTAAGCGCCCACGGCCCGTACCAGACGTGTGAACGTTCTTGGGGCCGTAGAAAGGCCGAACGGCAAGACTTGGAACTCGTAGACGGTACCGTCGTACGCGAACCTCAGATATTTCCTGTCGCGAGGATCTATCGCGACATGGAAGTAGGCGTCCTCTAAGTCTAGAGAGACGGCCCACATGTCCTGTCCCGAGCCCAGCGTATTTGCTGACTGGGATAGGCGGATATCCTCTCCTAGTGAAACTAGGACGGACTGAAGGGTATCCATTTTGAACGACGGGGGTTTTACCGCGACGTTTAATTCCTTCAGGTTTAAAATGGGTCTCCAACCTCCTGATCTCTTCTCCACTAAAAAGAGGGAAGAGTAGAAGCCGGGCCCGTCCAGCAGAGGGTCGACGATCTTCACAGCTCGTTTTTCGAGCATT
>OZ012684.1:68195350-68211720 GCA_963942565.1 Maea johnstoni | reverse complement strand
TGTCTGTATCTTAGGACTAAACTGTAGATGGGAAAGCTACTAAAAGAAATTCCTCTTAATGATTTTTATTACAAAAATTAAAATACCTCTTCTAAATCCTCCATCTAGACCTTATGGCTAGATGGCAAGAACAAGGGGTAGAGGTCATGGAAGGCAGAGAAAGAAATCCCAAGAGGTTCATTCAGTCTATGTATGGCTGTCTGTATTCATGGTATTCTATGACTGAGCTGTGGATGGGAATGCTACTATCAGGGGGTATAAAACAGTAGTAAAAGCAGCATTAATATCCCATTAGCATGTACTGCTGGCTTGTCTGATGGTGGGAAGATAGGCAACAACCAGGCTGATTTACAGCACTGTCTTTCTTCACCCAAATCAGCAGCAATAGATAACAATAATACTACTGCATCCTTACTTCCAGCTGGTAATATGGTAGCTTTTATAGCAGGACGCTCACTTGAGGGGGACAAGGACCATTGTCAAAATGGGTGAATTCTAATTAAGCATCCTAAGATTTATGGCAGTTGATATTACTATGGAAATAGTAAAATTAGTAGAAGTAGAAGTAGAAGTGGTAATGGTAGTAGTAGTAGTAGTAGTAGTAGTAGTAGTAGTAGTAGTAGTAGTAGTAGTAGTAGTAGTAGTAGTAGTAGTAATAGTAGTAGTAGTAGTAGTAGTAGTAGTAGTAGTAGTTACTGTAGTAGTAGTAGTAGTAGTAGTAGAAGTAGTAGTAGTAGTAATAGTAGAAGTAGTAGTAATGGAGTGGATGGTACTAGTGGTACTAATAAAAGGGACTCACCATATACAGCTACTATTAAAGCCTCAGAATATCTTACCTGAAAGAAAGAAAACAAATCTCAATTAAGATCATCACTATTCATGGCATGAGACAATCAAACACAATAATGCTGGGAGTCCTTTTTCAATTCAGATAACAATCCTAAACATTTAGGCCTAAAAAAGTTGTTTCCTGTAATCCTACCCTAACAAGTTTTTGCTCAAAAAAATGCCTACCCTGAAGTTTTTTTCTGCACTTTCAACTTCCAGTCAACATAAAACATGCATGGAACTCACTCTTTTGGTAAAAAAATAATCCGAAAAATGTTTTTACGTACCTACCTACCCTTTTAATTTATGGACGACTTCCAGGAAACACACAATTTCTTTTTTAGGCCTTAATAACTAACTTATTTAATAAATGTTAAAATACATGATAATGGTCAGATGTAATGTCATAGTATTGTGGTGAAAACTTTCACTTATTCATTTCCTGGATAAGGAATATTAGACATATACAATGAATAAATCTTCATCACACCTTTAAGCTGTACAATTGCTCAATCTAATACATAGAGAACTCTCATGTCTATCCACAATAAAAAAAAACGTTGTCATCAAAACATACTGGTGGAAATCATGGATAGATATTATTAAACATCCTTGATATAGGGCACAAGTAATATCATATCTCCGAGTTCAGTGACAAGATGCCATTACCGTATTACAATATAATGTATTACAGATAGAATTGCTCTATATATCAAACACATATTATTCTGACGTTTGGCACAATGCCAGAAGTAGGCAACAGGTAGGCAACATTAGAAAGAACAATAGCAAGGAATTATACAATGCCTCTCCACCTCTCGTAACAATAGAACTATGGCTTTCATGTCAAATATTCCACTTGTAGTTCGGGCAGAATTTAAACACCCCATGAGCAAGAGAGACCCATATCTTTTAAATCTGAACCCTGTACCCGGATTGGGCTCTATTTTTGGCAACTTATACCTAAAAGAATTCAGGAGTGAAGAACCTGTGGCATCAAAGGTTGATCATACTATGATAAACCTTGGATGGCATGTTATGAAGAAACAATACAACATCCCGGGCCAGCAATAAAACTATTTCACAAAGATATTATAAAGGCTTGGCCTCATGCCATCCAGTTTATGGCTACCATTATTATGGCATGGTGCAATTCATTTTGTACAGCAGTATACACACTATACATATGTGTGCACTCCACTTTGGGTTCCTCACCTCAGCCAAACAATTAAAACAGGATTCCATAGCCGGGTTCCCAGGCCCCAGAAAGAAAAATCTATAAAACAAGTCTACCATAGGCATGTTCGTTGAGACCTCGTTATATTAATTGACTGGCAGTCAGGTACCCTAAACAATATATTGAACAATAATACAGCACACATAGCATGGGAAGGAGGGTGTTGCATATGTTTATTCATTTAGATGTACGGTAAAATATTTATTAACAAAATCTATATCAATACAGGGTGACTGTGACAGTGCAATGGGAACCTGTGAAAGGCATTGCCCTGATGGTTAATGAGGCTTGAGTTATGAGGGTGCTTGACTAGTATCCTGCTACCTTAAACAATACATAAGGCATACTTTCGGAAGGAGGGGGTTTCGTGTATGTTTATTTATTTAGATATGCGTGTAAGTTTATCAGCAAAATCCATATCAACACCAGTCCCATGTAAGTAGAGTAAGAATCTACACAAGTGGGAAGGGATTTGAGGAACCCCTCAAACACCCTTTTTATATGCAACTAACGAACCTACATTTTTTGTTCAGTTTTTACCCTCTGGGTGGAGCCATGAGAGCTGCAGTAGACAAACTAGTAATTTTCTACAGTTCCTAATGAAATGACTGTGCTGCCATCTATAGTACGATTGATAAGGGTTGGACCAAGAGATGGTATAACAGATATAAGCAATAAATAACAATAATATTTGATATTTGATGTACTTTCCACCTGTAATGTTCAAATGCACTTTATCAAGAATGGTCAGTGGACAGATGTTAATGGTCCATATAGTCTGAAATCAAACTCTTTTCAAAGTAGCAATGTTTTCAGCTGTGAATTGCAATTGATCAAGAGACACTACTTTCCATGTACCATGACTTTTAAGATGAAAGGCAACTTCTATACATTGTTTCATAACAAAGGCCAACAGCAGGTATGTTTGAAAAATACAATACACTACAAAATACAAAATAGTTGTTCCTTAAAAAAAACATGTTTAGTTTGAAATACACAAAAGGTAGCATTAGAAACTGTTAGCACTAATAGGGGTAGCAAATCATCTTGCATGTTCTTTCAAACAATCTAATGTAAAGGCATTATCAACTGCAAAAAAATAGGCTTTCCCTATTTCCGTTAAGTAGCGAGAGGAAGAAAAGATGCACTTACTTAATCTTAAGACATATTGTACCCCTCAGTGTACCCTTAATACAGGGTGCAGTGCAGCATGGCACAGTACAGTGGGGCACTAGCCTGGGACAATAGAGAGGCAGTGCCAGCCAGGAAGTTGGAAAACTCTCTGTCTCCAGCACAATGGGTAGAGATTCTTTGCACCTTTTATAGAAACCTTTCCTAGGCCCAGCAGGGGGCAGGGAGGGAGGCACACCTAGAGCAATACCTGGTGAAGTCATGCATGATCTCAGTTCCCATTGAAACGTGTCAGATACACTCAAAATTAACTAAATAATGAAGCAAAAAAATAAATCACAGATCGTTTCCAGGAGTTATTTTAAGAGATTCTGTTTGATATTCCTCATTCATATATAACTGTATGATAATATTATATTATTCCCATTATGTGAAGTTGCACACAGTAAGCTTTCATGTGCACTATGGGCTTGCACTCACTGGTTAACCCAATTCATGTTTAAGGGTTTCTCTTTAATTTGTCATCAGGATCTAAGATACTTTTGAAAATAACTTCAACATAAAGAGTGATTTTACAAGATATTTTAAGAATCTTGTTGCTGATGGTGTTCCGATTAACATTTCTTCTTCAAATATTTTTCAAATTTCGCTTTTGGCTGAAATATACTACCAATTTGTCCAGCCGTTTTTGGCTGCTGCAGACATGAATGGGTTAACCCATTGATTTACACAGCAGCCCAAAGCAACGTTTCAGGTGAAAATATAGTCGTTAAAATATCTGATGGAGAAATATTATTCTGAACATTCCAAAACAATTTTTCCTTCAAACATTTTGTAAAATCTTATTTCTCATTTCATTATCAAAAGTAATAAGATCTAAATGACAATTTCAAGGGGAACTCCTAAGCGTGAATGGGTTAAACATTTGGCAATCTATATTGTCAAGAGTCGTTCACCCTTCATCAAGGCAGGAACTCCTATATGTAACAAGGCAATCCTTTCATTAACACTTGGCTACCTGCATTGTTTCACACCAAACAAATCACCAACTGTTGACAATGGATCCTGTAATGAATCCATGTGGAGAAATATCATATTATCATAAGAACAGTGGCGCGCACTCAAAGAGCACTGGGCATGAACTCATACAACACTATCCTGTTTTTGTTTTAGAATGAGAACAAACACACCCATAGGCTACCCCAGGCCTGGTTACCTGTAATAAACTGCCTAATTAACATAGAAGTCTCATTAGGCCCACCTGATGCCAGGAAAACTGTCTCAGTGCTCAGCCCCAAAACACAACTCCTCGCTTCCTATAGAACATAAACCACTGCGCAGGGTGCCCTATGATACCTTAATACTGTAAATGAGGCTGAAAAAGGGGCCCTCCGGGTGCGAGGCCGCAGGGGGTCTCGGTACAAGGTGACATAGCATGGGGTTTAAGGTCAGGTCTGTTGTTCCTGTCAACACTACATTACAAATGTCTTCCTGTACCAGACAAAGCATCACTGCAGCAGAGGAAAATAGGAAAATCAGCTAGCAGAAAACAAAACATTAGAAAATGCGAGAAGAAAGAATACCTAGAGAGGATGGATGCAGATAAATCCTCCTCTGGCTCATGAAGGTGGCCTGTTAGCAAGGGACTAGTAAAAAATTAACATGGCAGTTAAAATTTATACTGTATAGTCTCATGGGATACTAGGGGAAGTATTGGGTATTATCTAACATTGTTTGGGGGGGGGGGGGGGGGTAGTAAACATTTCAGGGCTACTAAAACTTTCTCGATATCTAGCCTAGCTAGGCTAATGAAAACGGCTGATGTAATCAAGTCAAGCCCTGTTTGTCTAAACCATGAGGGGGTTAATGAAAAAAACTCATGCCAGGGCCACATTGCTGAATCCCTCAACTCTTACATGACAATGGAAGTGCCACCTGAAGAGATATACATGTACTAGTCCTCTAACCAGATATGTGTTTAGAAATGATAAGGCTGGTAAGTCTTCCTGTGATTCAAACATTGTTTTTTCATTCTAAATAGGGTCTAATAAAGAATTTCAAAGGATTGTGATTTTCAAAAGGGAAGGATGGCAGTCACTTTCCAATTAATATTGATGCAAACATTTACCCAATGCAAACCTTGAACTTATCTGGCTGCAGACCCAGCTGTGAACTATATGTAGATATTTAACAATACTCTCAATATGTCAAGGCCTTCAAATATGCTTAGTATCAATCACTTATATATCAGATAGCCTTGTCAGGTAAGTGAATATCTGACAGAGCAGTCAGTATAATCATTGACAAAATTAGCCATGAGTTTTTCTGGTCTCACTATCATACTTAAAGATTTTAAGAGCTGAAAGTCTGGTTTGTACAGGAGTATTTTGTTGTAGTATGACCCAGTGTTCTCACATATTAATAACAATCTACAGGCTTCAAAAATTCATAGACAGAAACTACCAATAAATCATGCTCTGTTGATTTCTTTCCTAGAATTTAGATCTTTCTATTTTACAGGGAAAAGGGCCGAAAGGAAACCACCTGGATCGTGAGGATCTTTCTCTCTTATTTTTCTCTCTTATTTTTTCTGCAGCCTCAAAAACCACCATCTGGCCTTATCTGTGCTCACAAAGACACTCTCAGGGAGACACCAGCAGGGCAAAAATCTTTTGGTAGAAGCACCGACAGTTTACCTGAACACCCTTCCATCCATCCCTTCATCCCTTTCAGGTAACCAGGGCACACCTGCTGCCCCTTGTCAGCTTCTTCCCTCCTAGAAATCATAATGAGAACAGCTGCAGAATATTACCATTTATTGCCACTTTTCCTACCATACTGCAATATTGCCACTTTTCCTACCATACTGCAATATTGCGACCTTTCCTACCATACTGCAATATTGCCACTTTTCCTACCATACTGCAATATTGCCACTTTTCCTACCATACTGCAATATTGCCACTTTTCCTACCATACTGCAATATTGCCACTTTTCCTACCATACTGCAATATTGCCACTTTTCCTACCATACTGCAATATTGCCACTTTTCCTACCATACTGCAATATTGCCACTTCTCCTATCGTACTGCAATATTGCCACTTTTCCTACCATACTGCAATATTGCGACTTTTCCTACCATACTGGAATATTGCCACTTCTCCTACCATACTGCAATATTGCCACTTTTCCTACCATACTGCAATATTGCCACTTCTCCTATCGTATTGCATTATTGCCACTTTTCATACCATTCTGCATTGTTGCCACTTTACCAACCATACTGCATTAGTGCCACTTTTCATAACATACTGCAATATTGCAACTTTTCCTACTATACTGTATTATTGCAACTTTTCCTACTATACTGCATAATTGCCACGAACTATCCAGGTAATAATCTGAGGGAACCTTAGTACCCTGCAAAGGGGTTAACCACCAACTAATGACAAGTCACTGGTAACTTTCTCACATGCCTGAAACCAGATTCAAACCCAGAACACCCAGGAAACCACCAACTAACCCCAAGTAATTGGTAACTTTCTCACATGCCTCAAGCCAGATTCAAACTCAGTCAGTTGTGATGTAGGTCCGGCTACCAGTCAAATGCAACACTGTTGGATATTTGGCTATCAGGACAGCCCCCCAGTGAAATAGCAGCAGACAGGAGGGAAAGGTGAAACCCGCACTTGTACTGATTCATGCATATTACATGAAAAAAACTCATTTCCATATTTTTTTCTTCAATCACCTTATCATATTTTACCCTAGGATAGAACTTGTGAATGGAAACGATTACTCTGATATGAGAAAGTACCCTAAGTATTATGACATCATACTTCACCCTTAGGGCTGCAGATGTCATGCTGTATTTAGTGCTAAAGACTTGAAATGAAGATAGAATCATCATCATCATCATCATCATCATCATCATCATCATCATCGTCATCATTGATGTTGCCACCAACATCATCTCCATTATAAATCATTATCACTAGCATCACCTGCACAACTATCAGCAACCATCACCAATACTGATATCAGGGTCTATTTATGATATTAGGTTAGTTGTAGGCAACTAGTACAGGATCTGGAGCTAGATTAAAGGTCCAAGATACATGTACTAGTGAGAGATATTTTACAGAGACAGTCTATCCAGAAAACAAAAGGTTCCAGGCAAAATATTTGGACTGTTATAGGCAGGTACCAGAGTGCATGCTAGGACAGGGTGATAAAGATGCTTAGGGTAAAGAATATGTTTTCCCTCAAAACAAGAAACATCTGAAATTGCGCTTTGTGTTATATCATGAGGACACACTCCGCAATATAAATTCATGTTGTTAGAGGGAAAGCATTACTAATTGGAGTAAGTTGATATGATTTCAGCTTGCAATATGGTGTGATGCTATTCAAACATGCTCCTCTTATAATACTCCTATTACATAAAGCTCCCTGGTCTCTCCCAAAAACACCATAGAAATCTCACCTGCTCAGCTGGTCTCAAACAACTACTATCCATGGTACCTGGCATTGTGAAAACATCACCAACCATGACACCTGTATATGAAAAAGCTCACACTGCATCTTCAATTTCAATTGATGACTACGAAAGTTTCTTGTCTAAAAAACTTCAAGGTGAAGGATCTTAAGGTGATGAAAGTTGTCAAACAGGCATCTGTTCTCCAAATCTCCTTCTCTCTTCAATCCCAGGTGGGGCAGCTGCTTAAAGCAAAATACATAAAAAAAAATGTTTTGGCCAATTCTTGTGGGTTCTCCTTTTCTTTCACTTGTGAAAGAGATATATTTTGCAGCCTTCTTTTAAACATATGAATAGCGAAAATGTTTTTCTCATCACAGGTAAAACTTGTATCTTTATATTTTTACATCTAGTGAAAATGGCATCCATTGTAGGTATCAAATTAGACCTTATACCTTTCATGCCTGAAGATGTATTAAAACAAGTGTCATAAGGATGATCAATGATACGCTTGCAAATAAATTGGGAATAAAGCATGATTTCACAACAAAAAAAAAATAACCCTTCCAATGCTGAGGCTACTTAACCCCCAAAACACAAGGATGCAAAGATCTTTGAAAACCATCTAATCAGTATCATGTTGTTACTACTAATTGTATAGCTCTCACTGAGTAATATCAGATGATGTACCCCATGTTCCATGATTTTAGTCATTTTTTCAGGTTTTTTGCATCATTTTATATTTGCCAAATTAGGCACCACCAGCATAAGGGTTATAAAACTATTGCCGAAGGTTGAATTCATATTAACATTTCTCCTTCAAATACACCTGCAAAATGATCTGTAAAAAGATATGGTTAAAATAGCCAGGATTATATGGTGGGCTACAGGTTTTGAACAGGAGAGGGCATATAAGCTAGGCTATATTTTGTGTCAGTGGAAACCCCTATCTGTTTCCAAGAAGAAGTGCCAGGAGCATTAAGCTAAGGATGGAGATTTTATGTGCTTTGTTTGCAGGGTTAACTAATGGTATTTTCACCACCTGGGGTTATTAGTGGCATCCTAAGTTATTGTCCTGACAGGGTAGTAGCCCCTGGGGGTGATACGGCCGCTGCTATGAGTCATAAAGCTAGGGACCTGGCTTCCTTTTCTTTTCTTTCTTCTGCCAGCACCACTCGACTGGCAGCATCCCTACTACTACCACAGAATGAGGCCGCCACAGATGGCGTGTTGCACCCACATAGACCTACTATCAATCACTGACACTCACAGTTAGCCTTCAACTACTACATCTAGCTACAGACACCCGCCTCCTCTCTCTCTCTCTCTCTCTCTCTCTCTCTCTCTCTCTCTCTCTCTCTCTCTCTCTCTCTCTCTCTCTCTCTCTCTCTCTCCTCTCTCTCTCCTCTCTCTCTCTCTCTCCTCCCCCCTCCCCTCACTCTCTCTCTCTCTCTCTCTCTCTCTCTCTCTCTCTCTCTCTCTCTCTCTCTCACTCTCTCTCTCTCTCTCTCAATAAACTTGAATTGAGTCTGACCTGTGCCTTTGAATAACTGGGTGACTTTGTTTTAGGGAGTCGATACTGATAGATATCACTTTCCTGACAGAGCCATAACTTAACATTGAATTACTAGATAGCATCTCTGGAAACAGACAGGTGTTCCAAGGTGAGAAATTACTCCCAGCCGAACACCTATACAGCAAAGGTATCGTCAAAGGCAGAAGTTGCGTTTGTATTGAACTGATGATCCTGCTACGCATTATGCAAACAGCAGGCGATCAGATAAAATGAATGTCTTATCTTTGTCCAGATGACACCCTCAGTAACCATTTTTAACATGGCAAGATAAAGTGAGACAGTAGACATTCCTTGCGTATGTCCTGGGTTTATTGGGCTGTCCGGATATGATTAAATGAGAAAGTTCTAAGGGTCTGGAGGGAGCCTCTCTGACCCACATTTCTGTCAGGATCAGATCATGTATAAGGCCGGAAAAAAAAAATTGTTTGTTTCCTGTAATAGTCATATAAAAATCAAAAATATTTTTTGATTCTCAAAAGAAGTTTGTTTCATGCATTTTTCATGTAGATTGGGAGTGGGAAGGAGCAACATATATCCTTTTAAACATTATTTTTCAAAAATAAATATGCTCTTGTTATGAAGCTATTACCTAATTACTTTAGTACCAACTAAGGGTACCACAGGTATGAATGGATTAATTAAAACAGTGTGAAACTGAACCAGTGTATATCGCTGTAGCGACTCGCTGTCCAACCAGCAGCCAGACCACTAGATGATTTATCACAGGTGTCTGGCCCATACCTGTTACACTGCAGCACTGCGCCAGTCCAGCAACCCTGACCAGCGCTCCCCCAGCCCCTGACCTTTGTAGGACGTTAATTGATAAGCTGACAGGGGTCAGCCAGGTGAGATAGCCCCTGGCCAGGTGGTCATTTCACAGTTGTAGATCATCGTTAATGTCTAACCTCACAATGAGGGCCACACAGGACCTTTCACTGGACTTGTAATCAGTGCATGAGAAGATAAGTTGTTCTAATGCGCTATGGCCATGGTCACAGATGGTACGGCACCTGACCCCTCACTGACCACCACAAGACCCATGGTTCATTATGATACATACCTGAACAGGTGGATCACATACCTCAACAGATGCATTGCACTATGACTGGACAAAAATAACATTAGCAATAAAAACATCACAATGGAATTTTCCTTCGTTTATCTAACCATGTCCAACATACACTGGTGATCAAAATACAAGCACAAAAGCATTGTACATATATTACACTGACCACCACCAGACAGACCCAATGGTTCATTATGATACATACCTGAACAGGTGCATTACATACCTGAACAGATGATTTGGGCTAAAATAACATTAGCAATCAAAATACTACAATGGAATTTTTTCCTCGTTAATCTAACCATGTCAAACATACACTGGTGATCAAGATACAAGCAAAAAAACATTGTATTGAGACCTATTAAAAGTTACCTGGCCAATACCAGACACCTGATCTGTGATACATACCTGAACAGGTGTATTGCATTATGAATGGGCAAAATCCAAAATCATATTAGCAATCAAAACATCACAATGGTCTTTTTTTCTTTAACCTAATCATGTCAAACAGAATCAGGTGATGAAAATACCAAAAAATAGTAGTAATTTATTCAAAGATACATTTATTAAGGATTAAAATGTTTTAAACTAAGATTTGCTTTGTGAATACTTAAACAGGTGGATTCCGGAGGTAGGAAGATATGCACAAGAGTTGAACTGATTTGTGTTATCCAATCATGCTAAAATGCTCTATTATTCTAAATGTGAATATATCATACTCATATAAAATGAAAGCTACATTGGTCTTATTATATTTTATCTCAAATTACATAGGTAAGACTGCCTTCATTTGAAAGCTTTTTCCAGTTTTAGAAGAGGCTTTTAGGCTGGAGTTGGATATGGGGTACGGATAAAGAATTCCAAGTGAAGGTGATTGTCCTCAAAAACTTGATGATCATTAAACCAAAGTCAGAAGAAAGTGGTGTAAGTTCCAACATAAACTGTTTTGGTTTACCTTTGAAGATGGGTTAAATGACCCATATAGCTGAACAAGTATTAACCTATTTATGCCTGTAGTACCCCAAAAATGGCTTGACAATTTTTGGTTTTTAACTCTCTTCAGAGTAAAACAAATTTGCGTAAAAATATGAATTTAGAAATCTTCAACTGCACACTACCAACAACTACCCTTCAAATATTTTGTGAATTTAAATTATCAAAATTGAAATTATTTCGATTCTCTCCAGGTATGAATGGGTTAAAATGACAGGAGCACATGATTATTGAATGGACAAGGAGCTGCTGAGATCGGAATGGCAAAGACCTTACCATTAGCCTTCCTGTTCAGCACGGTCAATATTTACAGTGTAACTTGACTAGCATGTATACAGAAAGGCTCAAAGGAAAGGCAGGGTCACTGTGACTCATGGTGGTCAAGCTAGGAAGTGGTCAATCATGCCTCAAGACATATTTATTGCTTGATTGGCCATATTACCCAACTGGATCTCAGATGGCCCTCTTGCCTTCGCAAAACAATCCAATCAAGCTATTCCAAGCAAGGACAATACTAGTGCTGTGAGGCTACCCCCCCCCCCCCCCCCCCCCCCCCTACCCCCACCCTCTGACCTTCCCAGGGTCAATACTGCACTCAGACAACCTTTTCCTCTACCATCTACTTCAGAGAAACTGGATACCCTTGTTAAAATGCTATATAACTGCATTAAAAACAGGTCACTGAGAATCAAGTGGGTTAATTCCCCCATCCCCCATCCCGGAATCAAATGTCACTTTGCTCTATTACTTAATTCCCCTCATTAATGAAATCATCCTCCTCCCCCTCCACCCCACCACAGTGGCCCCAATGTAATGTAAGGGCTGGGGAGTGTCCTCACTACAAGGTAATCCTACCCAAGGGCTAATTGACTTAAGCCTCTTTCTACCCTGTGACATCATGATGAGTCAATCTTCTTACAATATATTCACAATGATAAGACATTTTCAAAGAATTAACATTTTACGCCCAAAGAGAAGATCCACTCGACCAATCCATCAGTACTTATGCATTTTGCCAGTTCTCCTCATTCAACTTTCTCTTTTCTTCTCTCTCTCTGCCCCCCCTCTCTCTCTCTATCTCTCTCTCTCTCTCTCTCTCTCTCTCTCTCTCCTCTCCCCCTCCCTCCCTCCCTCCCTCCCTCCCTCCCTCCCTCCCTCTCTCTCTCTCTCTCTCTCTCTCTCTCTCTCTCTCTCTCTCTCTCTCTCTCTCTCTCTCTCTCTCTCTCTCTCTCTCTCTCTCTCTCTCTTTATTTATTTGGCAATATATTTTCATACCCTAAATCACTTCTGTATAGTTGTACCAAGTAACCTGTACCATTCCCATCACCTCCCTCTCCAGGATAAATTGTGTACCCTGACACACCCTGCGCTTCCTCCTCACCTGATCGGTGATAATTACACAACTCATTCCCTGCTGGTCTTCACCTCAATCTCCTTTACTCTTCCTTTTATGTAAGTCATATCAATAGGGTCCTACCCTTCACATAGGCACATATATAAATATTTTTGCTTACTCTTTTTCATTGGGGGACTAAGAAGGGCTTGACTACTGTAAAAAGATATATCACAGGGCTCGACGTTCAGGCTAGCCCCGTAGCCCCGGGCTAGTTATTGAATGTCAGGGCTAGTAAATTCCACCTGTGAGTAGCCCTGAGGGACTAGATAGAATTAGAATATCAGCGCTTAAAAATTATGAAGCCCACCTTTGGCTCTGCATACCTGGATGATAATTTACCTCAGTTTACAACAATACACTGTATTCTTTTCATGTTATCAACAGAGGCTATGATATCAACAGAGGTCACTGTTTGAGAAGAGTTGTCATTGATATCAGGGCTAGCAAAAATATTTCAGGGCTAGTAAAAGTTTCGGTAACTAGCCCTGCTGGGCTTATGAAGTTTTTTCTTAATGTTGAGCCCTGTATCAGGTTTCCCATTCTGACCCTGTCAGAAAGCGGTCCACTCCTTACAAACCTGACAGTTCAGCCCTGGCAATTCCTTACATAAGTTCACACAAAATGTATCAGAATGAGATGGGTATTACTGAATATTGTCTGATCTACACAGCAAAAAATTTCGGACAGCAAACGATCAACGTTATTCAGAGACATACCAATTTCAATGGGGTATTGTAATGTACCATAAGTATCAGGGACAACAAGGCTTTTCATATACATCTATATCTTTTATTTGAATTTATATGCAGGTTACAAATAAGCACTTCTCGGACAGCAAACGGTCGACCGCAATATTTGTCAACCGTTTGTGGACAAATGTTCGGTTGACAGTTTGTGCACAAATGTTCCAGTGCACAAATGTTCCAGTGCACAAATAGTGCACAGGAACATTCGTTGTCTGATATATCGGCCAACCGTTTGTCAACAACCGGACAGCAAACAGTAGACCAAAATATTCGTCAACCATTTGACATCTGTAATTTTTTGCTGTATATGATTTAGGTTTGCAATATCACACGCAATGATGTGGGCCTTGTATACAGATATTATGCTCTATTTCAATAAGTACACAAATGTTTTTTGGTTGTAATCTGAGTATATTGTGGCCTCCCTTGAAAGATAGTTTGTCTAAAAGTTTAAAAACCCAGTTTATCAATCCTGGCTAAGAGCCTGGTGCCAATAGGTTAAATGTTATTGCATGGGGAGTATCCTATGCTGTACCAAGTTGACCTTGCCGATCCCCTTTGTATATAAAGTCAGGTTCTTCTAACCTCATCCCCATATCATTCAATATTCCCAGCCCCCACAGTGGTGCATTCATAGGTCTGCCTGTCTTTATTCCCTACTAAGTGCCCTTGATAGCCCGTTAATGCCTGTCTTAAACCCTTTAACAGTTGTTTCAATGCACCGGAGGGGCAATAGGATGCTGGGGGTTTCCTGGACAAGGGGACCTGCTACCATGGATTGGCTAGGCAGAGTGCAGAATATACTATGTGGTTAGATCTATCTAATAAATCTCTAAGTAAGAGGTTCTATCCGAGAGATCAAAGCATAGGCCTACTCCCCCTCCTAGCCTATGTCAAATAAACACTGTGGTAGAAGGCAGAACAAAACAAAGGTATTTGGTACAAAACTGAGCAACGGTCCTTGAACCACACTGAGAGTATACCCAAGTATAAATGTATGTAAGAAAAGAAATTAGCGGGAAGTCCTTTAAAAGTTAAATTGTCAAAATGCCGAATCACACAATTAGTGATACATTGACCGAATATTCAATTTGAATACTTCATGAATTTAAAACACATTACTAAGAAAAAACACTAAACAGGTGACTTAGAGGTGGTCTTCGTAAACAGGTAGTCATTACAAGCAGTTTTTTATCATGTATCATTCACCTATGATTCTTTGTCTTTGAAGAGAGGTTGCCTCTTAAAACAAGTAATCTTTCAAGCAGCTTTCACTCCCATATGTAAAGAGAGACTCTGGACATGTCAAACATTTTTAATTTTTTATTTTTCCTTTGAAGTTTTTATATTTTGAAAAGGATTTTTTAATAACTTACTTGTCCAGCCAGACCATGGGATATAATAAAAATATTATGTCATATCAAACAATGTTTGTCTTCATGTAAGTAGACCATATAATACGTATAAATTCATATGGAGAAAATAAAGAGAAAAGAAAGTGAAAGATAGGAAGTGACCATATAATACATATACATTCATATGGAGAAAATAAAGAGAAAAGAAAGTGAAAGATAGGAAGTGAACAACGGATATCCCTCATAAGAACTTTTCCTTTAAAGTGATAAGTATTTTGAACACTTATTTTCTCATACCTACACAGACACATCCTAGCTGCCTGACACTTTAGTTCCTAGTTTTGCCCTGCAGAGGGAGCTGCTCATTATTACAAACTGTCAATACTGGCAATCAACAATCAGCTGGCAATCAGCTGTTCCAAACACTGCTTGCTATTTTCAGTTCCATTTTCAGTGTCTAAGCAAATGCAACAAGTACATATCTTATTCCAATACACCGAGACTAATCAATAGTTTCCAAAAGATGCAATGTGTCTTTTTCTTGAAAAGCCCATGTGTTTTTATTTACATTTGTTATATATGCTTGAAATACAGCAAGGGCCCTGCTAATTTCATTGATAAGTTGCATTTGTGTTTTTTGCAATTCCAATTCAGGCACATGTATAATCCAGTTGAGTAAGCATGAACATTCGAGACATATTGAAAGCACCCTCACAATGGGGACTGTTCTTAACAGCTGTGGCTACCCGGACAGGGCCGCCCCACAATAAAACACGTCCCAACAAGTATCAATCAAAATCATATTGATTCTTTATAATGTGCAGGGTGCTATGAAAGCTGTTACCTACGAACAAGCGTGAGCTCTGCATCCATATGAACAGGGTGTACCATCTTGCCCAGTGTTCTATCCATACCCCACGCTCAACCAGGGTTCAGTCAGTGTAAAGCTGTGGGGAAAAGGGTGGGGTGTTTTTTCAGTGAATTTTTTTGTTTGTGCCTACCTTGGAAAAGCACCCAGAGTTTCTCAATGCTGAGGGTGTGTGAGTGTAATGTTTTGCGTATCGAGTATCTGTTCCTAGAGAGAATACAAATACAAATTATACTCAATTGCATGAAAGTGCAATCACATATTCTATTCAACCCAGTTTCTTTTTTCTTTTTTGTCAGCTTACTCGATTCATGCGCCACAATTTCTCTGCACAAGACCAATACACACAGCACACAAAAAATAAGTTACCCCCTGGCAGTAAGATGAGAAAAACACCCACATGATGTGCCTTATCAATTGAGTCTTTTATCCACAGTTGTTTAATTAAATGGCTATCCTATGGCACATATTTCACAGAAATTGGGTTCATTTCAGGTGTTCTTTGCCCTAGAGGTACAGATTTGAAATCACTATTTACTCAGGCAGGTTTTTTTCTTTGAGGTGTCATCCTTTTCATGCTGCAGGTATCTGTTTTTCTTGATGGCCTGAAATAAAACGATGTATACCATAGCTTATAGCTACCCACACCTTCCAGAATCCTCTGACATGCCCTTGTGGTGTGATTTTAAACATT
>OZ012684.1:68182850-68190350 GCA_963942565.1 Maea johnstoni | reverse complement strand
CCAAGTAACACTTACAGAGCTGGCATACTTTATCTATAAGAGAATTGCACTGCAGAAGCAAAGTTAGGGTATTAGAATTAGAGAATTATATAAAACACATTGCTATTTATTGAGTGAAAGTTTCTGGCAATTTGTCAATTATTCTAGAATCATTTAAGAGTCAAATATCAGTGACTGATATTTGACCCCTATACTATAGGTCTCCTGAAGCATGATTTTTCTTTATATCCACTTTTAATACCATACTTGGATTCTTTGAACATTGAGGGCTACTATTGGAAATTTGGAATTTGGAATTTTGTGTTTTTTTTCACTTTTTCTGCCATATTGCGGCTAGGTCTTGACTAGCCAGATGTAACTGGTGGAGGAAACCGTAGTACCTGACTAAAACCACCACTTAACCCCAAGTCTACTATTGGTAAATGGTTAGTTAACCTTGATTTAAGGGCATATTGGACACCAAAGATGACAGCGAACGACGTTGTCTGACCCCAAGTCACTGGTAACTTCCTCAGATGCCCTAAGCCTGTTTTTATACCCTACCAGTGGTGAAACACAGCCAACAGACCCTGGCAACACCTTACACAACTCCGCTATCGGGGTGGTCCCTAAAAACTCTGGTTGGCTATTAAACTCAGATGGTGCAGTGAAACTGTGAACTTTTTAGGAACTAGAGACTAGTCTAGATTGAAGGGCTGAAAGGGGCCAATCAGGTGTCAGTATTGACCAATGGTGTCCGAGGGTTATGACAATTACACAACATAGAGAGAGAGAGAGTATTATATCATCAGCCATGTCATCACGCCCCTCTTTCCACTAGGCTGGTATGTGAAGCGCTGTATTTTGGTATGGCTTGAGGGAGAAGCTCTGCCTGAGCTTTTATCTAGTATTGAACGGCGTGAAGTGTAATGTGTTGCATGATTACCTTATGAGAATGTTCCGATTGTCTTCCCCCAAGGACTGGCCACCTAGGCCTGAGAGGAGGCCCCAGGCCCCCCTGTGTTAACAGCACCTCTTTAAACACAACCAATCCAATGAGGTGGACAAAGTGAATGAATGTATGACCACTCTATATTTCTATATATATACAGATAGGTGTGTGGCTGTGGTCAAGGTGACCTATAGTGATAAGAGATACCTGTGCACAAGAGAGCATATCCCACTGTGAATATTTATTGCATGAACAACTCCCTCTTGTGGCAATTGTATGAACTACATACCTAGCTAGCGGTGAGTTATCTGTGTGCAGGTTGACAAACCTAATAGTGAGATTGACACTGGCTGCTACACCACTGAGGACACAGTCTCACCTGAAATCTGACTACACCCTCCTATCAACTTGACCATTTACAAGCCAAGAGTTTTCGTTCTTAACAAGTGCTGGCCGCTTCCATGATTACACGATTTATTCAAAATATATTTGAACAAAATATATTAGAAGAAGTCATCTTTGCCATAGTGATATCATCAAACCAATAAATATATTTCTAATGAATGTCAGTATTTCATTGTGCAGTGAGTGATGAGGGGCAGGTCCAGAATTGCTTTTTAGGGGGTTCATGCTGTATTGGAGTAGATCTGCCACTTTAGGTTTCAAGCAAATCTTCAAAAAAATAGATAATTCTTATCAAGAAAGTCCACATTGTAAATGGCAGTTCAGCAAACCCCTCCAACTCCCTAGATGTAACAGCAACTGGCTACCTTAATGGTAGACATTCCATAGACAACTATGGGCTATCCCAAACTTACACACTTCATCAACCCCTATCCCTTGATAGTTTATACCTACTCTCACATGGCTTTGGCGGGACAGGAGTTTTTCACCAAAAAAGGCAGTTGAAATATAAAGCCAGGAAAACACATACTGACATCAGAGAGACTGTCCCACGCAAATATGTACGTACACAGTTGTAAATATAATGTTTCTTCATGACGTATGTGACACCCGGAACAGAGTGGATACGAAACTTTACACCCACTAAACTGGTTCCTTTTACATATTTACTTCAATTTTATTACCTTCTGAAACAGTGAATCAGGGGCTCTGCAATAACTCTCTCAACACTTCTTTACAAGTAACATGCCCCCTCAACCCTTCCTTTGAAGGCAGAACTATTAGATACTAAAGGGTTTGATAAGCAGGAGATTTATCCAACAGGCTGAAGAGGACTGGATCGGTTTTCAAGCGAGAACTGCTTTTTGCATAGCAGAATGTGTCAAACAATAGAAATGAAATGAAATGAAATTAGCACTTCTTCACCTATACATAAACTTTAATCTCTCTCATTCCATCTTTCTCTGTACACATACTATATTGTGCAAATAGGTTGTCTCTCTCGGTCTCACTTTTCTCTCTTATTCCCTCTCTTTCTCTCTCTTTCCTTTTTTTCTCTCTTTTCCCCTCCCCCTCTCTCTCTCCATCTCTCTCTGTCTCTGTCTCTCCCTCTCTCTCTCTCTCTCTCTCTCTCTCTCTCTCTCTCTCTCTCTCTCTCTCTCTCTCTCTCTCTCTCTCTCTCTCTCTCTCTCACACACACACACTCTCAATCAATAACTCACATTCATTACTTTTCTTTTACAAAATGAGGTAAAAATGAGTTAAAGACCTTTCTTTAAGCCAAGGCATGAGCAAAATCAATTTGATATTCCTAACAACTCATTAAGACTTCAGGTTGCCTGGTGCGTCCCCTCTATGCTGTAACTACTGGTCAAACAAGGTACAGATGGAGGCCACTTTACCTAACAATACCTAACACCTGTCTTGTCCAAAAACATGATGAAATTACCCCCACGCAAACCCCGATAACCCCTGTTCTCACTATATCAAATAACTGATCTTTAGCCCCCCAGCAGATGGAAGGGTGTTTCTGGTGCCCGAACCCGTTTTTATTACCGAGGGGGCGGGGTGGGGGATGTGCATTTCACAGTGGTCCGCTGAACGATGCTGAACAGCTAATGAGATTACTGGCCTCAACCAGACCATTTTATGTCCTCTCGTAATAGGGCAGAAAGAGGTATCGCTTTTCTCTCTGGTCAGCAAAGTTCAAGGATTTCTTACACACAAAACCGACATCACAAAATTACCCAAAATGGCAGTCACCCCCCTAAAGAAACTGCAGGTTTGCATTTCAAATACATTTCAAAGAATTTCAATTTTTCATTATTTTATGCATTTTTGTCAGAGCAATGGGCATGACCATGGGCATGCGAGGGTTAATAATGTCCCCTTGTTGTTGGTGTGGACATACACAATGAGACGTGTACCCTGATCAGTGAGCAGATCAGACTATGAGTTTTATGACCACTATCTAGCCAGGGAATGCCATGGGATAGCTGTGTGTGGCCCTCCCATGCTATAAAAAACGCAACAAAAAAGCCAAACTGTCATCTACCTGTTCTGGACAAAAAGACAGGTCAGAATTCCTTAACCCGTTCCTGCACAGAGTTACAAAGAATAGCATAACCTGGATGTATGGAATACCTTTAAAGATACCTTAACTTCAAATATAAACCTATATTCACAAAATAGTAACAGGTTGTTCTCTGATTTAAGTTTCTTATCCAATATTTTTCAAAAAAGGTTTTTTTACGTAAGAGATATATTTGAGTGCAACCATCGTGAAAGGGTGAACCCTTTCCTGCTCAAAGTTGGCTAGTAGGGTATTGTCTAGATCTATGATTTTGATAATAACTTACAAATATAACAAATTCTTGCAATATCTAAAACATAGTTTGTAGGTGCAGTTCCAATTTATGTTTCTCTTTCTCTTTCTTTGTAGGAGATATTCAACCCAAATTGTTGAGTGTTCTTTGAGTGCAGCAGACATGAAAGGGTTAAGAGAGACCCTTCACGCTTCTGCCACCTACAGATAAAAGTGAGAACTAGAGCACTTAAGTAGACTAGGAGGCTTAGGGAACCACTACAAAGACTACACTCCTAGTCCCTAAGAAAATTGACATTCTCTTCTGCGTTGACCAATCAGTGTGATGTAGTACCAGGTATGATAGATAGATGGCACCACATGATCCTCCTAATATACTCAAACTGAGACCTCTATTCCCCTGGTAAGATATGTGTAAACTAAATTCACCACTATGGTCACCAAGACTATTTGGTGCCTGATAACAGAAATACAGGACAGAAAAAATACTTATGACATTCTAGAAATCTAAGCTAACCACCACACTGTTCACACGGCCTGCCAATCCTAAGCAGGGCTGTGTAATCCTTGGTAAGGTATGCTGCTGTCTGAGACTGAGACCACTCCTTAATCCTCCTTAGAATTAACCACAACTGGGCAGGAAGACACCCACCCAGCCTACCACTCCATATCAAAACCAAAACTCCATGCATTCAGGCTAATCTGATGAAGGGGGGTATTTAGTTCCAAAAGAAACACACTGTTACTGCTTCTCTCTTGAGTGACAGGCAAACTCAGGATTATGTCAGTATGATTTAACACATTTGCATCAAGTGCAAAGATGCTTGTAGGAATATTTGGTCAGCTAAGTGTTAGCTTAGAAGACCAACCAAGGTGTTAGGTAACTTTAGCCTACATTATTGGGACCAGAGTACCACCACGTCACAGGGGCAAGCAATACTAATTGATACCCAAACATGTCAGTATTCAGACACGCAACTAAACATACACACTGTATTGCAACACGTCCTGCAATAGTTATGCTTAGTAAAACTGCCCAATATTTGTGACCACAGGTAGCAGTGTTGATTACTTCATTAATGATGCTCTTTTTCCACTTGGTTAATTACATAAACAGTCTGTAAATGGTTTGAGGTAAGAGTCAGTCAAAGTCAGCCGCCATGTAATTAATTGGATACAAATTCAAACTGTGACACATTCACAATTAGTGAGTCTAAAATTTTCAGTCTAAGTTAAATGTAAATCAAATATTTTAGGAAGAAACGTTGCTGTTTTAATATTGGCAAGATGTGGTACCATGGTCTACTTTTAGTTAAGACTAAGTGAGCTTTTCTTTGTTGCCATACTTCATTTCATTTTAAAATCTTAGTAAATTCATCTCTTTGCTTTTAAGATGTTTGTTTCCCAATGTGTTCAATCACACATATACTCTATACTATAGGATAATATGGGAATATCTATGATGGCCTTATTTAATTGACATTTGATATAGCAGTTTAGATACATAGATGCAGTTACCATAAGTAGTTTGAGCATGTTTATGGAAAGGGCGCAATATCAAATGACAATATTATTATTAATATTAAGTAGTTCTAATCTTGCATTGTGAGGGGTTTCTTATTCTTAACACAGGAATCAAAGCCATTTCCCCTACTGACTTTAATTAAGAGTTATAACTCCCCTTCCCACAAAAGGTCCCCTTCAGAAGAGTATTTGTATACAAGTATGGAACCACAGTAACATGCAGGTACAGAGAGGTGTAGAGTGGGGAAAAGAAGCTCGGGCCAACAGTAAGTTTCAGGACCTTATGCTGCTGGTGGCTAATTTAGCCAATACAAAATGATGCAAAAAAAACTTTTTTTAAATGGCTAAAACACTGGCACATGGGTACTCATGTGAGAGTACTCAGCGAGAGCTTTCCAATGAATACCAACATGACAGCGTTTAGGTGGTTTTCAAAAAACTTTTTGTGCTTAGGACAAAAGTAACCTCAGCATAGGAAGGGCTAAAACAACATTTTTGTAGGACCCTGTAGGAAATACACGAGTTGAAAAAAGCCACTTTTTAGATATCTTGCAACATCCCCTGTACATAATGCAGCAAATCACACGATTTCAAGCTTTCACACGAGAACAATCTAGAATTAATTCAAATCATGCATTTCTTCTGGGCTATGACAAAAGAAAACATAACTACAACCAAACTGTCTGGAGGTAAAAAATATATACATAGAAAGGCTGAGCCCCACTCCCCGGTGCATTTCATTTAATTAATATGTTACTTTGTAAATATACAGAACAAAAACCTGCTCCATGCTCTATGCTCTATGTTTAACACCTTTTGTCTTTTAATATAAGATTAAAACAAAGGGAAATCAGATATCAATGTGGAAACTGACTCCTCTGAAGCAGGAATGCCTGGAGAGTGTACAAGTGGAGAGGTCTCTTTCATACGGCAAATATTTGTAGTCTTTTGACACCTTTCAGTTGACAGAGACACTCAGGTGGGTAGGGATGAAAAAACAGCCAACCTGTGCCTACCTGTGCGGGTCATTGATTGGGTAAACAAAGATCTTGCCAGGGTTACCGGCAAACACAAAGCAAATTTATGAATTTTCACACAGGAGAGCCGGGGTCTAAAGATTATAACATTTGAAAGCCAACAAAAGACTATTCAGCGTTTTCAAAACCTATCATATTTATGCCACCAGCTTGCTTGAGGTCTGGACTAGATAAATACTAGGTGATACTTGGGAATGCCTGATTGGTTGCGGTATAACAGATCGGTTTATCCCTCAGGGTGCTGCGTGAAATGCTATACTGCGTGTTTAAGGGCGCTGTTTGACGTTGAATAGGACTTCACACTCCTCAAGGATAGACCTCCACCATCCTTTACAGCACAACAACCCCTTGCCAGTGGCTAACCAAACAAGAGTACCCAGACACCCCCTGATGCCCTCTCGGCATCAGAGAAAGGTTGTGAAGGGGAAAGTTAAGTTAGAACTGAAGAAAGGTACCGAGACACCCCTTAATGCCCTTTTGGTACCAGAGACAGGTTGAGGTGCTGAAAGTTAAGTTAGAACCGAACAAGGGTACCCAGACACCCCTCGTTACCCTTTTGGCACCAAACATAGGTTGTGGTGCTGAAAGTTAAGTTGGAACCGAAACAAGGATACCCAGACACCCCTTGATGCCCTTTCAGTACCAGATAAAGGTTGTGGTGGGGAAAGTTAAGTTAGAACTGAACAAGGGTAACTGAAGCTTAGAACCAAACGATGGTGCACTAGGCTAACTCAATAACCTTTTCAATTTCACCACTGACCATCGAGTTGAAGTGAAAGATCTTTAAACAAGATAAGAACTGAACAAGCGCTTTTCACCATAGTAAAGAGTTTGTGTTGAAAGTTCTCTAAAGAAGTATAGAACTGAATAGGGTTGCACTAGGCTACCCCCCATTACAAGCGCTTTTCAGTTTTGCCCGCTGAGCACTTTATTACAGGAAAAGGGAGATCAGAACTAAGCAGGCATGTGCAGCAACTCCATACCCTTACACAATAGGAAACATGTTGCGCTGAAAGCTCCAGCATACCTTGTTTAACAGGTTAATCCCAGCATGACACCTATAGATCAAAGGGCAACAATCATAAAACCCCTTCATAATATACACTGCACCCCACCCACCCACCCCCTGCGCCTTACTATTGCATACAGGCTAATTTCACCTAAAACAAAGTGTTCCCGAAGGGGGGTTCACAGTGACTTCACACTAGTTATTTCTGCAGAGATGAGTAAGAAAGGCACCCGGGGCAACGTCAGGATATTCTATGACCAGCAAATCAGGG
>OZ012684.1:68070350-68177850 GCA_963942565.1 Maea johnstoni | reverse complement strand
TGACCAATGCCAAGGAAATCTCAAGGCAGGAATGAGTTAAGTAAGCATTGCCTATATACTGGCCAGAGAGTGGGCTTCTTCAGGAGATACTATTAACCCATTCATGCTTGTAGCAGCCAAAACTGCCTGCCTATATATATATATATATATATATATATATATATATATATATATATATATATATATATATATATATATATATATATATATATATATATATATATATATATAGTTATATACATATATACATATATATATATATATATATATATATATATATATATATATATATATATATATATATATATATATATATATATATATATATATATATATATATGTATAGGTAGAATGATCTAAAATGATCCTTTAACTTGGCGCTGCCTGGCCGATTGAGAGCAAGTTGTAATATCATTAAATAGTATGTGTACCCCGTGCAGTGTGCACAGCTTGATAATCCACTCATAACTATAAAAAATAAAATAAATACAACTGTTTTGCTTTCCTTATTACTTAAAGCAAACATGAGCGCCTCTAACATAACCAGTTTACTGCTGTTGCGTTTTCAGTCCCTGTTGAAACAGCTGATGACGGCATACACCCCCGCGTCATGAACTTTTTTGTCTACAGCATACATGCAAATGAGGAGAATCATGTGGGCATTGTTTGCCATAGATCATCTCTGCGACAAAAGGAAATACAGCACAATTGAATATCTGTATGTGTCATTAACCGTACCTGAAAAAACAGCTGTTACTGCTTTCACCTGTTGCAAATTAACATTACACTCCATATCCAAACTATGCTGGAAATGCCAGTCGAAAAAGGAGTTTTGCAGGAAACTGAATGTCCAAAAGAAACAATACAACTCAAGCTATGCTTGATTCGCAATTTATTTATATGTATGTATATGTATATGTATATGAGGATTCTGGGCATGTCTGGGTTAAGCCTATAGAAGCCACACCCTACAACTATGTTAGGGATATCCATATGATAAAACCAATCTTTAGAAGAAAAAAATTTAAGGAGAAAATGTAGATCAGAATCCGATGCACAATTCCCCTTAATTCATTTATTTTTTCAAATTAAAAATTAATTCCAATTCAATTATCAAAAGTACCATAGGTGCAGACAACATTTGTCAAATAGGTCTGAAGGCATGAATGGTTTACACCTACTCATACACATCGTTCCCATTGTAATACGCAAACTGGATGCATGATGCTATTGAAAAAATGGGAATGAACCATAAAATGTTGAAACATCTTAAATTAATGGTGTATATTGTGCTGAGATTGACGTTGCTGACACTTTCAAGGAAATCCTGGCATTTTCTTAGTATTAATCATTCAAAGAACTACACAACATCCACAGTTACATTTGGTACATGCAGATATCACATCCCAAAGATCACCCTCCCCCAATGCCCCCCCCCCCCCCTCCCAATTCATCCTAGCAATACTATCTACTAAATTTAGGGTGATAGTGTCATGAAGAGTCTTGGTGTGAATTTATATTGTATGATATGAGTATGTCAGACAGTTATCAACGGCAGCTGCTGCAGAGCAATGAAAGTGAACGAACTACATGAACCCATCAATTACCATGGTTACGCATCATCTACTCATCCTGCCAACGGACCAAATCAGCCCTACTAGCCCAATAACGCCTTTCTCCGGAAAACATCTTTTGCATTCAATTTAAGGAGAATCTGTTGTAAATCAATCAGAATCCATCCCGCACATTTTATTTGAATATTTTGTGACTTCTTTATACATTTTTAGTTATTGTGAAAAAGATCCAGATAATACTTATTTAACCTGATTAATGTTTGGAGATCTATTTGAACATTGTCATCTAAACATGTTTAACTTTGGAATCTAACTTTGGATTGAAGCTTAAATTTGCGAAATATTTGAAGGAGAGTTGTAGATTGAAAATGATTCTCCATCAAATATTTTCTAAACATTGCTTTTGTTAGAAAGATATCACCAAAAGTGTCAGGCAATTTTGGCTGCTACAGGCATGACTGGGTTAATGGGAACTCCAGTCTTGAATGGGTTATAACTATCTCAATGAAAGGTGTGCTTCATTCATAACTTCACAATGGATTGATTTACAGTCATCATGCTTATTTTATCATGTTATCTAAAATAATATGCAGTCTGCATCCTGTATAAAAATATCCATCATCAGTGCAAACACAGAAACTATAAACTTGAGATATCTGATGGAATTACTATGTACCAGGTGTCTACTTATGTGGTTTTACTACCAAGAGTCTGTACACCTACAAACCTATAAACTTTACATCATAATGTTACTCAAATAAATGATGTGCATGAGAGAGCGCAAGTCAGAAAGTAGAAACCAAAATAGCTTTTCCCTAACCCAGAGGGTGCTAGAGTGCAATATATACATGAATCTCATATCTCTAACATTGGAAGTGACTGGATTGGATATCACCTTCATGATACCTGCTCTATGGAACATTTTCTCTGCCATGGGGAAAAAAATTAAGAGTTAGAAAAAACTTCATATTACTCATCCAAATTACAATTAAGTAAAGTATGTTTCTTATCATGCACCTGGGTCAAAGAGGTCAAGGTCAATTACAATCATGTGACTTTTTATCAATAAATTTGTGAACCATAATTTCATGTAACCACCTCACTTTTTTTATTCAGAATAGAAGAGACTCACCATATCCAGCTACAAAACCTCAGGATATCTTACCTGAAAGAAAATAAAACAATTCTCAATTAAGACCATCAGTATTCTTGGCATGAGACAAACACAATAAAAATAGTAATGATAGTAGAAGTAGTAGTAGTAGTAGTAGTAGTAGTAGTAGTAGTAGTAGTAGTAGTAGTAGTAGTAGTAGTAGTAGTAGTAGTAGTAGGTAGTAGTAGTAGCAGTAGCAGTAGTAGTTGTAGCAGCAGCAGCAGATGTAGTAGTGGTAGTAGTAGTGGTAGTAGTAGTAGTGGTAGTAGTAGTAGTAGTAGTAGTAGCAGCAGCAGTAGTGGTAGTAGAAGTAGTAGCTTAAAGCCAATTTCATCATCAATGAAATCACATTTTTTTCAAACTGGATAATCAATTCATGATAATAATAGCACTTTCAGTAGTAATTAAAGGCTTGACTGAGGCAGGGGCATGCAGGCTAGACATGGGAAGGTCACAGGGCCGTCTAGACTGATAACAATGAACCGTATTGGTAAGTCTATTAGTGAATTCATTCACTAAACCATGAACTCTTAGGCACACAATGAAACAAGTGCGTTTCAACAAGGCTGGGCTGATTATAATGGATTAAATCATACACACCTCAGGCAGGAAGTGTGTTATTAATTAACGGAAAAAAACGAAGATCGAGGACTGACTTATTTACTGAGAACAGCTGCTGATAGAACAAAAGAGATGGGTGATGCGGTGACAAAGATCAAACTGTGGCGTATTGGTTCACCTGAATCTGCCACAGTGCGGCCGGTTACCGCGTCTGTACAGGGGGGTGGGAATGACAATGCTCTACATGCAGGACTGTACTGACGCATACAGGTGTGCCACCCACACTACGCTAAAAATTCACATTAAGATGATTGACGTCAGCTTGCAAACTCAATCTACATATGCCACAAATGCAAATTTGTCACAAAAATATATGGACTTGACTCAGAAAAAATGACTGATTATAATATTCCTCAACAAAAAACATCCTCCATTATTTCAACAATTCTTTTTTAGTTTTAACTTCATAACACCGATTTCAGGCAAACAAGGAATGAAGTTATGAATGTGTTAAATCATTATAGGCTTAGTATAAAAAGCTTGAGTATTGAATGTTTGATTTTTATTCTAAATGGGGGCAGATCAAATAATATAACTGTCAGTGATAGGTACATACACATTTCTATACAGATGGTTTATATCTCAAAGCAAATGTTGTGGGAGGCACTGCAAACAGCTTTATGCGTAGGTGTATTAATCATAGTGGTTTATCTGATAAATTCACACGTGGAATAAAATAAAAGTTCACTCCACCACAAATACAACAAAGATTTATTCATAAAGCAATTTATGCGACAGTTTTCAAAGTACATAAAATAACAGCTGCTTATCACCTATTTGTACCAGCCTTAAAGTTTTAATATTCATGTATCATGTATCTGCGGTCAATAACACTATGATAGTAGTACATTTTTTACTCTTTTGTACTGACATATATCAACTTGTACATTACATTTAGGTTCATGAATCAAAAACGTGTTCAATCCCAATAAGTCAATACCACCCTTCTCCATATGCAAATCTTTTTCATTTTTTTATAATCTAATACAAGTCCAGTTTAAATGCAATATCACAGAATTAATTTGAATAGATCCTGAGGCAGAGTACAGAACACAACAGTGCAGTGAATGTTAGTGCTTTTTGTTCTCTTTTTCATGACAAAGGGAAATAGTACTACAAAGGGTTCTGACTACTGATTAAAGAACAGAGTTCAGACCGAAAGGGGTTCGTATTAGGGAGAGGAGTGCCTAACAAAAGGAACTAATCCACAATATTGAAACTGAATGTCCTGAGTGGGCATTCATATTCATCCAAATTAAGGTATCCTACTTGTTTGTACTTTTTGATAAAATTCATATTATCGTTACATTTAAGTGAACATTTTTAATCTTTCGATTGAAATTTGACAGATAAGTGTTTATTACTATGATTAGTCGACAGATCTTTTTTCACTAACACCTCCTCAAAGACTTCCTGCTTGCTTGCAGGTGACCCAGAGTCACTGACAACTTTCTCATAAGTCCTGGCCAGGATACAGACCTGTACAGTAGCAGTGAGAGACAGTCAGTAATTAGTGGAAACCCCTTAGATCCACAGGTCCCCCTTATGCTGGTAGTAGAAGATAGCATAGAATCAACAGGCACCTGATTTTGTCACCTGCGCCCGTGCCCAGTGGGCAGGTGAGAACAATGAACCAGCATGCCTACCCTGTACATCAAATGAGGCGCTGAGCTAATATGGTCACGCTCACAATGACAGGCAACTAATCTGGAAATGATCCCTAAGTGCTGTACCATGATGATGGTAGATTAAATCCCAGCTTTGTTCTATGTATTAATGAACTGGCTCTATTAGTTGGATAGTGCTCTATGAATACATGCAGGTGCAGGTGAGCTGAGGGTCCCTGATCTTGCTGGGCACTTAAAGCACTATTGGTCAATTACCTGCTAATTACCATGGCTCCAGTACCTCAGCCACTAGTCTAGGCTCTTAGTCCCTTAAGAATTTGACATTTTTTCTGTGTTGACCAAACAGTGTGGTGTAGTACCAGGTGAAGTAGATAGATGGCATCATCTGATCCTCCTTTCTCTAGAGGTATGTCATACTCAAACTGAGTCCTCTGTTCCCCTGGTGAGATAAGTGTAAAGTAAATTGACAACTATGACATGAAAAGTATAATCCTTAAATCGGAGGGCCACAGCGAAAATCAAATCCTGTATTTGACTGTGTTACCCTTGTGAAATAAAGATTATTATTATTATTATTATAATTATTATTACTATGGCCAACTAGACAGTTTGGTGCGTGGTAACAGAAAAAAACATGACGTGTGACAGCTTAGAAATCTTGAATACCCAGCAAGCCAAGACTGTCTGCTTAGGCATCATCCTAGCCTAAATATTCGGTTTATAGTCTTGTATCTACCTTTAAGTGCTCACACGATCTTCCTTCCCTAGCAGGCCTGTACACATGGAAACCATTTCAATCCCCTGAGGCATATTCCAGAGCGCTGGCAGCATATAGCGCACGCACAAGCTCTATGCACTGCCTTATTAATGCTAGGTACCCATTTTGCAGCTGGGTAGACTGAGGCAATATGAAATAAACTGTATTGCCAAAGGACAGACCAAAGTACCATGGTTGGGAATTGAACCAGGGACCTACCGATTACTATTCCAACAACCAACTAAACAACTGAGCTACTTTGTCCCCTAAATAACCGGAATCACATACACATCAAACATGAGTCGAATATTGGTAATAGCATTTTCCCTTTAAGTATCTAATTCAATGGACACATGGATTTTGTTAGCTCCAGGTATGAATATCTACCACAGACAGTAAGTATTCAAGCATGGATTGCACTGGTCGTACACTACTGCACTACTCAAACATTTTAACCCATAGTCACCTAGTCTAGGCACTTCTTAAGCATAGATAGCACTGCATGAGCATAGATAGCAAAGCATATATTGCACTGCACTACTCAACCATGTTATGGCATTGTCACATTAGTAATTCAATGAATATATATGTTTTTTTTCTTTTATTAACTTAACCAGTACAAATATCTTGTCTTGACATTATAAAAGCATATATTTGCACGCTACTACCAAACAATTTCATGGCATTGTCACTAAAGGCAATTTGTGCATGTTCTATAAGGTTAGGCACAGATACCTAGTCTCTAGACATTAACCTAGAATACATTTGAAATATTGGATGTACACTATTTGCCTATTGTATGACATTGTTACTGAAGTATCTAGATTTCAATGAACATATACATTTTTTTTTTATTATATCAAGGTATAAAAATCTAGTCTAGACATTATGCAAGCATATACAGCACTGGATGTACTGCACTACTCACCCATTGTATAGCATTGGCACTTAATTTTCTAATTCAATGAACGATAAAAGTTGTTTTATTAGCTGTAGGTAGTAGCTATCTAGTCTAGACATTCCTCAAGCACAGATTGCACTGGTTGTGCACTACTTAACGGTTTTATGGGGATTGTCACTCAGGTATCTTATTCAATGAACACCTTGCTGCTTTGTAGTCAAGGTTTAAGTGTTCTCGATGATTGATTTATTTTTTTGCGCTACACCTGAGGAATGTCAGATAGGGCATGTTGACCTATGATCAATGTCGCTCAGTATATGTATACAGTGTAATTTAACACTTTTGTTGCTAATCTACTTTTCTCCAAAGCACGAAATGGCTTAAATGTTTGGAAACTATCTAAATCCTGTCATGTGGGTATTCATTGGAAAGCTCTTGCTGAGGGCTATCTAATGAGTACAAATGTGCCAGGGTTTCTGTTATTTTAAAGCTTTTTTTATATCATTATAATTCAAACTATCTAGCCATCAGTCAGTTAATCAAATATATGATAGTGACAGGGGCACTACCTGATGACCTGTCCCACACATTAGTTGTGTACACTTACATGTTATCAGGCCTATTTCTTTGTTTGGAGAGCATTTTTGAAAAGTCTTATCTTTGACAGGCTTGACTTCAAGAGGAGTGGTTCATAGTGAAGTTGCTTGATGTTATCAGAAAGGCATTCAAACTAATCTACAATGATGACAAGTAGAGGAAATTACTTATTATCTCAATACACTATGAGAGAGAGAGGGATGGAGGGAGAGAGAGGGAGGGAGGGAGGGAGAGGGAGAGGGAGAGAGAGAGAGAGAGAGAAGAGAGAGAGAGAGAGAGAGAGAGAGAGAGAGAGAGAGAGAGAGAGAGAGAGAGAGAGAGAGAGAGAGAGAGAGAGAGAGAGAGAGGGAGGGAGGGAGGGAGGGAGGGAGGGAGGGAGGGAGGGAGAGAGAGAGAGAGAGAGAGAGAGAGAGAGAGAGAGAGAGAGAGAGAGAGAGGAGAGAGAGAGAGGAGAGAGAGAGAGAGAGAGAGCGAGCGCATACAGGTATATATGCAATAGATAAAGGGCTAGATTCATATTTAAATCCATTTCTTTTGTTTAACACATCCATCATAAAAAGGTAAAGGTAAAGGTATTCGGTTTATAGTCTTGTATCCACCGAAGTGCTCACACGACCTTCCTCCCCTAGCAGGCACTGTACATACAGAAACCATTTCAATCCCCCGGGGATATTCCAGAGCAACTGGCAGCATATAGCGCACACACTCTAAGCACTGCCTTATTTATGCTAGGTACCCATTTTGCAGCTGGTAGACTGAAGCAATATGGAATAAACTGTTTTGCCCAAGAACGACCAAAGTGCCCGGAGTGGCCGGGTATCGAACCGGCGACCCTCTGATTACTAGTCCGACACCTAACCAACTGAGCTACTTTCATAGATAGATATTCCTGTCCCACTTCCCCAGCATTCACACTGTTGGAGTAAAGAATATTTTTTAAGATAACTTTTAATCCTAGCAGAAAAAGAAAGTGGTCCTAAATGAAGCTCAACAAAATGGTCTAACCATATAGAAAGCATATCTCCAACGCAGACCTTGAATTGGCTAACAATGGAGTTGTAGTGATAAATCCCTTGCAATGCTTGGCTGCATTGATATGAAAAACTCTAGTGTAAAAGTCGCATTGGTGCACTAAGTGAGGATTGCTGCCTAGGATTATCTACAAGTAGCCATGACCTTGACTTGCAGTCGCAGATTTACCCAAATTGGTCAGTTTCCGTTTATCTGTAGTTTGGAAGTCTGGAGCATCATCAAGCTTGACCTTAATGAGAACCTGCTATGGCTTGTTGGAGAGCTTCCAGACAGTGTGCCTCCAGGGCACCCATGGCCTTAGTTAGGCCACTCAGGCAGCTGGTCACATACACTTCAGCTGACTTCCAGTCTAGGAGGTTCTCAGAGTGCAGGCAGCAAGTGCTTCTTTTGGACACCCTGAAACTCTTGAATATCATGCTACATAATAGGAAAATGTGCCACTTCCAACTGCAATTCTATCTCACAATAGCTGTGCTATTCGGCCATATCTCATTCATTACAACTTTCACATACTATGGTCAGTAGCTATATATATATATATATATATATATATATATATATATATATATATATATATATATATATATATATATATATATATATATATATATATATGTATATATATATATATATATATATATATATATATATATATATATATATATATATATATATATATATATATATATATATATATATATATATATGTATATATATATGTGTATATGTATATATATATATATATATATATATATGTATATATATATATATATTATATATATATCTATATATATATATATAATATATATATATATATATACATATATATATATATATATATATATATATATGTATATATATATATATATATATATATATATATATATATATATATATATATAATATAAATATAAATATAAATATATATATATATATATATATATATATATATATATATATATATATATATATATCAATGGAGCAAATGGTAACATAGGTTCACTTCAATGTGAAAGCTTTGACAAAACTTAACGCTTGTCTTCTAAGTATTATGCTGTCTCCCTTGTAAAATATGCAATCAACTATTCAAAATTATTTTGAAAGCACAGTTAAGGAGCAGATCCAGGAATAACCTGTAGGGGCTCATTCTGTTTAACATTGAGGTAGTTCTACTCTATTAATCTAAAGCAAAGCTGGAGATAAGTGACAGTTCCTTAGCAAAAAAAAGAAAAGAAAACTGGAAAGGGGGTTTCGTCAAATCTCTCTAACCCGCCACTTAGTTAGCAACTAGAGTCCAAAACCCTAGCTGTAAAGGCCATGCTTTGGACTATCACCCCCCCCCCCCCCCCCTCCTCTCATATTGCATAAGCCACACACTTACACTGCTAACCTCGCTGCGTCAACTACATCTCCCTATAACAGGCCAAGGATGACAAGAACATTCAACATGAGAGTTGAACCAGATACCAACTACCAACTGTGCCACAAAAAACATGTAACACAAAATCATATAGGATCAAGCGTTCGCTATGGAACAAGTCATCTCAATACTGAGCTACTTTTGAAAATAACTTGCGATCAAATCCATATTTGGCAACTTATCAGTAGATTTATTGATTGCGAACTTGTGAAAATTTCTACATTTTTGGTTATAACTTGATATCAAATTCATAATTGGCAAAATATTTGAAGAAGAGTTGTTGATTGGGTTGGTTTCAACATTTCTCTTTCAAATCTTTTGCGAGTATCCTCACATGAGGGGGACATTAGAGTAACAGTAAGGCGCTCTATGTCTGCTGCAAAGGTCAATAGGTTAAGACCCGTCTTGGACTCACACCAAGTTTCCTGCTTCTCAAGGTCAGCAATATTTGCTGCAGGATATGTCGGAAGCAGAGTCTTAGGCAGGATTTAGAAATTTTTCAAGGATGACCATAATGTACTATGATTTTAAACCCCAAAGTTCATCAAATGGTTGATGCCTTAACATGAGTGGGTTGACAACGTGTCATATTCAATTCCTCAAAAGTGCCAAAGAGGCACTGTTTGTGAAAGGCAAGGGCAAGTCTGGGCTTGTCCTATACTGAAACGAGCTGAAGAGAATGGGTGTTTTCCTTGGCCATAACCGTATATAATACCAGTCTTATTAGATGTATGGGAAGTTGGAAGGTTATACACACAGCAGGGTGTTGATCTGCTGGAGGCTGGCTGTAAAATGAGGACTAGTGTCAGCACCAAATCATTTTAGAAATGCAGGTTATCTTTTCTCAAACAATTACCTGGTCATGAGATACTTTGCTATTCAAGCAAAGGCCATGTATTGTAAATGTATTGGCATTTATTTTCATGAAGCACACATTCCCAAATTCATGTATCTAAGTTCCTCCTGTGGTATCTGTCTGCATGCAATGGTACTTTTATATTTGGTTAGGTAACTTAGCATAACCAATAGGGAGCACTAATGGTTAGGTTCTTTGACATATTTTTCTTGAAGAAATATCTTTCAATAAAGTATCTTAGTAAGAAAGATATCTGCAAAACTGTCAGGCCCTTTTAGGACTAGAGGGTTAACAGGATTGATCTGATATCTAAAAAAAATGCAATTAGGTTGTGACTTGTCTACGAAACCCGGTTTCGGTGCACTGAAAAAGTAGTTTGACGTACTAAGGGCTCACATAAATGTACTGGGAATGTATGTAGAGCAGTGCGTATTGTGTGCAAAGCCTTATCAGTCTCATTAAATGCTGGGGAACTGTTCATTTTCTTTTTTCTCCATGCGTTGTCGTCTCGTATTGCTGATTTTCCGTTGTCATTTTGTGGCTAGTTCCTGATTGGGCGCTTATCAGTTTGATGACAACGTGGTTCTCTAGTAGTAGGACAATGCCGATCTTTGACCTTCGGGGCTGAGGGTCTGATATCAAGGATAGTAGTAGTAGCTCAGGGGTCATGCCCTCTACTGCTGAACACAAGAAAATTATCTCAGTCCTACCTTCTGCTGGTTCACAGATAACAGACTGGAGGGAAAGGAGGCTCAGAGAACAACAGTCAAGGACACGTCGTTGGGGGGTTGACCCACTATTATCATGGGAACCAAACACATTTCCCTTCAAACCATACACTCATGTAACATTTCAAACTTACTTTTCTGTTTCTCATAGGGATAGTGAATTATGATATTTATTCAAACTAAGGACTTTAAACTTATTTCTTATTAGGAATACACTGGTACACCAACCAATGGGGGAAAACTGTTGATGACACATAGTGCCGTAATAATAAATTAATAATAATAATAATAATTGATTTTTGATATAGCCCCCTTTCAATCTTTAATGTTCAAAAGTGCTTTCTAGAATAGTCAGGGGACATATGTTAATTGTCCATATAGAGAAATAAACTCCTTTTCATATAGCAATGTTTTCAGCTGTGTCTTGAAGTTTTTGCACACTATCAGCAGCTTTGATGTTGTCGGGGAGCTCATTCCAAAGGCGTGGTGCATAGGCACAGAAAACTCTTTCGCTAAACCTTTTTAAATTGGTGTGTGGTATATGTAATAAGTTCTTAGTGTATGATCTTGGAGTTCTTGCATTGGCCTGTTTGACTATCAAGTATAGAGGGGCACATACTTGCATGCGTTTAAAAGTCGAAAGCTGAATCTTGAACTCTATCCTTTTTCTGATGGGCAGCCAGTGAAGAGCGGTGTAACGGGATCATTCATTATACATCATTACCAACAAGCAACTCATCAGAAGAGGCCTTTAATAGAACACCTGTACGCTGCTGCTGATATAGCTGGTGTTGATACTAATTACCCCATCCGACTGCAATACTATCTCACAATTGCTGTGTGATTCGGCCGTATCTCATTCATTACAAGCTGCCAATTAAACAATAAGAGAGCTTCCTACCTGGGGACCACCTCACGCTGAACTCCAGGCACTGCAAATAGTTGGAACAGACTAATTTCATTTTTTATGGTATTTTCCATTGATGATTACCAATTTTCCAAACACTGGGGGAACGGTTCAAATTACAGGTAATATTGCCTTTAATTTACCTTCGACAATACCCCCTGTGTAATTAGTGTGTAACCCAATGCCGCCAGTGCTTTGAGAGCAAATACAGGCAGGCTTGTGTGAGGGGCTGAAACAGAAACCAGACTCAATGTCATCCTAGGGGGATTCTAAAGAAGCAGGCAAATAATGACCCACTCTGATCCCTATTCTACTCCTCCTAATGCACAAGATAGCATTGTAATCATACAGTGTATCTCCTTTGCAGATTACAATGGAAAGGGGAGAGGACAAGAGATGCTTTTGTGCCCCCTGCAGTGCTGTGAACAATAGAGAGAAACTAATCTCTATTGAACATAAATCTCTATTGAACATAAATCTCTATACTCCTGTATCAGTGGCTTCTTTTTGATTAGGTGAGTATCAGGTAATACTGAGAACCCGAAAATGATATTAACCCATAAATAAAAGTGTAAGAGTTCCTCCAGAAACTGCACACTGGAACTAAGATATCTTTGACAATAACTTTGAAATTGAGAATACTTTTTACATAGTAATTGAAGAAAAGTTGTTGTTAATGTTACAATTTACATTTCTCTATCAAATATCTTTCTAACTACCTTTTTGCCTGACAATTTAATGTGTGAAAATTGTCAGCATGTTTCACTGCTGGAAGCATTTATCAATATATATATATATATATATATATATATAATATATATATATATATATATATATATATATATATATATATATATATATATATATATATATATATATATACTAATATACACAAATCCTTATACCAACTACATTTTAATAACCTAGTGTCAAAAATGGCAATTTAAACATTAAGCCATATCACAAAAAAATAGTTTGTTAGGAAAATAGATGGTTATTAACCCCAGTCTAAATTTAAAATTCTTCACAGAAATATTTGTCCTAAAAGGTTGTCAGAAAACTGCCTGTCCATAAGGCAGGGCGTGTCCCTGTCAGTGTAGGCAGGTTTGAGTAAAAGACAAAATACTTCTGCACCTGAGACAAAAAGATCATATTTGGTTGCGTAATTCTTGTATGATTCATATATTTGTAAGCAGACAAAAGCAGGATCAAGGGAGAGGGACTCTCCGAGAAACAATGACAATGTGCCAATTTTCGCATGTCCTCCATTCCGTGATTATGATATAGCCAGACAAGGTCAGGTCAGCGTGCCATATGCCCATAATTTCCCATCATAATTATCATTACAGATGAGTTTGATATTAATTGATTCATCCAGAGGTTATTCAGATGCAGCAGTGGTGGTGCAGTGGTAGTAGTAGCTTTGCACCGATTGACCCCAGTAGTGTGTCATAGTAGTCGCCTGGGGGCTGGCTAGGCTGGCTGCCTGGCTGGGTCTACTAGTAGTAACAAGCTGCGTCTAAAATATGGTTGTATTTAGTATGCAAGAGCAGAGGAGGTTCAAGTGCTACTGAGAATGCTAATAGATAGAGGAAAGGGAAGAAGCAGTAGAAGTAGTCATAGTGGTAGTGGTAGTGCTAGTAGTAGTAGTAGTAGTAGTAGTAGTAGTAGTAGTAGTAGTAGTAGTAGTAGAAGTAGTAGTAGTAGTAGTAGTAGTAGTAGTAGTAGTAGTAGTAGTAGTAGTAGTAGTAATAGCAGCAGCAGTAGTAGTAGTAGGACTAGTAGTAGAAGTAGTAGTAGTAGGACTAGTAATAGTAGGACTAGTAGAAGTAGTACTACACAATAATAATAATAATAATAATAATAATAATAATAATAATAATAATAATAATAATAATAATAATAATAGTAGTAGTGGAAGTATTAGTAGTACTAGTAGAAAAGGTCCCTAAGAAGTTGTGTTGACTAAGAACAGTGGCGTAGTATCAGATATGGTCCTCCCATGAGCTCATACTCAACTTGAGTCCCCTTTTCACCTGGTGAGATTAATGTGAACTAATTTGGCCACTCAGGACATCGTGACCATTTGATGCTTGGTAACAAAAAAACTTGAAAGAAAAAATACATATGACAGCCTAGAAATCTAGGATATAGTAGTAGTAGTAGTAGTAGTAGTAGTAGTAGTAGTAGTAGTAGTAGTAGTAGTAGTAGTAGTAGTAGTAGTAGTAGTAGTAGTGGTAGTAGTAGTAGGAGTAGTAGTAGTGGTAGTAGTAGTAGTAGTAGTAGTAGTAGTAGTAGTAGTAGTAGTAGTAGTAGTAGTAGTGGTAGTAGTAGTAGCAGTAGTGGTAGTGGTGAGTCGAGTGTGCTGAGTGAGTTAGAGGCATGACTGCTGTGTCAGTGAAGACTTGGCAAATAGCCAGTTATCACGCAACAAGAAGTAATTATACCATTAGAGTAATTACTCTCTATGGTTTGTATTCATTAAAATGGCCTAGAGGTTGAGAGATGGGAAGGAGATATAACTGATCACTCTCATCAGTATAATCACACACACACACACACACACACACACACACACACACACACACACACACACACACACACACACACACACACACACACACACACACACACACACACACACACACACACCTTCATGACCAGTTAATTGAAAATAGGCATGACATATAAAGTTTTGAGTAACTCTCATCTTAAATGCAGGTCACTAAGAAAAGTTTCCTTTAACTTTCAGTGGTTATGAATTGTAACTAAAATGCAACTAGAAAATGTGTGCATGTAGTTTTCCCCTTTAACCAAGGAACTTTCAAATGAAAGATACTGAAAGATCAATTCAAATTTCTTTGTGTCAATTCTTAAATATTACTGTACTGAAGTAGTATATAACTTTTCTTTTTGAATAAATATCCTCAATCAAATATTTGTTGAATAGTCTAGCCTAGGCTAAACTCAAAGCTGCCTCTACCCCTATCTAATTCTACACTAGCCCACCCTATGACCAAAGGAAGACCTTTCCAATTCCTGCTAATTTTAGTGACTGAAATTAGTCTAAGCATGAAGGGGTCAACCCATTCATGTGTGTAGTGCCCAATTATGCCCCTACCATTTTGGTGGTATATTTTTGTCATGTGCCTTTTCCTTAAAATATTTCAAGAAGAAACGGTGATCAAAACCCAACCAACAACTCTCCTTGAAATAGTTTGATGATTTATGCTGAATTCCAAAGTTATTTACAAAAGTATCATAGATCCAGCAGTACTTGTCTTGGATATCTCCAAGCATGAGCGGGTTAATGTCTACCTCTGCCTCAGGGCATCAAAGGGTCAACGGTTGGCTCTGAATGGTTAAACCATCCATGCCTGGAGATTTATTTGACCAATGTTGTCTGAACTTGTCATACTTTTGAAAATAACTACGGAATGAAGCCTAAATTAGAAAATTAATTGAAGGAGAAATGTAGATCAAGTTCTGATTGACAATTCTCAGTCAAATATTTTCTAAATATTTGCTTCTGATGTAGAGATATCACCATATTTGTTGTGTGGTTTTGGCTGCAACAGGTAAGAATGGGTTAATGTCTACCTCGGCCTGGAGGGGCATGAAAGGGTCAACAGTTGGCTATGGATAGTTAATGGTGAGACGAACTATAACTGGCAGACGCTTACTAGTCGCTTAGTCCCCCACATGATCTACAAACTTAACCACCTCCAGTGCTGGTTACTGTAACTCTCCCCCATCTACGTCTACGCACATCTAACCCCAAAATAACTCTCACACTAAAATAAGAGAGAGAGAGAGTGAGAAATCATCAATGGTCTCCTCCTCTCACAGCTGTTGGGAAGTCGTGGTTCAGCTCGCAGGCCAAGGCTCCTGCTTACAAAGCCATGAAATACCCTTCATCCAGACACCAAACTTATTCCTTGTTTCACCACTAATCTGCACAAAGACAAAACAACCTGAGTAACAGGTGCATTTCTGGATCATTGCTTCACCATTCAATACCAGAGAGTAGTGGTATAAACCAAGTGTTTTTTACCCTCTCAGTCTGGCTACAAGATATCGACAAGATAAGTCTTCTTATTAAGAACCATAGACAAATCCTGAGGTTTCAATAAAAAAAATGTCATGCACTTCATAATACAGGCATATCTTTACTAATATAATACATAAGTGCCAATATTTGTTTTAAATAAAGGGTGAAAGGACCTAAATGTACCTAGAAATTCTTGCATTTTATCACATAGGACAGGAAAGGCATAATATCAATTGGCAACAAATATCAATACCGATTCCTCACTAAAATGCATCCAAGGAAATTCTAACATTTTCCAGGCTGCAATTTCCTGGAAAATCTTTAGATTCCCAGCTTCCATGTGCTGCAAAGACGGTTGCATTGTTTACATACTCGGACAGCACGTTTTGATGTCCAGTGATGTCACAAAACCAAAACACCAACAATCAATAATATTATGAGTTTTTTTGGATCAAAGCAATATTGTCAAAATATGTGGTGACAAGGTAATATATTTGTTAAAACAAATCTCTTAATAAAGTTGAATTTCCCTCATATGCTTTCCAAGCTTTTTTTCTTAGAATATAAATGTTAAGATGCCTTAATAATTGGGTTTATCCGGAAACAGTTTTCATTGAAAATATTTTCTTATCTCAAAGTCTATGAAACTAAGTTCATGTTAGATATTTTCCAAGCTATTTTTCCTGGAAAAATACTGGGATGTTCCTCAGCTACGGTGAGAAATGGGGTGTGACAGGATTGCCCAAAGCTCAGATGTTTTTTCCCACCATTTTCCTGGAAGATATTATTATGTTAAAACACATGCTTTCTCTTAATGTAGACAACTCCCCTCCAGATCTTTTCCGAGGTATTTCCAGGAAAATACTAGGATTCTTCTCATCAATGGATAATGATACCAGGGCGGATGTCATGGGACTGTCCAGTAATCATAATTGGCCGAGCGCCATGGGTGAGAAGCATCCGTTTCCACATCGAGAGAACATAGAGGAAATTGGCGCACTGCAGTAGCCTGAGAGTTAGAGACAGTAGTTAGTAGTAGTCGTAGCCTGAAGAGGTACAAGCTCGCAGGAACATAAGCAGGAGTGTTGCTGACATAACTTATCAATTCCCTGACAGAGGCCTTCATGTGAACTGCTTCACAGCATTATTCTCAGCCTTGGCTGCGGGCCCAGACGCTGCGGCGGCCCATCTCCGACTATACCCACCACCGGGCTGCACTATCACCAGCTGTCTGCGGAAACCTGGCCACGCCAGACACGCCGACCGCTAGCTCCTAAATATGTGTCATCGGCCCTAATAATAATAAATAATATAGGTGGTCATCTGTAGTGGTTAGCAGGAGTACTCGCTGTCCCACGGGTCATCCGGTCCCCTAGCATGATAGTAATAATACTACACATGGAGCAAGGTGCAGGTAGAACTGGGGGGAGCTGGAGGGGGGAGTAGTAGTATAGGGTGAGATATGACAGTGAGGAGTCTGCAGGGCCTAGTAGTAGCAGCAGCGAGTGATCGGGTCAGGCAGAGCCTTGCGGACAGAGGAGGATTATGCTAATATCATCGCCGCCGTAGTAGTAATAGTAGTAGTCGTAGTAACAGGTGGCTGTCTGCCTTACCTGAGGGCAATATTGGAGCCTTCACCACTCTCCCCATGCATAGAGCAGTACACCATGCTCTAGAGCAGTAGGAGTGAAGTTCATCCTCAGGGCAAACAAAACACAAATGTAAATGAAGCTTCTTTGCACTAATGTTCATACACATAGAAACAACCCCAGAAGGCTCTTCTACCTACAGCTACAGAAAAATAATTAGAAACAGTCATTGGCTATAATGAAGTATATCAAAAGAATAAAACTTAACCCTCCAAATGCTAAGGCTACTTTCATCCAAAGCACAAGATTTTTCAAAACCATCTAATGATCTAAACCTTGTCATGTTGATGTTGGATAGCTCCCGCTGGGTAATTTCAGATGAGTACCCATGTGTCCTGGTTTAGGTCATTGTGTTTTGTGTTCAGTGTGTTTTTGTGTCATTTTCTATTGGCCAAATAAGCCAGCAGCATAAGGGAATACAACTCAAACTATTAGTGGGGGAAAGAAAATATATTTCAGGTTAGTTCCCGGCAATACATATAGATGTGCCTTTTATTTTTGCAGGTCCTGCTAATGGATAAGGCAATTCTTACCCGAACATGCAATGACAGGAAGCACTCTTCATTTTTCAGCTACCGTACAGAAAAGTGAAAAAATGTTGAAAACCTTCAACGGATGATTCCTCAGAGTTCATTCTGAGGCCAAAAAATAGGTCAAGTAAGTCGGCTCTGGAGATTTACAGATGCTCTTCAACTAATGATCATTCTCTGCTAGCAGGGATAACTCAAGTCTATTTACACCTGGAGGCATGTAATTAAGGAGCTTTATGCATTTCTACAACTAAGCGCGACACTGAAACTGAGCTGGCATCTTTGATTGTAGCAATCACTGGAACCATCACACACCACTTCTACCATGGAAAAAATATTACAAGCCTACGGCACTAAACAGAGAAACCTTCACAATGGATAGGAAGAAGAGCAGTACTGCTCATGAACCCAAGAAGATCATGAGTAAGGCCAGTTGAAATGAGCTTGAGCTGAACTCATGAGCATGCTTAACCCTTCCAATGACTACTTTTGTCCAAAGCACAAGAACGCAAAGATTTTTGATAACCATCTAAACCCTGTCATGTTGGTACTCATTAGAAAGCTCTCGGTGAGTACTTTCAGATGACTACCCATGTGCCAGGGTTTTAGTCATTTTTCAAGGTTTTTTGCATTATTTTGTATTGGACAAATTAGCCACTGGTCAGCAGTATAAGGGTTAACATGGAAGTAAGAAAGTGGTCATCGCTGACTGTGGTCAGTTCTAATTGAGGTGGCTAAGGAGTTCTGGATATCCTTATATATGTACATATAATGTCACCTAGTGCTCATTGCCTATTGCATAAAACAAAGACACCTTCACACAATGGATAGCGAGTAAAACTGCACTCGCCACTTGTGAACTCCAGTAACTCATGGATAAGGCCTGATGAGATGAGCTAAGGGTCTGACACTTAGATTTTTAGGCTAGGGGCCCAAAAAGATCTTTTGATAAAAAATAGTGGTCTAAAACAGGATTTCTGTTTAAAATACATACTATTTTGGGCCCCTAGTCTGAAAAATCTAGGGGCCCACAGCAAAATCTAGGGGCATATGCCCCCGGGCCCTGGGAAAGTCGAACCCTGGCTCAGCTTGAGCTAAAAAAAGCTGAACTCCGTCAAAAGAGTCCCTTAATGAGAGTTGTTATGATTAACCCTTTAATGCCCTAAGCACATCCAAAAATGTCCAGACTATTTGGGTAATATCAATATTAAATCAGCACATTTTCCGAAGATATTTTGAAGGAGAATTATTACCAGAACCCAACCCACAACTTTCCTTCAACTCTATTGTGAAATCTGAAAGCCAGTTACAAACAAGAGAGACACCAACGTGTCGAAAGGATCATCATGTTGCTTGGCCTTAGTTTCCTTTAATATTTTGGGGTGTATTTTTTTGCACTTTGCATGGTCAGTTCATTTGGTTAGAGGGGTTGTCTTCTGTTTTTGGGTTTTGTCCATGCTAAAAACATTCATCGCTGAGCACAATTTGCAAGTAAACTAGATTGTAGCCTAATCATAAACAAATCATACCTTCATGTACGTATATATCCAGTGGAATCAAATGTTCTGTTAGTGCACTTTATTTATAATAAAGCATGCATCAAGCTGATGCGCAAGGAACTATATATGTATATGTATATTAATAACTATATATGTTTATATCTAGGTCTTAAAAAAGTTGTTTGTTTCCTGTAACCATACCCTTCCAAGTTTTTACCAAAAGAAAATCCCTACACCAAAGTTGTCTCTGCCCTTTCAACCTCCAATAAACAAAAGACATGCATAAAACACATTTTTGAACGAAAAAATAATCAAAAAAAGCTTCTTTTTTTTACTGACCTGCCTACCCTTTTTTTCAGATCATTACAGGAAACAAACATTTTTATAGGCCTTGTATTTCATTTAGAGTACGAGAGCGATTGTGAGTCCTGAACCCTTATTCTTTAACAGCCTTGATGGCTTGGTCTTGGATTTATGTGCTTCACAAAAAGAAAAGGCTGCTTTCACAGTAGTCTTGTTTTACACAATGTTGATTTGTTCAGGCTTATAAACCCACTGACCAGTCGTCAGAGGATTTCAACTCAGACGGATGTAATCCCAATCACAGATTATCAATTGCATTCAGACTGGAATGAAACTGATGATACTTACCTGGAACCAAGTCCAAGTCTGGCAGTTTCCCCAAGTTTTAAATGGAAGCCTGCCCCCAGTGGTGTAAGGCCATCAATGATAACTAGCAAGGGCTCTCATCAAAGAAACAGAATTTGGAATTTCATTTTTCGCCACTTTTCCTGCCATATTATGGCTGAATTGTGACTAGCCAGTTGTAACTGGTAAAGGAAACTGGAGTACCTGGAGAAAACCACTGCCTAACCCCAAGTCACTGGCCACTGTCTCACATGCCCTGGTAGGGATTCAAACCCAGACAGTGCTTAGAGACAGCTACCAGTCAGTGGCAATGCCTTCGACCTGTCACACAGCCATCAGGACAGGCCCCTGAAAGAAACAGCATAGTGCCACTGTGTCAGGAAGAGGACCAGTGGAAGCCCTCAGCCAATGAGAGGCAGGCAACCAGCTTAAAAATTTCTACACCTTTCAGTGGAAGCTGTTTCCATTATGTTACTGGCTTCGCACCAGTCGACCTCTCGGCGTTGTAATTGGACACTTTCCAATGTCTAGCATACATTGACTCCTTACCTCTCTGTATTTCCTTAATCCATATTATTCCTTCTCCTTCATCCATTGGTCTTCTGGAGTTTTATATGAATTCCAGCAAAAAGCGGCATGCCAACTTTTCCTACTTAATTTAATCCTTCAAATGCTAAGGCTACTTTCGTTCAAAGCACAATGATGAGTACCAATTTGCCAGGATTTCAATCATTTTATAGGTTTTTGCATCATTTTGTATTGGCCAAATTCACCACCAGCAGCATAAGGGCTTTATTTGATGCTGGTGGCTAATTATGCCAATACAAAATGATGCAAAAAAACTGAAATGTGATTGACACTCTTGCATATGGGTACTCATCTGAAAGTACTGTCTAATGAAAACCAACATGCCAGGGTTTAGTGTTATCAAAAATCTTTGTATCCTTGTGCATTAGACGAAAGTAGCCTTAGCATTAGAAGGATTAAGTGAAGGTTATGCTTTGTTAGGAAAACCACTCAATGTGCCATACTACACCTGTAAAGAATGCACATGCACCCTTTGACACACGCTGCAAGTGTAATACCCATATAGTCCCACAGGTAGCACACCACAGTCAAAAGATTAAATGTTTAGGCAAAATTTCATCATTGGCTCAGACAGAACTTGTCAAGGAGATTTTCAAGAAGATCACCATGACAAGTGACGTCTGGAGATTTGATAAATCTGAAAAAAAAATTCTCAATTTAGTATCGAATCACAAAATTTTGAAGAAAAAGTTGTGGGTAATATTTCTCTTTCAAATATATTATCCCAATAGTGCCCTTATCAAAAAGAAATAACCAAAATGGTCAGAAATGTTTATTGGCCATTACAGACATGAATAGCTGACCAGGAGAAATCCATGGTCAAATATTATATGTAGGTCCACCCTTCACCGTAGACCATAGGTCTGTTACATACACACATACCGCTACCGCAGTGGCTGGTGCATTGAATGATCAATGCTGTACGTTTCACACATTTATTGCTACCTTCTCAAACGAGATTGAGTACTACATTCTACTGCCCCGACAGGTAACAACCAGGTGTGAATGGGACAGGGTTTGATACACAGACTCAATAGTGAAGTGTTGTCAGTCCATTAAGGCCACTGACCACCCAAATAATATATGTTCCCTCGGTACACAGCTATTCCCAACATAAATTCCACACATTATTGTGTGGTGTCTGGATAAAAATAGGTCTATACACTATCTGGCTATAAGTACTCAGGTTCTCCTCATAGTGAGTCCAGCATGAACTACTATACTACAGAGGAGGATGGACGTGACACTTCCAATCAGTGTTAACTCATTCATGCCTGTGGTGACAGAAAATGAACTATTTTGGGAATACCTTGCTGACACAATTATTAAGTATTTCATATCTTGTACTCAAAGGCTCTCCAAGAGCAGCTTGAGCATTAATTAAAGGTTTATGTTGCGAAAGTATTTCCCCCCCCCCCCAAAAAAAAAAACTTTTCCCATCATACTTATAACCATTACAATTCCAGGGTTCCCTAATAACGTTTTAGGAGTTTTAAAATGTGCTGTGTTTCCCTAATTTTTCAAATCTAGTGGCCTAAATGGGATTCAAGTCGTTATATTATGGTGATCATCATGTGTCATTTCTGTTTCTACACATTATATTCTTAAATACTTGTAACCATGTTTTCAGTAATGTTTTGAAAAACAAAAGGAGATATGGTTTATTCCTTGGTGAAAAAAAATGTATTCCCAAATCCTCCTCTAGGCATCTGAGAAAGTTTCACATGAATTGGGGTTAGGAAGTGGTTATCCAATTGTGCTATGTTTAACTCCACCAATTAGCTATTTAGGATTTAGCTTCAAGGTGGCAGAAAAAGTGTTGTTAACCCATCACTGCTACTAAGAATTCCTCTAGAAATTGTCATCTGGATCTGAGATACTTTTGACAATACTTGTGGAGTTGAGAGTGATTTCCAGAAATCATCGAAGAGAGTTGTTGGTAATCTACCGATTAATATTTCTCCATCCCATCAAACATTTTCCTAACTGTGCTTTTATCTTAAAGATTTCATCAATATTGTCTGGCTGCTTTTGGCCGCTCTTGGCATTAATGGGTTAAAAGAAGTTCTAATTCCAAATCCAAATATAACAATTTATATCTGGAAAACATGGTATGTGATAGTTACCTGGTAGTACACCAGGGAGAGACATGTCAGTTTCAGTGTAAGTTTCTGCTCCACAAGTCCATGGCGACATTCCAAGTAGAGCACCGCCACCGCCGCCGCCCAGACAAGGACACCCAGACAGACAGACAGGGAATATGCCAGGTTTATTTCAGACACGAGAGCTACTTAGCGGTACATACATTCACCTACCTCCAGTCAAAACTTCCTGGATTGCTTATCTTAACCTATTGATGCTCACAGCAGCCAGAAGCAGCCTGGTGATTTTGATGAAAGCCTTCAGGCAAAAAAAAGGGTTGGGAATATATTTGAAGGGGAAATATCAATCAGAACATTACCAACAATTCTTGTTCAAATTTTTTCTAAAATTATCCTCAATTCCAAAGTTATCGTCAAAAAAAGCATAGCTCCAGATTACAATTTACAGAGGAAGTGGGTTAACTTTGTCATACTTAATCCCTTTTAAGCCTGAAGTTTCGTCTGTATACTATGATACTATGAAATAATTCACAAAACATCCGAAGAAGAGTTGTAAGTTCTTAGCATTCCTCAATATATATTTTCAAAAGATTATTTTATCAAGGATACATCTCAAAACATAAATCTGCCACTAAGCATTTTCCCACAAGAAGTATAAGTCAATAGCTAAATAGGAGGAATGGATTTGACCCAAAACAAACAATCTGACTATTTCAATGATCTCTCTCTAACAGAAGTATTTTCAGATAATATTGGAATGAAAAAATGTTTATCAGAAACTAACCTTCATTCTCAAAATGCCCCTTCAAATATCCTTCCAATTATCGGTAGTGCTCAAATCCAGCATTTATTTCAAAAGTGGTACATTTGCAGCCCACCCATGTCAGGGATATAATTGGTGTGGCCTAGCTGCTAGGCCAGTGGAAATTGGAATTATTATCATTTTAAATTTGCTGCCATATTGCAGTGTAGTCAGGTCTAGACTGTTGCAAATGGAAGAAGAAACCTGAGTACCAGGTGTAATAACTGTCTAGTCCCAAGTCACTGCCAACATGCAGTAGCTGAGATTCAAGCCCTGGCAATGATGAGAGAGAGAGCAAGCAGTCAGTGGCAATGTCTCAGACCACCTGGCCATCAGTGTAAGCCCACTGGGTCAGTAGAGTACATGTACTTGGCAGTATCGATGCTAGTATGAGAATGGCATATAATGCTACCTGCCTGAATGAAGCCAGTAGAGTACTTGGCAGTAGGAGCATGGCATATAATGCTACCTGCCTGAATGAAGCCAGTAGAGTACTTGGCAGTAGGAGCATGGCATATAATGCTACCTGCCTGAATGAAGCCAGTAGAGTACTTGGCAGTAGGAGCATGGCATATAATGCTACCTGCCTGAATGAAGCCAGTAGAGTACTTGGCAGTAGGAGCATGGCATATAATGCTACCTGCTTGAATGGCTTGAACCAATAGACTTATGTAATCACTGCCTTCTCTTCAGCACTCAAAGAAATTGCTAAATGACTCTACAAGTACACCTCATCAGTAAATGGGCGGTACGGAATTTAAAGCACCAACACCCCCTTCACACAGCCTAAATACTGACCCTCCCTCCTCCCAAAAATACCCCTTAATGTGCAACACCCTCTTGGGCTGATTGATTTACAAGGCGAGGTTACATATACTATAGGGTAGCCAGGTCCAGTGAGTGGAATGGGAATGTAAGAATGTAGATTGCATAAGCTGTAACCTCAGGCACCCTAACTCTACCCAAAATTATTTAGGTCTGTCAGTGTCTTATTTGAAGATGAGAAGTTGGAGCTGGTCTTCTTGTTTCGTCAACCTGGGGGCTAGCCTAGTCCTAGGCCAAGAAAATTTATCACTTCTTTAATAACTCACCTAATGTTTATATACCATTCTAAAATGTCTACCCATATTTAGTTCTATATTGGCTCACCAGGCGGCCAGCAAGGGTCTATTTGGATTTCTTTCTGACTGACCAGGGTGACCACCACTGGTGCCATCTATCAACAGCAACTAAAACTAACACCTAAATATTGAACAAAAGATAGACCAGAACAGAGAAAAGCACAATATAAGTAAATCATAGACTAGGAGCTAGTCAACCTGGGGGCGTGCCCTGGCTGAGTGGTCTAAGGTGTTGCCACTGACTATTTGCCATATCTCACCACTGCCTGAGTTCTGAATCCCAGCAGGGGCATGTGAGAAAGTTACAAACCATTTAGAGTCAGATGTAGCTATTGCTGGATTCCAACACTCACAACAGGCTTATCACGATTAAGTTTAAATATGGCCGAAAAGTGACAATATTTCTAATTCCTAATTGGCTCATTACCTTTTTACTTGCGATTTATTTGTACGATTTAGGGCTATTAAGGCAGCGAGACAGGCTAGTACATTGTTCTTGGTGCTTTGTCGTTTCATGATGCTACACCTCTTAAATAATTGTCATCTCATAAATAGATGGCACTGCAGTACACTAGATCAGTAAGTGGAAAATCTTACTGTATATACAACCCTCTCATGTAGCAATAAAAAAATCAAATCAAATGGAGAGCCACATGCCCTTGAAAGGTTGTGAACCTTCTATGTTGCAGCATAAACACAGTAATGGCTAGTAGCTGGGATCCTATTAGAAGTGTCCACATCTTAGGTATTCCCTGTAGCATGGTCTGTCCTGCACTAGTGCGAGGATGAATCAGCTCAACAGTCAATGACTCTGCAGCCACTCATCCTTGGCCTGAGCTAGGTGGGAGGGGTAGGTCAGCATTGACCTTAATGAAATCCATTAGGTGCCAGCAAGCAGGCCAGTTAAGATGACAGTCTAGAGATAATGCCAGTGGCTCTGTAATCCACATAGGTACAAGCCTCTCTCTCTCTCTCTCTCTCTCTCTCTCTCTCTCTCTCTCTCTCTCTCTCTCTCTCTCTCTCTCTCTCTCTCTCTCTCTCTCTCTCTCTCTCTCTCTCTCTCTCTCTCTCTCTCGCTCTCGCTCTCGCTCTTTCTCTCCCCACCCCCGGTCTCTCTCTCTCTAATGCAATCACCCAGTAGCAGGCTAATACAGCATACAGCCACCACCGCTACATGCGCTGGCACCTGTCCAGTAGTCAGTGCTCTCAGCTACTTAAGGACCTGTCCATGCTCTGAGCTGCTGATGGGCGCCCGGCCAAAAAATATTCTGCAGAGCTATTGCACAACTCACTGTCACTGCACAAGGTCGTGCTGGTAACACAAGGAGTTGCACAATGGCTGGAAATAGAGGACCCTCCTCTCATCACATAGATTTACCTGAAGAGCTTGCATAACACAACTGCAATATGCTCAATCTCATTGCACAATCTGCGATGGTTCGATATCTTTTAGGCACGACTTGCATTCATCACAGGGAGTTCACAGGTGCTGCGATGAGGGAATATCAACTTGATTGAGTAATACCTGCAGGCGAGACCTAGAACCAGTAAATCTCAGTTCATACCTTGAACTAGGTACCTAGACATCTAATCACCTACATAAAAGCATGTGGCCAACTACTTGGTTATTTAGTTCATACCATTGTCAATCCAAAGGGCTGTGCATGTAGTAGATTCAAAACTACCTAATATAGGAGTTGCCACCTGTAGAAATTTACTGCCCATAACATTCTCTCTCTCTCTCTCTCTCTCTCTCTCTCTCTCTCTCTCTCTCTCTCTCTCTCTCTCTCTCTCTCTCTCTCTCTCTCTCTCTCTCTCTCTCCCTCTCTCTCTCTCTCTCCCTCTCTCTCCTCCCTCCCTGTTTGGATGAATCAAGGTAGGGTTGAATTCAGGTAATCCACCGTGAACGATATAAACTGACCACAAACTGACTGTGTAAAACACCCTAGATTTCTATCTTTGTGTATAGACGCATCCCAGATTTGAGTATAAAAATTTGTGTAAAAAAGGGTGTCTTATACACACAAAATTACGGTAATAGTTTACAGCTAAGACATCTGTTCCTCAAACAGTAATGCAATACCACCCCTTTAAGAAAATGCCTCACTAATTCACTATTCTAAAGATATTTAATGAGCTAAGATTTAGGATTCTTGTAAAACAGCAATCATGCAGGAAATGTAACACTTACACCCATTAAATAGACATTTTTTGTTATATCCAAACAATGGAGGACAGGTCTAATACATGATACAGGTACCGCGTGTGGGTGGTGTGTGTAACCACATAAATATGTACCTTTCTCTCAACATTCATTTCTTTCACTCCCCATTTTTTTTATAAGACCCCTATTGTCAAGACCTATTAAAGGTGATAAAAAATGAACTAAAAAAAGTAACGGGCACTGCAATAGATAAATGGTAGGGTTTAAATAGAGAGCGGTACAATAGTGATTAGCAAGCCCCCATTTAGTAAGGGTGTGTGTGGCCTGACTATCTCACATTACTAATGACAACCGTACACTGTTGCGCCTACCTCCCAGCTCACATACCTAAAGTCAAAGGACGTTCTGCCTGTTAAAAACGCACAAAAAGGTGATTTGCCAAAGAGGACAGCAGCAGCCTCTGTCAGAGGATGAAGCCTCTTTGTGTCGTACCTGGTAGGTACCTGGTAGGGTCTATTAAGGCTGATTAAGTGGCAGGTAATTGTTGTAGGCTCCAGCTGTTGTGTTGGCGAGAGCAGCCAGGTCTGCTAGTGGTCCTTTGTTGTTTTTTGTTACCTTTTTGTTAGCTTATTACCTGTGCTAATGCGATAACACAGACCATTATCACCCCCAGCAGCCAGCTCTCAGGTGAGACACAGGTAGAGTTCAGGGGTGCTCACTCAGCTCACTTTCTCAGCTACTCCTTAATCATTCCCAGGTGAGTACAGGTACTGAGTTCAGGTGAGGTAAACCTAAAACAAGGCCACTTTCCAGGGAAATTCCATATCTTTTATATCACTTATGACTTAGTATTTTGGGAGTGGAAATTCCTAGTTTAGTACATAAAAACCTATACAGATGTACAGTAAGTTGATCCTTACAGGCATGGTCTACCATATCCCATTTCCATGTGTCCTTTACCAAATGAAGCTTGTGATGGGATTAACCTAGGAAAATCCCAGGATTTCCCTAAAAGTCTGAGCTACATGAGGTATTAGGGGTGTCAGAAGTCTATTAAAGTTAACCCATTCTTTCTGAGATGAGATACACACAAAAGTGATGTGATCCAACCTTTTTTTAATTCATAATATCTGATTCATATAACCTCATTCTCAACACAGGAACCATTCCTGTTGTATCACCATATCTGATGCATAGTGAGATAAAATTGAGATGTAAAATTAACATCACTATCACTAAAATTACTTTTTTATCCCATGCATGATTTCAGGTAAGAAGGTACAGTTTAGGTGTAATATCAGTCCTACAATTTGGGGAATATATTTCATCTCCACGTTTTACTTGACAAGTGAGTGATGTATTCAAACATTAAAATCCCAACTCTCTAGTGCCTCAAACCTAAGTCCTTAGCTCTAAATTAATCAAGTGATTCTGTACCACGTGACTTGGTATTCCCCTAGCCCCTGAACCCATTTATGCTCAAGACCCTCTTCAAGAGCGATATGGATGCTATAATATCTTGAAAATAGCGTAAAGATAATAGAACTTAGAAATACAGAATCAATTCCAAATATTTTCGGTGGAGCTGTACATTCAATAAACATCCTCATACTATCTACCCTTTTATAGTTTCAAATGGTTATTTTGATATCTTGAAATAAAAACTTAAAATGAGGTATTTATTCAATAACTCTTCAAAGTAGAGCTGTACATCCAATGCATATTATCATATCACCTTCACAAATTTTTCAAAAGACGTTTTCAGCAGAAATATATTACTAGAATAGTTCATGGTACTAATAGGGTTGCGCTTTAGCTGTTCACCAGTAGTGCAGTCACCCCCAGGAGCCAACAAACACCATGGTGTCAAAATATCACCACGGGTCACATACAGCATCAGCATAGGCGTGAACGACTGAATTGATGGTGCCCCGAAACACACAGAAGATACAAAACCTCGGAAAGAAACATTCTCTGCAGTTATCTTTTTCTTGCTTCGCCCCGAGGTGCCGTATTGGGACCTAATGAACCTTAAGCGGCTATCTCTTGGGCGCTAGCGGGGCTGAGATGCACTTGCAGCGAATGCGCCACACACACAATGATTATGACAACAATCCTTAAGCCTTTTTCAAGCAGCACAAGGACACTAACAAGATGAACGATCGCAGAACAAATACGCGAAATCACGCTCATTCTGCCAAAGGTCGTGAACCGTCCACTGGCTACCACATTCATAGCCTCATAGCCACTCAGGTGAAAAGCTTTATTTGTACTGATCGTCAATAGATATGATAGGAAGCAATGGTAGCACCACTCCTTACCACACATCAAAAGAAACTTTTACTAGCATTAGATTAGTAATTCGTCCCCTGGCAAGCACAGTTGATCTGAGTAGCGGGCGGAACAATGAACGTGTCTAGACACTGCTCCTCTTCGAACCCCCAGCCCACCTTGCTCGGCCAAAATTAGCTTAGCGCCCCTTTCACGCTACAAATTGCTTCCAATGCGTTGTTCGGTGCGACCTATGTCACTGAAAGGTCTTAAATAGCGAGGACTGACAGCCCCCCGGGTTCCCATTCCACGCAGCCAGGAAATACAAATGCATCTCTACCTTTTCAGCACCCGTCCACAGGGCCTTTATCTATACCACCTAAGGGGGAGGTAGAAACGCCTGCTGGACGCTAAATAAAGGGAGGGGAAGTTCTCATCCGCGTCCACGTTGGCTACAGGTGCGTGGTGACGCTAACATTCCCACCTAACAACCAACGTCCACTGTGCACGGCCGGCAGAAGCGGTAGAAGGGGCTTCGGGCGAAAAGCACTGTAAACGAGGGTGAGAAGCGCCTCGCACAATGTTATCAACTTTATCAGGCTGAAAAAGCGCCACTCCCCCCTCCGCTTATTATCCTTTCAATAACCTGCACAAAAGCCGACCACTAAAAAATCCACCTCACCAAATGATCCCCATAAGCCAGGCTTTGTCTCAAATCAGTTCACATTAAATCCAACCGCAGGATACACACCGCACCGGCAGAGACCTCGCTGAGAATACTGTGGTGCACCAAATGAATACTATATGGATCTTAATTAAGTTGCCATTCTCCGCCCATGCATTGTTAAGTGTTCAAAGGGGGGACCTCAGTATTCCAATCATCTATTGTTCCCGTCTACCTGCTCCATACCTGACTCCGGCACATTTCATTAAACTGCTCGGGTGGCATGTGAAAATTCAAAATTAGTGGGAGTGTCAGAAAAACCCAAGATGATTCTATTAAGCGAATAAAGGGGAATAGGGGTAATAGTCGCATAAAAGAACAGAGAAGGGACAATAGAGGAGGACAATTTCCAAGAGGTGGCAAATCACAATTGATAACACATAAAACATATCTTGACATACAATAACAAGTAGGAGTACCAATATAAACCCAATTATGCATTAAAGTAACTCGGGAAATTGTTGTTCGGATCTTTGAAACTTTTGATAATGAATCAGAAATAATGCATGACTTTTAAAAATATTTTAAGGAGAGTTGTTGGAAACATTTTGATTAACATTTTCCCTTCAAATATCTCTTCAATTATGCTCTAGCCTGAAAGATTTCATCAAATTGCCAGGCTGGTTTTGGACGCTGCATTCATTAAAGAGTTAACATGAACAAATATTTAAAGACTCAACAACATGATGGAGGTATTATATCAAAATGTTTCGTAAAATCAAACTGGTAATGAATATCAACAATACTATTAAAATTTGAATTCAGACAATGGACCAATAATACCTTCAAATATTTTGAAACTCACACTTTCTTCTCAACTTATTTATGAAAGTATCAGAGAAAATGATCATGTTTTTTCACCAAAGCATCTTATGAGAAATATATAGATAAAAAATATATGTCACAACTCAACCAGTTTCATGAATTCATACTTTATTCCTACTAAACTTATATACAAAATATCTGAATGATATTTTTAAGGGGTGACATTAAGCATGGATGGTTTAATTCAAAGCTATTTCTAACTGTGAATTCACGCTTTATTCTTAACTAATATACAAAATATCTGGATGATATATTTAAGGGGTAACATTAAGCATGGATGGTTTAATTCAAAGCTATTTCTAACGGTGATTTCATGCTTTATTCTTAACTAATATACAAAATATCTGGACGATATATTTAAGGGGTAACATTAAGCCTGGATGGTTTAATTCAAAGCTATCAAAGATAAGCATCGGCAGCTGAGAGGTGTAAGTGGAGTGCCCCACTAGAGGAATAACATGATTACATCACCTCCCAACGACATGCACCAGCGCCCTCATGTATGAAAACAGCACATTAATATCTGACACCAATCAATCCAAGATCCAAAATGGCTAAATCATGCAAATCCTGAAATGATAAGCCAGACTGGCTGCCCCTTCAAGTGGCCATTAATTCATTACTACAGACATCTTTATTAGCCATTAAATTGGGGCCACACACATAACTTAGCATAAATATTAAGAGTTAAATTGATAGGTACTATTGTACTCCCTTCTGCATACACAGCCCCTCATTAATGCTCTCAGATGGGGGGGGGGGGGGGGTGGTAGTTGATGCCGTTCTACAATTCATAAATCACAAGTTTACTTTTTAAGTAGAGTTCAAAATCTTTTGTTTCATCATATACCAGTAAAATAGTAGGTCTCACTTTTTCTATGGTCCAATTAATGCAAGCAGTTTACTGGTCTAAGCTACAATATCCATTATGAAATGGGCGACCTAAAAATGTGGGCGTGTTACTTATTAAGGAAGATGGGGTGATACTCCGATAAATACATCTACCCAGCAAGATGCTGTATGCTATCCTTCAAGGAATCCCCCTATAATGATATCAACATGTGACTTGAAAGTGATATATTTAGAAATTCCAGCCAGAAATATGAGGGTCACTATTCATTGTTTGAACCTATCAGGGAAGTGGGTGCCAAAATGATGCCCTTACACAACTGGCTAAGCACAGCTGTACATAGAAATTCCAGAATGTTCCATGTATATTATAGTGTGTGGTCCTAGTAAAACATCATTTCCTGTTCAAAAATAAAACTGTGATTCCTCTGAACTTTATGTGCCATTAACTCAATGGTTTACTAAAGATTTCAGGGCTCGAGATTAGTCGTTTTTCTTCTGTTTTTTTTTTCAGGGAGCCAAAATTGCATCTTCAACAGCTACTAACTTTTAGGTGTTGTGTGTAGAAACCAGTACATCTTTGGGCTCCCTGCAAAAATTTAAGCGAGCCACAGCAGAATTCAAGGGAACCCTGGGCATTCGGCGCCAACTTATTTCGAGCCCTGAATTCTTTTCTTGCCAACCCAGTGACTTAGCTGCTTCCTGATTCTACTGTGAGTGAGGTCCTCCCACCTTTTAGCCAGTACCATTACTTATGCAAATGTGCCAGGGTTTCAGTCATTTTTCACATTTTCTGCATCATTTTGTAATGGCAAAATTAGCCACCAGCAGCGTAAGGGTAACTGAGATTCTAAGAAGAGAGTTGAAGTACATTAATTGCTGCCAGACCATGAATCTGTTGATTTTTACCTGCAGATTTCCAGAGAAAGTATACCTCTTATTACCTTTTTGAGCTTGAAGTGCCAAAAAATACCAAGACCAATTAGATAACATCTTTGTGAACAGGACAGTTTGGGGAGTATCTTAACCCTTATCCTGGTGTGAAACCTATGAGCACTGCTGCACACGCAATTGTTGAGCTTAGCAGGATAAAGGGTAAGGAAAAAGTTGATCACAACCAAATTAAGTTATTTCCATAAGTATGATGGATCCAGAGGCCATTTGTCAAGAGAATGCTAGGGATGAATGGGTTAATAGCCCTGCACACCGCTCCCCCTGTAGGAGCTGTCTCCACTCAGAACATTTGCCAGTCTGCCCTCTCCACTCAATGGGGCATAGGCCCCCTTATCTCATGTGACCCAAGCTTGGGTTACACAAACTCAGGAGCTAGAACAAATAAATTAGTACTACCCAACTGCAATGATAGGCAGGGATGGGTATGCTATACCATGGAAATGTGAAGATACTGACCACTTGGACATGTCACCATGCCTAATATACATAATATAGCTGTACCTGATGCTAGCCTGATAGGCAGGGATGGGTACGCCATACCATGGAACTGTGAAGATACTGACCACTTGGACATGTCACCATGCCTAATATACATAATATAGCTGTACCTGATGCTAGCCTGATAGGCGGGGATGGGTACGCCATACCATGGAACTGTGAAGATACTGACCACTTGGACATGTCACCATGCCTAATATACATAATATAGCTGTACCTGATGACTAGCCTGATAGGCAGGGATGGGTATGCCATACCACGGAACTGTGAAGATACTGACCACTTGGACATGTCACCATGCCTAATATACATAATATAGCTGTACCTGATGCTAGCCTGATAGGCAGGGATGGGTACGCCATACCATGGAACTGTGAAGATACTGACCACTTGGACATGTCACCATGCCTAATATACATAATATAGCTGTACCTGATGACTAGCCTGATAGGAAGGGATGGGTATGCCATACCACGGAACTGTGAAGATACTGACCACTTGGACATGTCACCATGCCTAATATACATAATATAGCTGTACCTGATGCTAGCCTGATAGGCAGGGATGGGTACGCCATACCATGTAACTGGGAAGATACTGACCACTTGGACATGTCACCATGCCTAATATACATAATATAGCTGTACCTGATGCTAGCCTGATAGGCAGGGATGGGTACGCCATACCATGGAACTGGGAAGATACTGACCACTTGGACATGTCACCATGCCTAATATACATAATATAGCTGTACCTGATGACTAGCCTGATAGGCAGGGATGGGTATGCCATACCACGGAACTGTGAAGATACTGACCACTTGGACATGTCACCATGCCTAATATACATAATATAGCTGTACCTGATGCTAGCCTGATAGGCAGGGATGGGTACGCCATACCATGTAACTGGGAAGATACTGACCACTTGGACATGTCACCATGCCTAATATACATAATATAGCTGTACCTGATGCTAGCCTGATAGGCAGGGATGGGTACGCCATACCATGGAACTGGGAAGATACTGACCACTTGGACATGTCACCATGCCTAATATACATAATATAGCTGTACTGGTACATTCATTCCATGAAGAATTTTCCATTTATACTTTTTTGGACATTCAGGGGAGCAGACACTATACTATAATTACTAGGCCAGTAGGACAGAGGGTGGGGGTAGGAGGGTAATTAACTTAAACATGACAACTAACATGACAAAACACCATGTCTGACAGATACCGGAACCAAATTACTTTGTCCTGAATTAGTCTGAGGTTGCAGACACCATAACATACCAACTGTGTCAATATTGGCAAGTTAGCCATGATGCCGCCACGCCTGAAATAGCTGATGTATCAGTACCCTGATACGACCTTGAACCAAAATCACTATCTCTCTCCTCGGTCTGCTCACCGGTCTCAGGCCAGTGCCTGTCAATACATCCCTCATCAGATAGGTGTCTGTACGCCCCGCCGGTCACTCCCTTTCCCTCAGCTTGACCGCCCAACTGACCAGCCCAGTAACGCAAGGCTGGTCATGGCTTATTCATTGCAACATTAACATTATTTACTGACCACACCAGCTCATTAGGTAGCGACGCCAATAAATTCAATTCCAATGGTCTCCAATGATGTGGTAAGTAAATAGAGCATATTTACTCTAAAGATAGGGTTAGTTTAGAATCCCATCAATCTACTCACATTTCTTCACCACAGCCTCAATAGCCGAGGCCATGGGTGTGCCCTAATGGTCAGATTAGACTCAATCATTAATAAATCATAACTGACCACTGAGGGTACTTACTAGGAGTGAAATAATTACCTAAAACTTTTGTGACGAATATGCATGATTTCTACATGTTTGAGGATGCAATCCTCAGAACATGTAATGGGATCACCTGGACTTTTTTTTGCATTATCCTTACACCCATTCTGGTCCTATGAGAATAAGGATTGACAATCTGGTGCTTTTCAGGCAGTGAATCTGGAGTGGCTTTTGGTGCTTATGTGAAGATGTAACTTATTGATTAGTTATGTTTATTTCGAGACTCAAAAGTTTATCTCTTTCCCTTCGTAATGGTAGCCTTTCTTATTGACTATTCAACATGGACATCCTAGCTACTATTACGATTAGACGTTTGGTCGTAGTAGCACCCATTCACTATTACCATGAATGAATGAATGAAAAGCGATAGTCGCCACAAGAGCAATGGGAAATTTAGCGAATGCTACGAGGGATGATACGAGTGATATGGGGAAAGAGGTCAACAACATTGACATTGAGCATTGTTCAAGGTCAAAGAGATAATTAGCTGTTGATAGCTTGGGTCATTTGGCAGCATCCCTGCAGTATTACCCTACCCTGAGTCCCGACCAGGCGCTGCTGCCTCTCTCAGTTGTCTGTCAGTCAGCCAACAATCACTGGCCTTGACTGGGGGGGGGGGGGGGGGGGTGGCCTTGTCAGCCTATGACAGTGAGACATAAGCATCTGTCGCGAACATGGAGCAGGGATGATCCTGCTTTAGTTGGTGAAGAGCTGTGAATGAATGTGTACAGATATAGACTGTGGGGACTGAGGCAGATAGATGGTTAGCTTAGACCAGCAAGCAGGATTCACCAGGGATGGGGTGGGGGGGGGGGATTGATGGCCTTGTCAGCCTATGACAGCCAGACATCAGCATCAGCTGCGACGAACATGGAGCAGGGATGGTCCTGCTTTAGTTGGTGAAGAGCTGAGAATGAATATGTAGAAATATTGGCCATGGGGACTGAAGGGTTCGCTTGGACCAGGGAGGTCATCCTGCTTTGGAGTGAATAAATGTGTGTTTTGAAGATTGAGAAAGGAGGTTCGTCAAACCATCACAAAGAACTGGGAGGTTTGAATGATCCTGAGTCATTTGGTGTTAAGCAGTGAACCTTTCAGGCCTGTCCAAGCTGTTGAAGTACCTTTTTGCGCCATAACTGACAAATATTGCAACTTGCAAACCAAATTGTGACAAGCAGATTTCCTACCTATAGTACGACTATTTCCTTGAGTCAATTGATAAACATACATATACGTTCTTGAGAGCACCTGATAAACAAATGTATATTTGTGACCAACTGGTAAGACGACAGGTACAGATTATTATCAACTAGGTATGGATTATTAATAAATCCCGGCTAAGACAATGTTGAGGTATCTACACCACAAATGAGGGTATCCCTGTTAAATTGACCTGATAATCATGTACCCGTAGAGGCAGGTGCGTGCACTGTATAAACAATGGTTAGAGACACCCCCCTCCATCCCCTCATAAGTCTACAGCAGCTGCAGTGAAACCTCAGATAATGCACCATAGGACAATAAAGCATGGACGGTCACTAATAATTGATGATGACCAGTGATTTCATGCATCACTTAAATAAATCACTTCTGCCAGTGCTGCTCACATAATCACATAATCACTGACCTGCAGAGTTACACCATCAGACAAGTGTTGAAATCATTACCTAATACTGCATTACCAAATCAAACGCATATTCAATTAAAACCATCAGTTGGAGCTGCAATTCATTTCTTTTGTGTTATTCAATAATTCATTTGAAGTGTAAAGTAGAGGTTGGAAACACTGAAGTCCAAATCCCTTTCGCATATTCAAGCATGTGTTGCTCCAGAAAAAGACCTAAATAATTTGGTTTTATCTTTTTGACCATGCAATCAATGAGGAAAATGGAAGAAATTTGTTATCCAAACCAAACCAGCAACCTATTTCTCGATAAGTAACTTTTATAACGAACAATGTGCATTTGTGCTGTATTCCCAATTTACTTTTATAGCAATAAATGTGAATTCATGCCGTATTCCTAAGTTACCTTCATAACTTACAATGTGAATTCATGCTGTATTCCCAGGTAACTTTTATAACGAACAATGTGCATTTGTGCTGTATTCCCAATTTACTTTTATAGCTATAAAGGTGAATTCATGCAGTATTTCCAATTTATTTTTATAGCTATAAATGTTAATTCATGCTTTATTTCCAAATTACTTTCATAACTAACAGTGTGAATTCATGCTGTATTCCCAGGGTACCCTTATACTGAACAATGTGAATTCATGCTATATTCCCAAGTTACTTTCAGAACTAACAATGTGAATGCACGCTGTATTCCCAAGTTGCATCCACAACTAACAGTAGAGAGCTTATCAAGTGTAACTGAGAGCATGAATGGTCGAATGAGCATTATTCAGAATTTGTCATCATAGTGCTATTAGTCTGCATTAAATATAAATGTTGTCACAATGTCCCCAGACATTCCTGCACCTCCTGTGGTCCTCCTCCCCTCACATCATGTGATCAGGGCAGGCTGGAGATTGTGGGCTCCTTAAGTCCCTGAAAAGTTCTTTCACTTCTGAGTAGACCAATCAATACGTTGTACTACCAACAATGGTACATAGATGACAAAACCTGGTTATATCTCTAGAGGTTTCATACTCAAACCGATTCTTCTATTCACCTGGTGAGATAAATGTGAACTTATTTGGCCACTCTCACCAACTTGACCACATGGTGCCTGGTAACAGAAAAACATACACATGAGAGCCTAGTAATCTAGGCTCCTGGAATGGCTCATAATTACTTGCTGATGGGATAAACAGGACTAATAATTTATGCACTACTACAAGCCACAGTGGCCCTCACAGGTCATTCATTCAGTGATTCTAACAATGAACTCAGCTACCCAGCCTTCCCTGACCAGCCCTGATAGTGAGTGATCTTAGGTCTACTAACTGCTGTTTCTCACCACTGCCCTGGGGCTGATCTGGCTCGGAAGTAAGGTGGCGGTTTCCTCCACTATTTAAAACCAAGTGGTAAAAATTAAGCCTTACTTATGTCTGAAAACAAAATGATAAAATTCCAAATCCAAACCAAAGCCCACCCTGTGCTGCCCACCTCATCATCATTTATCGTGTTGCAACTCACTGTCTCTTACCACTGTCTACCCTCCACTTCCTAGCCCGGTGGGGGGCTAAGTGAGAGAGCTGCTACATACTAAGGGAAAGGTGGTGATTTTTCACTAGGTACTCCAGTTTCCTCCAGCACTAACAATCAGCAATACATAGCATAGCCGCAATATGGCAGAAAGAGAGATGCAAGATTAAATTCCCAAGTCAAAGCTAATTGTCCTAAGAGGCCAGCAAGTGCAAAGCTGAAGTGGTTCTCAGGCAGATTCACAGCAAGTGTCAAATATACTTCATGATAATGGCGATTAACTTATCACCTATCAGAAGCATCATCACTCACACGTCCACTAAGATACAGGGCAAGATAAAGATATCCCTACCCAGTATCTTCCCAGCCACCAGACACTATGCAAGAACCGTACTGTTGAGGCCGGGTTGGTACTCGGCCAACCTTTATGCTGGCCCCTGTGTGCAATAAGTCTCTCAGACAGGCCAGTGCGTAAAAGGGGAGAAGGAAAATGAAGGATGGTGAAATTGATGATGAGCATTCCGCTGATGACAATCATCATGGTCATGGTCATGATCACAATGATTATCAAAATGATGATAATAATAATAATGGAATGAAATTTGAATTTGAATTGAAATTTCGTTGATCTTCTCTTTTTCTGCCATATCTAGGCTCAAAAGTGTAGGACGAAAATGACAGTTTAGCAGTCCTTTACTGGCAACTCTCTCGCATGAACTGGCCAGGATATGAACCCAGACATTGGTGAGAGACAGCAAGATCAGTGGCCACACCTTTGACCACTTTGATATAAGGGTAGGCACTTATGATGTTGAGGAAGAGGATGAGGATGAGGATGATGATGATTTATGATGATGATGATGGTGATGATGATGACGAATGATGATGATGATGATTTATGATGATGATGATGATAGTGATGATGATGATGATGAGGAGGAGGAGGAGGACGAGGATGAGGATGCCAATAAAAGTTATAGGGAAGAGTAGGATGGGGCGCCCCCATGGTGACGATGCTTTTAAGCAGATGTTGATGATGCTGATGATTATATAGGAATGAAGCTCTTTCTGCTATGCTATTACATCAACTAATTTGTTGGTCAGCCCTGCAACAAGTAAGGCTGCCAGTAGAACTCTCCACAGGTGATGAAATGCTTGTTTAAGTAATGGGAGTGCTGTTTACCCCCCTGCTTTGTCCACCAACACATGGGAAAATGCCAAGAACAATGTCCGAAGCCATTATGGAAAAGCCCTGTCAGAGGATTGCACATCTTAACTGTCTGAATGTCCACTTAATGATCAGGTTAAAGAGGCATCAGGGCCAACAGGTAACAAGATGATTATCTAGTAGCTAAATGAGGCCTATTACTGGCATTAATTACAGGTGTGTGTTAGCAGGATTGGTAGTGATGGAGAAAGCCATGCACAGGTGAGTTTGCCTGGAGACGGTGATCCCAGGTACTGGAGATTAATACTTACACGACCAAACCGGATGCCCCACGACCTACAAGGGGTCGGGACACTGCTGCCACAGTACACTTTTCCCATCACAAGATCCCACGCTACAATATCCAGGTGTCGGGGGTAGGCAATTAGCAGTACATGACTGAACATGGATATGAATATTCTAAAGGATGGTTCTAAGGGGAAAGGTTGTTCCTTTGTGGGTTGGAACAAAAAGGTGTGTTGTGGTTCTATGCACTGCAGGGTGATTGTGGGACTGAGGGGGCGTGTTACCCCAGGGTAAGGGTATGTCGTCAGGTGAGACAGGCGGGGATCACGTCACCTGGGTGCTGATTAGGGGATGACCCTGGTGTAGTGATGATGCCCCATCAGCCCTTATCTCCCTTCCCCCATGGGTGTTCTCAGCCTACTTCTCTCACTCACAACAATCACATTATTAAGTCCTTCACAAGGCTTAAAATGCTGCATAATTTGGCCATTATCATAACCAGTTTTTATGCTTATGTTTTATACAGGATCTCTTCACCAAGCAGTCCCTTCCTAAAAGAGCAAGCAATATCTTCATCCCTATTTCCAACCTCTTCACTACCCATTAACCCTGTTCTTTATTTTCTTCAAAAATGTTCTTTCTTCATATCAAAGTTTTTGCTTTTTCCCCTAAGAGAACCCTCAATAGGAGTCTGAATAAACCATGCACCTATCTGCTAGAATGTATGAAAACTATCATGAAAACCTCTACCATTATTGCTCTTTAATTTATGCCAACCAAAGCCAAGCATTTTTCTTTGGAAAAATCCTTTTTAGAGGCATCAATACAGAGATTTATTGTGAGGTTCCATGAAAACCTCTTTGAAAACCTTTTGAGGTCCTTACAAACCAGGGCTCTTTTCAGCAAGGTTCTATGTAAGTCACTTACATCTTCTCATCCCCCTTCTCCTCCTCGTCATGGCATAGCAGAGGTATGAAGTATCCCCAACAGGTTCTCAATGCACTGTATTGCTATATTTACTCCTATTGGTGACCTGCTGCTGTATATAGCTCACTTACCAGTCAGTGCTGGGACTACCCTGGCTATCATTACAGTTAGCCACTGCTGAGTGGCTGGCTGACTGGCTGGCTGGCTGTCAGCTGTTCACTCACTACATGTGTACATCATACTACAGGCAGCAGCATGCTATCTCAATAGCACACAGATTGCGTGGGTACTACAGTTAATGTAATTTAGGGCCGCAGAATGAAACATATTTGCTGGAATGAAGTGGCATCTGATAGGAACCTATTTCCATCCAATCAGATAAATATGTTACCAAGCTAACCACTGAGGATGATATATGAACAGTGGGTACATAGCAGGGAACAACTTAATGGCATCAAAATCATCACCACCCTCCTCCTCCTCATCATCATCATAACCACCACCATCATTATCATCATCATACAAACAACAATTTCTAAAATTTGCTCAGGGAATTTTTAGTCTTAGCTATTCCATTCATTGTATTCATTCATTTAATCAGTCAATCGCTTATTCTTTATTCTTATTCACTTATTTAACTATTTATTCATTCATCTACTCATTTATGATATCATTCATTTATCACGCTACTTATGTTATTCATGTACTCAAAATCATTACAATTCAATTTTCATAACTATTTTCTTTTAATGAGAGCAGGGGGGAGGGGGTGATGGGGGTAAGGGGATGTTGCAACTTAGTTGATGCTTAGCCATACCTTTATAGAGTATAATAAGCCTCTGGTATCACCTCATTGTAGCATGTCTCAACCACTATGTGTCTGGACATATGCTTGCACACAGATTACACCCTCACAGCCTTTACACAGGTAACCCTTAGTAAGCCAAAGGGCTTGTACAAACCCCTAACACAATATGACTGGCATGCAGAGTGCATCAGGTGGGCCCTCCAGACAAAACCCTGCACCCTGTCCATGTGGACCCAACTTCACCCAACCCACAAGCAAGTTGACATAACATTTCTTTCCCCAATACCTCAAGCTTAAATACACTAGCATCTACATGTGATCTAGAGAGCACACATATATTATCAAATAAAGTGATACCAAAAGTTGATAAACATATGTTTATCAACTTTTGGTGATACATTATCTTATATTTGAAGAGAAATTGTTAAACTTAACTCTTAGCCAAATACTTATTCATAATATTGGTTTATAATTAGGGTATTTCCATGTGTGGAAAGGTTGAATACTGAAGCAGCAGGACTGTAAGTATCATATAGTGTGTCCATAGATCTAGATTGACTGAGCTGGTTCATCAAATATGACCAATCACATCATCCCCGGCAAACAGTGACACTCATGCATGAAGTCAAAACTGGTGTTCAGAACACACATATTGAACCAGAGGATTAGGACACCATGAAAGTGGGGGCAGAAAAGAAGGAATGTGGATCAAAGAAAGGGGAAAGAATGCACCCGTATTAGCCATACACTTGAAAATAGTAAAGTCGTTGAAAGATAAATTGTCAGGTATTCATGTAGGACAAAGACCAAATTCACCTGTCATGATAGATCGCTTCCCCTCCCTCCTAGGCATAGGGGCAGGGTTCAATCTCTAAATAATTATTTGTTTAACCTCAGCTTAAGAAACCTGTGCCAATTGCAAAAAATTCCTGACCAACCCTGCTTTTGCATCCATTATCCATACTGTATTCAATCAAAGACGGTACATTTCAAAGACAACTTAAACTGTTAGCGTAGCATTAAAGGTTAAGTTATCTCAGGTATTTAGGAACAACGAAAGCCGTTGGTAATATTAGGCTAATATTACCAACTATTAATCCTCAGGTTCTATTGTTCCCTCAAGTTGGTTAATCCCTCTCTTCCTGGTCCTAGATCCTTCTAAGAAAGTGACGGCTGGGTTAAGAAGACATTCGAAGATAACTTAAAAATGAAGCATGGATTCATAACTTTTATAGAAGATCATTGTTGTTTAGGTTATATTCAACATTTTCCTTCAAAAATTTTCGAAATTATACTCACAAAACAGCAAGGATGTCTAGGGTGCCACAGGCATGAATGGGTTAACTTTCTAATGCAATGAACCAATGTCTGTGAACCCTTTAGTGTCTACAAAGCCCTTCTACAAGCATCTCCCCCACAGACAATAGAGACTGTGTGGTAACCCAAAAAGGGCCTTAGTCAGCCGAGTCTTGGCTTTATTTGGACAGCCAGATCCTTGAAAATCACACACTAGGACACTCACATATTTCGGTATTACCTAAATATTAAGTTTATATTGCCTGAAAGGTCTAATGATGAGGAAAACACATTTCCAAGCAAGGGGTTTTATGTTCAAAACTGAGAAGTAAGAAATTGAAAATACATGCAACGTGATTTTGTCTGAAAATGTTTTGGTCTCCCAAGAATCACATAAACCACCCCAAAATTTTACAAATTACAATTTTTTGAGCCCTAGGTTTTTGAATCCTGGCTGAGACCCTGGACCACCCAATATCAATTGTTTGAGCCCCCACCCCCGGTTCCTGAATCTTAGCTAAGACCCTGGACCCAATTTACAATTATTTTGAGCCCCCAGTTTCTCAATCGTGGCCAAGACCCTGGACCCAATTTACAATTATTTTGAGCCCCCAGTTTCTCAATCGTGGCCAAGACCCTGGACCCAATTTACAATTATTTTGAGCCCCCAGTTTCTCAATCGTGGCCAAGACCCTGGACCCAATTTACAATTATTTTGAGCCCCCAGTTTCTCAATCGTGGCCAAGACCCTGGACCCAATTTACAATTATTTTGAGCCCCCAGTTTCTCAATCGTGGCCAAGACCCTGGACCCAATTTACAATTATTTTGAGCCCCCAGTTTCTCAATCGTGGCCAAGACCCTGGACCCAATTTACAATTATTTTGAGCCCCCAGTTTCTCAATCGTGGCCAAGACCCTGGTCCCAATTTACAATTATTTTGAGCCCCCAGTTTCTCAATCGTGGCCAAGACCCTGGACCCAATTTACAATTATTTTGAGACTCTGTTTTCTGAATGCTGGCTAAGACTCTGGACCCAATTTACAATTATTTTGAGACTCTGTTTTCTGAATGCTGGCTAAGACTCTGGACCCAATTTACAATTATTTTGAGACTCTGGTTTCTGAATGCTGGCTAAGACCCTGGACCCAATTTACAATTATTTTGAGACTCTGGTTTGTGAATGCTGGCTAAGACCCTGGGTAACCCTATAATCAACGGGGAACAGTACCGATTGATCCTGATGACATATCATGGTCGTGTTCCCATGCTCTCACACCTCCGCAGACAATACATACCCAGCATTCCTGCGTAATGGCATCGGCTCGCAGAGATGCCCCTGATGACGGCAAGGCACAAACCGCTGCTATTTCCCCGCGATTAATTGGCCGCTCCACTCCTACAGGTGTATCAAAACGGTAAGGACCACAATGCACAGGTGTCAAAGTTCCATTACCTGTGAAATCAGGAGCGCATAAATCTGCAGGGAGGTCTCGCCGCACTACTGAGAGGTCACCCGTACACAGGAAATATTCCCGCCCCAATCCATTAGGCAACTGGGTCGATGTACGAAACAATGATAAAAATCATACATATAAAAAAAATCCCATTACATGCACGAGGCATTAATTCAAACAGAGGAAACACTAAAAATGATCATTTGTGCATGGGCCATATTTTTCTATGATACCAGTATGAGCAAGAAATTCACTGACTTCCTGGAGTATTTTCTTTCTCTGTATCGAATCAATTGTGCAGGTGCGAAATTAAAGATACCAATGAAGTTTGAAATTTACTCACTTCCTGAAGTAAAAGTAGTAAATGTAGTTTTTTTTCTATTCATTAGAAAACTTCCGTTGTTTTCATCAAGAAATGTTGAAATTCACTCCTCGCTTTTTGAATTCCTAGCAGGTGAAGTAAACTAATTAATTCCCTCCTGAATCCAGATAATGGAACTAACCCTACCACAGAGATTCATCGCCTTAAAATAATCACTACACCCTCTCTCATCATGGTAAAGTTGGTTTGGTATTGATGTAGTAAATATGTACATAATAAAGATATCTATCCATGGCATCGACCCTTAAATACAGACTTTCTCTTCATTCTTCAAAACTATTCACATTAAATGGTTCATGAGTCAACTTGTGCCTAGGTGTCCTTGGAGTAGTTGATTTAATGAATAATTAATGTCAAAATCCTATTTCAGTTTTGGTAAAACACCTCTCCATCTATTTGTGAATGTTGCTCTTACTCTGTAGGTAAGTACTATCTTAGTTGTCAGATTAGCTGTGTGTCCTGGGCATGAATGGGTTAATCCATTTGTGCCTATAGGTCTCCTCAACCTGCGTCGTCTGGACCTGTCATACTTAAGAAAATGACTTTTGAATGTAGCCTAAATTTGCAAAGTATTTGAAGGAGAATTGTAGAAAGAGTTCTGATGAACAATTCTCCCACAAATATTTTCTAAATATGGCATTTGTTAGAGAGATATCACCAAATTAGTCAGGAGGTTTTGGCTGCTACAGGCGTGAATGGGTTGAATCATTCATGCTTGAATCACCCCGAAATGGCCAGACTATTTTGGTAATATCTTTCAGACCAACGCAACATATAGAGAGTTTTTGAGAGGAAAAATTCTAATCCAAAATTGGCGTAAAAATCTACTTCAATCATTTTGTGGAGTCATGCTTAACTCTGGAGTTATTTCTAAAGATATCAGAGATCCAGACGACACTTGTTGATCCAGAGGAACTCAAAGCACGAATGGGTTAATGTATTAGGTAAAGGCGGACACACCAATCCATCTTCCTTACCGAGCTTCAATAGGGTCGCCAGCAGAAAGGCAAACAGAAATGCCGGAGTTAAAAAGAAAATAGATGATGCTTCAGAGAGGTCAGGTTTACATAGTGGCCTTTTTTACCTCCAATTGACCCTCCTTGAAACAGTAGTGAAGGGGGCTTGATCCAGGCAAACTTTTCATTCATGACCTATTCATGCCTATAGTAGCCTGACAATATTGGAGATATTCTCTAAAGAACAAAACTTTTGCAAAATATTTGAAGGAAAATGTTAACCAAAACCAGACTGCCACCTCTTCTTCAAATATGTTGTTTTTTTTAAATGTTACTACAAGGGCCTACCCTGACAACTGCGTGGTATGACTTATTGACACTGAATGCTTGCTGTCCCTCAGCCCTGCCTAAGTTAGAATTCCGTCAGGGGCATGTGAGAAAGTTGTCAGTGACTTGGGGTTAGGCAGTGGTTTCCCCCTGTTTCTCTGTTTACCCCATCACTTACGACTGGCTAGTCACAAATTAGCCATATATGACAATTTTCAAAATCCCAAATCCAATTCAAAAGTTATTCCTGAAATGTACATTTTTCAAGAACATCAAAGACCCAAATGATAAGGAACCACCTGACACAAACAGGATGACCTACAAGTTTTGCAAACTCCTAGCCTGGCAGCCAAGTGGCATGAGAAATGAAAGCGGGTTCAGGTAATATTGAAAATGGGTGACTAACACAAATGATACGGGTTAATGAGAGAAGGGTGTTGCAAATTGTAGACATGATTCATCATGGCACATATATTAACCTTTCCTCTTCTGATATTCCTCCTCATACAAAGAAAAATTCATTGAAAACAAAATAGGAAATGCAGTAAAATACATGTGCTCTTTTACTAATCAAGGCCTTCTAAATATTCTGAATGCTAGGTAAAAGCTGAAATAATATGAGAATTCCAATCAATATGTATATAAATGATATCCACATCATTTGAAAATGATATACGTTCAATTCTAAAGGATGGAAATACCGTATTTAAGTACCAGCGAGGCAGTACCCCCATAACAGTGGATTAGATGGGTTCTTTAGAAGCAAGGGTAGTAATTCCTTGACCTCAAAAACCACAAAGTGAGGTACCAAGCCCATATTTGCTGCTGCATAGCAGTGGTTTAGTAGCCAGGATCAAGTGACACAAAGCCCCCAGGGGATAAAAGATAGAAGCACTTCACAGAAAGGAGCCGGGGAGGAAGATGCTCTGATTGAGCAAACAGCCAATTGAATAAGGCAAAGGTTGCAATGACCCAAACGAAATGCCAAATTTCTGCACTAGGTGGCGCTATGAAAGGGTGCTCCTAAATTGAAAAGCCGGGACCTGCAGCAGTACAGGTCTACGGCCTTGGGATATTGTCATGCTGCTCCTTATCATTCCATGAGCCACACACATGCACACAGGTCTGGAATCCTCAGCATAGAATGCAGTGGTGGGGGGACGAAAAGGTGCAGTGGGGTGCATGATAAATCTCAATCCCGTCTAGGTGTGGGAGAAGTGCTTTATATAATTGAGTAAACTGGTTCTTCAAAGCCACCTCACCTGATGCCAGTGCTCTGAGGACTGATCGAAGGCTCTTTAAGGGGAGGGGGAAGGGCTGTTAAAATGATAGACCAAGCAATGGATTGCAGCTTGATCAGGGACCAATAATCAACTATTCTATCAGAGCTTATAGACACTTGGGAAACGAAACTTTAAGGAGCAGCCTTGTCTCTAGCTTTATCTTTAATTCGCCAAGCTCAGGCAAGCATCTTTGAGTTCATTGTGGACCTTGTAATTCACAAAATACTCATTTTGTTCTGTTTTTAGGGACAGTAAGAATCAACCACAACTGTTTTCTACTTGCATGCTGAGATGACAATGATTAATCAAGCTGAAATTTTGCAGTGATTCTTAACACCTTTCTCGTTCCCATCCCACCCTTTTCCCAAAGATAGTTTATATGATTACAAATATTTTGCAAATTCATGCCAAATTATAACAGGCCCAGGCATTCACTTGTCAAATAGATTGCCAGGAATTAATTGGTTAATTCAAATAATAGTGCATCTTGACAGTGGTGGTATTGTCACCAATGAAGGAATACACTGATGAGATACGCACAGAGGAACAGGTAGAGGTGTATGTAGCACACAGAGAAAGAGGGGGAGAGTCTGCCTAGTGTGTTTGGGATAGTCTTCCAGACACACACACTTGAGAGTTCATGTTACAAGGGTAAACCACTTGTTAACCTCACGGCATGGGGGCGGCCCCCCTGTAAGAGAGAGCCTCTCTGTTGACACACCTACCTCCCACCTCTAATACCCTCAATGTCTGCGCAAAGAGGAAGTGCACTTTTTCTGCTAGTACGCAGCAACTGAAAAAGGCCTTTTAAAACCGATTTCAAGGGTTGCATGACATATCTAATCCTTTGTTAGTCAGGCACTTTTTTTGCTTTCTTTTTCTCCTTTTTTCTGGGTGTACACTGTTTTCAAAGCTCCTGTAAGTATCACCGCCCTAATTCATAGCTCAATACCTCCACACAAACAATAGCGCTGCCTAAAAAAACACGAGTGAACTTTGTAGGCATTCTGAAAGGCCTTGCTTTGCCAATTAGCCCTTGTTACCTACATGACCAGGTTTCAAAGGGGCTGGTCAAACCCCCTATTAAAGCAATGTCTTGGTGTCCACATTCATGAAAACAAAGTCTTAACTGATACTTGATTCACAGGTGAGAAATCAACAATGAAAGGTATGCCAATTAATTTCTTGTTCAACTGACTAACACCAGAAACACACAATCCAATTTTTAAATCTTAGCAAACCAAATTTTCCATTCTTATGAATACAATGCCACCTACTATACAGGATGTTTGCCTGTTTGTCACTCAAATTCCTGATGTACATACCTGCAAAGAGAAAGAAAGAGAGAATGTTAATTTCAAGATTTGGTTATACAACTATAATATCTATTAGTATGTTTAATTGACAACATCTTTACACATAGGCAGTAGCATCACACATCTTTTCATTAATCTTCTGATCAGAATTAGCCCAAAGGTAGAAATCCTGTCTTAGTAGAGAATTGTACAAACCTAATGGGGTGCTTGGTGGCACTTTCATGCTGTAATCACCACCACTCTGAATTCAACTGTTGGTAGCTAACAAATCCTTGAATGTTCGCAAAACTTTTAACATGAAAATCTATTTCATACCAGGAGAGCCTTACCGCTTATTGGGCTATCCCTTTTCTTGAGCCATATATGGAACAATATATAGGGGGCTAGTAAAAAGGGTCTAGTAAGGTTGCCCCCCAAGTAGTCCTTTTACATGTAGGACTATGTAGTGGGCAAGATTATAAACCAAATACCTTTAGAATGGGTAGGAGCTTTCAAATATATAAAAGTCATAGAGGTAAAGAAAGTAGATCTGAAGTACCTTAAATATATCTCAATCTTGCTTTTACTATTAGTACTGACTGATGTGAATTGAAACACTAAATCAAACACTGAATATGTTGCTGCCTTAGCTGTCATTTAAAATACCACTTAATGAAATATAAGACAGAAGTGGCATCCTTTAATTGGCCAATTTGGTTGATCTATGACAAGATTTAGCATTAGGCAACAGTTTGTTTGGTATGTCACAGCCCTGCAGGCTCAATTACTACTAGTATATACATGTACACACAGGTCAAGCACAAGTCTGTAGGCTGAATCTATTAATTGGTCTGATCTGTATGAGCAGCTGAGTTACCTTCAGCTGTGAATCTATTATTGGTCACTCGCACTTAGCGTCTATTTCTATTCATCAGTCAGCAGCTCCGTTTTCACCTGTTTCTCCTGTGAATTATTACTTAAGCGCATCAAAGTGCCAAATACACTCACACAAGTATGGAAAGGACTCTAAAAACAACCATAGGGTCACAAAACCTGTGACAAGTGTGCATGTATTGTGATTTGTAGGGCGTTTAGGGACTTAAAAAGTCACGTTGTAAAGAGTCACAAGGCATGCGACGTCGACAACGCTCAGTGTCCTATAAACAAGGCGGACCACAGCCTGAGGCAAACGTTACTTTGTCAGCTTTTATGTTTGTCTTTGAGCAGAAAGTATTTGACTCTTTTCTCGTTGCGGGCTGGTATGTCACGCCATTCATTGCCTGAGACCCTAACTGGTCAACCTGCCCCTCCGAACAGGCAATGGAGGTAGCCAGGCGGAAGTGCCTTTACATAACCCCCTTTAATACATGACTTACTGCACAATGCCCAGAAAGACCATTGACCTGACTACACAATCTACCTGGAAGTAGGGACTTAGTTAGGACCCGGCCAGTCGATCTGTTGGACAGGCAGTTTCCTAAAAAAAACAACCTTGTTTTAAACAGGGAAAAATTTAAATGAAGAATTTTCAGTTTTTAATAATTTGAACTAAAAACTATATATTTTTTAAACAAACTATCTTCTAAGACATAGCAGGGACATACATACTTATCCATTCTCCCTGGACAAAGCTGAAGTGATTATTGCCTTTTATGAAGTGCGTAAGTGCGGAAGTGCCTTTACATAACCCCCTTTAATACATGACTTACTGCACAATGCCCAGAAAGACCATTGACCTGACTACACAATCTACCTGGAAGTAGGGACTTAGTTAGGACCCGGCCAGTCAATCTGTTGGACAGGCAGTTTCCTAAAAAAAAACACTCCGTTTTAGACAGGGAAAAATTTAAATGAAGAATTTTCAGTTTTTAATAATTTGAACTAAATACTATATATATATTTTTAACAAACTATCTTCTAAGACATAGCAGGGACATACATACTTATCCATTTTCCCTGGACAAAGCTGAAGTGTTTATTGCCCTTTATGATTTAACAGGCTATTGTATGTAGTTGGTATAAGGTTTTGAAGAAGATAAGTAGCTAAAACTGGATAGGCCAAAATTATGTGAATGCTACTGGCTAAGACCCTGCCTGGAGGGGAGGCTTGGCAACTTGTTTCATTCCTACCTGCTGAGTTCGACTTAGAATTTACGTTATTCGACAATTTTTCTGCCAAATTGCAGCTTAGTCATGACTATCCAGTTGTAACAGGTGAAGGGCTCTGGAGTACCCATGGAAAGGACCGTCTTACCCCAAGGCAATGGCAACTTTCTCACTTACCCCTGACGGGATTCGAACCTCTGCATTGGTGAGAGACAGCTAGAAGTCAGTGGCAATGCCTTAGACTACACGGCCATCAGGGCAGGCCCTGCCTGCTGAAGCCCAGGCATAGACTAGTGTGGTAATATCTTTCTGACAACATCATCTCAGGAAAAATATTGGTATCAAAGAACATTCACTTTAATGCCTAAGGGTATTGCTGTCTGTCTTTGATACTTAGGAAAGTAACTATGGAATTGGGCACAGATTCACAAAGAAAAACTGGAGAATGGGAGGAAAACTATTGATTGGGTTAAAAACATGATTCCTCTGGTGAAAAGGATTCCAATAAAATAGGCAATATTTGGGGAACAAGGGCCATTAATGGGTTAATTTCAATAATCCTTGCAAAGGCACAGGATTCAACTATTTGGGGGATATCTTTCGGACGACAGCAGAAAACTATGTCAAGGAGTGTTTGGTAGTCAGAACATAACTAAAGGCTTTTCTTCAATTATTTTGCTGAATCATGCTTCATTTCAAAGTTTTGATCAGATATATCATGCATGTAGATGACAAATCTCATTGGGGAGGGGGGGGGGGGGGTGCAGTGCATCAAAATGAATGGGTTAACCCATTTGTGGTCACTGGTTTTGACAAAATACAAACAGCTTGAAAACTGCAAAACTGATAAGAATGAGAGTAATATTGATACTCCCTATTCCATTTTCATAAACACTAAATCAATTATCAAAATTTTCCATAAAGATAATTATAATCATCAAGCATTCGCTGAAGATCTTCCCCATATATAAACCAATCAAGTTTGTTCTTTTGTTCTTTAATGTATTAATTATACAGGTACAACATAGCACAAGATGCTCATCTTCAGGTCTTGATTGTGACTGACACTGGCAGTCTAACTGGTAGATACTGTACCAATGACTGTTGGTTTTACACTGAATATAATATTAACATCTCTATTAACATCATTTGTGATGATTATTTACTAATTGAAGATTTTCCCACAAATGATTAATAAGGCAATTATACCCTATCATTTTGTTCTTCCATTGTATCAGAATAGTTCTTGATGAAAGAGGTACAATGTATCCCATTAAATCAGAGTGTATCCCACTGTATCCCAATGTGTCAGAATAGTACTTGAAACAGGTACAATGTATCCCGAGGCCTTGATTAGAACTGTCAGTGACCGGTGATGACAGGTGTGTATTACCAGATATGTACATTACAGGAAATGTACATCTATGGTATTACTAACTCATTCATCCCCAGAGCTCCATGACAATGTTTCCCAAGGCCTTGATAAGTACTGGCATTGACAGGTGAAGACAGGTGTGTATTACCAGAGTAGTGCAATATTACAGGAACCGTACATCTCTGGTATTACTAACCCATTCATCCTGTGAGATACTCCCTCTTCCTGTATAACACCAGGCTGGCACCTGACCACCAAGAGATAAGGTAAATATTTGGGGTAGTAACATGGCCTATCGATGGTTGGTTACATAAGGGTCCTAGTGGTATGGTGGGTCTATCATCACCTGGTCCATCATACAGCTCAGTAGTTTAACCCATTAACACTCACAGCTGCCAAAAACAGTCCAGCAAAATGGGTGAAAAATTTCAAGCAAATAGCCCAATTGGGAAAATATATGAGTAAGAAATATTTATCTGAAGACTAGCAACAACATTCCTTCAAAAAAAATTGTAAAATTATTTATTGTCAAATGTATCAAAGATCTAGACAACAGTTTCAAGAAGAACAATGAAGCGCAGATGAGTTATTAATAATATTTGATGACGAAACAGCTAGATGCACATTGGCCCCCTAACTCTTTAACCATATACTGAAAAATTGGCAGTGGATATTACTCATTTTGCAGAGTTTACAAGTTGAATGTTTCCTCAACAGAGGCCCAATATGTACATGTTATTACTGTACAAATATAGCCTCAAACCTACTACCCACTAGAAAGTGTTGAACAAGAAGGGGTTAAGAACACAGTGCCACTATTCTTCCCAGACAGTAACAAACCAAACTTCACATACCCATCAAAGGGAAAACTACACCATAAAAGATAGACTGCAACATAAAACTGGTATCAGACCCTCCAATTACCGCAATAATAATAATAATAGAATAAACAATTTGATCTTATGGAACTCCTTAAGAGTATTCAAATACAAGTTCATGAACTTCTCACTATGTCACTATGTACAAAGTTTTATGAGTGCTTCATGCTATTGAGTACTTCCTCCAGACACTGAAGGAGAGGGGGAGGGGTAGTTGTAGTGACACACAGGACTCTTGCACACATTGAAGGCAGCAATAGAGAAATGGTTTAAGGTAAAGGTATTTGGTTAATAGTCTTGTAAAGGTAAAGGTACCACAGACATGGTACCTTTTTTTCTACGAGAAGGAAAACAAAACTGGTAGATGCTTAGTGTTGACACAGACAGAGGCACCCCTTCTGGTAGACTAGGAATGTACAGGCGTTTGTTGTTGCTCCCTCCGTGCAATGCCGCAGTCCGTGAGCACGCTATATGGGTGCAGGCCCAGGGAACTAATCAGGGAACAATCGGCAATGATTGGCCCCGCATACCCTGAGAAAAGTTGAGATGCTCGGAGATGCATTCCTACCATTATTCTAGTTCTCTTTTCACAGGTACACCCGTCACCACCAGCACAATGCCAGAGAGAAGAATGGAGGCGCACGCTTTTTGTTGCCTCTTTTCTAGCCGTAACTGTTCCCATGAAACGCAGGGGAAGAAACGACACAACAATCCTCCCACCGCTTCTTTCACACTTTCTCCTGGCTCTCATGACATCAATTAAGTTCCTGTGCATCAATTAACACCACATAATACACCCAAACAAGAGCCCTCACAATGTTCTGTTTTATCTGTTTTCAAGGAGGTTTTCCGTATGTGTTAGAGTACAAAGCACTTCCTTTATCATTCATTGTACACGAAAAAAAACTCTTCTTGGAAAACTAGTTATATACTACATCACATTCCTTTTTAAAGTATCTATCAAACTGGTTTCAATGCTTATGAATGATTACAACTTCCTGAATTCCTGATATTATGGGAATCATGTGAGATGGGTGGATATCTGGTTCTAGGAATCATTGGAAAATCAGTTTACATTAAAAAACAAAGAGGTTATATCAAAATATAATATAGAGCACACCTCCTGTCAAACATTACTCAACGGCCGTCTCAAAGTTACAACTAAATAAACGTGAGCTGAATAAACTCCATTCAGTACAAGGCCGCACCAAAATCAACCTGTCATCTGAACTGCCAAGTCACCATTTCCTGGAACTCCCACCTACACAGCCAGGGTCCCCTCCTCACCTGGCAGCCAGTCTATTCCCACAGGCACTGACTGCTACTACTACTACACACACAGCACTGGGATGGTGTCAAGTGTTTGAAATTCTTATCATTGCAGCCTTCCTTATCAGACAAGTAGAGAGCAGACATTGACCCTAGAGGTCATCTTCCACTTCCGTTACCCTACTACTGCTGCTACAGCTGCGGCCGCACCTACTACTACTACTACTACTACTATTACTACTACTACTACTACTACTACTACTACTACTACTACTACTACTACTACTACTACTACTACTACTGCTACTGCTACTCCTACTACTACTTCAACAGAATAACTTGAACTACCACTACCAAGTTTATTTCTACCAGCAATAATAGTTGGTTACATATTCAGTGGGTGACAGGAATTCTGTCAAGCACTTGTTAGTCCTCATCACGTTCCTGTGATATCAGGCCACGTGAAGGATAAAGATACCTTTACATGTACCTGGCCTGGATGCAGTGGAGTGTAGAAGGTCAAAATACATATATAGATGGCAGCACTGACCACCTGCTGTACTGCAATGGCCCATGTCATCAACCAAAGGGTAACCATACCAAATGTATCTCATACTTTCAAAGATATCCTAGGAATTTTTCTAGGATAATCCATGGAATGCCTTGGTGTTGTCACTCCCAATATTCTAAGGGAAACCATACTATCTTCTATTTACAACCATACAGACACATTTTTTTCTTATAAAAAACTGAATAATACCTCTAAGTAATGTCAGAGTATTCACACTGGTGTGGAAATTTTCCAAATCATTCGCTTAATTTTGCATTACTAGAAATTAATCACAAAAATATTTGGGTGTCCTAATGTGGGATTTTTGAGGGTTCAGGTGTCCGAATCACACCCAGAAGCCCTACTGGCTAAGACAATGGACTCTACCGTATGCTATAATTGACTCGTACTACACTGACAGTGAAGGAAGGTGTCAATGTACTAGCAACGAAACTACACCAGGTGGTGCAGAAATTTATCTAAGTGACTAGGTGACATGTGGCGATAGCAGTGAGCATGGGAGGTTAGAACACAGACTGCAGGCATGAAGGCAGTGCCCTAGATATAACTGTGTTACTGGGGTAGTAGGCCATCCATCCAGAGAGGATTAGTGAACTAGGTATCATTAACCCATTTGCAACTGAAGCATGAAAATGGTCGGACAGTTTGAATCAAGCATACCACATTATATATAGATTGACATTTGAAGTATATAAATAGAGGCATTGAAAACCCAACCCGAAATATAATTTTCAGCCACATAAATCTCAAAATTGTACATCATCTTCAAGAGATCTCAATGTTTCAGATCGTGTGTACACTTCAGATATGGATGAAATAAAGTGTTAACCAAATACCCAAAGACACATATTACTTCTTTGAACATTCTAGGTGGAAAGTGAGCAATATATCATAAATCAAATTAGAATTGATTATCAATATCCTTAAAACATATAACTGCACACTGACCACATCTACATGCACATGTTAAGCAGGGATTTAGTTGTTAGCAAATTTGTCCTTCAAATTCAAAGCATGTAGTCAGTGCCCGCGGCTATAAGTGTCAAAAGGGCAGGGGTCAAATTCTGTAGTGGAAGGAAATTCAAAGAACTAAGTCTAAGCAAAAAGTGAAATTCATCTGAACAATCTTAAGAAAAAGGGTAATCTGCTTTAACTTATTTAATCTGTTAAAGACGTGTAAAGCCCCATAAGAAATGGACATGGGATAAATTTCAAACTTAACAATTGTATGTTTTAAGTATATGTTACACATCATTGGAGGATTTGTAAACCAACCACTCCCCCCGCCCCTCAAGTTTTTATATTTATAGTCTGATTATATTTATAGCCCGCTTTTTCCACTTTTTAAGGACAAAATGTTCGAGTTTCCAATCCAAACTTGGCAAACCTCTTAGGAGCACTACTATGTGTATGTATAAACATAGTTTTTGTCTCAACTCCGCAAAATGTTGATTTTGCTCATTAGGTCCCATTGTAAAATTTACCCATTGCTAACAATGCAATCTCGCGTGTTTGTATTGTTGGCAATTGGCAAATTTTATAATGGGACCTTATGAGCAAAATCAACATTTTGCAGATTTGAGACATAAAGTATGTTTATACATACACGTAGTTGTGCTCCAAAGATGTCTCCCAAGTTTGGATGGGAAACTCGAATGTTTTGTCACAAAAAAAATAGAAAAAGCAGTTGCCAAACTCGAGTCAGACAGACTATAACTAAAGACCTAAAATCTGTTTTTCGGAAGAGAAGTCTTGTCTTCGGAGATAACCACTTCTTCCCACTGTTACAGAGTACAAGTTAGATCCTTCCTTCAAAAAAGCTTTTCTTGTCCCATTAGTTACAGACTAGGTGATTATCTCTGAACCTTAAATGCCTGTTCCCAGAAACTAGACAACACTAAACAGGGGTTTAGTAAACACGAAGTCCTCAAGCTCAGATGTTAGAAGCTGAAGAATACCAACTGACAGGCCATTCATTATGGCATTTCCTATCACTAAACGGCACGAGTTACAGAATTGATTTATCATGTAACACAGGTCTTTATCAGTGATGTTTTTTAAGGCGTACTTCGCTTTTTGACATTCCTGTGCAAGCAGTGAGAGTGTAACACAAGTAACCTGAATTTGTTACTAGAAATACAAGCCTATCTTGTTACCCCCTTTGACTTTTTAGGGAGGGGGGGGGGGGGGGGGGGGGCTATCGCTATCACTGACCCCAGAGCTCAAAAAATCAGCTTTTGCTTGAAAACATAAGTTGTTACTCAAGTTAGGTCCTGAAAGCTCAAACCTCCAATGGCTCATTATTCCTATGTGAAACTTAGACTATAGAATAATAGCTGAGGCTTCCACAGGAATAACTTTCCTTATTTGGCCAAAGACCTCAAAAAATTGATTGCCCAAAATTCCACCCCATGTACTCCTAAGTTTCTAAATGACTGTAGCTATTCAAATTTGGAACCACAGCTCATTGACATCAGCCAAATTATATATATATACATTGGCTTGCCCAAAATAATTTATAACATATATGCTAGAATGTCATGTATTATTTATTTCGATTTAATGAAATCAAAACCATTTTCTTTTAATTTCTTTTGCATTTTTTGCAGATTTCTGGGTAGTTGTGCCATTTTCTATATAAAAATGTGTACTGCTCAGAAATCCCGCTTAAGACCAAACTAAAATGCACTTGCCCGAAAGCCCTTTTTCAAAAATTCACATGCCGGGGCAAGTGGATAAGTACTTATGTTGGTGGCTGATTCTCAATTTGTAACTTAAGGCAATATTCTAAGCCACTTGTTGAAATGCTTCCTGTGTGCTAAAATGATGTATGTACCCATACCCTATATCAGGTGCATGTCTTTGTAATGTCAGGAAGACATAGCCAGAGTATCGTACATTTCAAGTAGGAGGTTTATTCTAAGCATTATAGTTGATGAACAATGCCATTAATAAAGACCTTCTGACTTGGTTTCTCCAAAGTATTTAATACCTCTTAAGAGGCTTCAGCATGTGTTTGCATTTCCCAGTACTGGAAAAGGTTAACAATATCCACTGCCTTAAAAGAGCGATTCAACATCATGGTCCCAATCACGATGGTATGAAGCATGCCCTGCAGGTATCAAAAAAGACAAGCCCTCCCTGCGCGTTTTCACCTGAGGTAAACAAACCAGCAGACAAATTAGAGCCAGCTGAACAGGTGAGAGAAAAAAGACGTACAACCACAGACGGACCTGGAGGGGGAGCCTTTGTGCCTTCTCACACTCTAAAGAATATATCTGTATCACTATTGCGATCAAAGGTAACTTTCTTTGGGGTGGTAATTGAGAGGTATGCCAAAGAAAGGAAGGCTCGCCCGGGGGCAGCAAAAGGCTTCAATGTTTGTTGTTGCCCTTAGGATAGGGTGGCATCAATACAGAATTATTAACAGGCATGCAGCCCCTTGCTTTGAGAGGGGAACTGCATTCTGCTGAGAAACATGCAACTGACACTAAGGGACAATCACCTAACAAGTGGTTCCACTACGGTGTATCAGCCACAAGTGCATGTGAGGGCAGAGGGACCAGGCCATCATCAATAGATATGAATGAAAACATAAGTGAGAAATGGGCCGATCAGTACAAAATTGAATAGAACTCTTGATAATGTTTCAGAACTGGGGAAAATAAGATAGCCTGCGCTCAACTCTGCTTTCCTTGTACTTAATATTATTAAGGACATGATAATGAAAATAATGACTGTGCCCTTCGATCAGAGTAATCAGACAACTTAAGTCATACATAGCAGGGTACCAAAACATGATAAATTCCAAATTTTTGTTTAACAATGACATTTTTAGAAATTCCTCTGAAAAAACTAGTGTGTTTTGACATGTGATTTTTAAGGATTTGGACTCCCAGATACCAGGCTGGCCATAAACGGACTGCTTAGCCACTGCAAAAAAAGGGGTAGTGGGAAGAGCTGAGTACCTGAACATCCGGACAGACCCTAATATCTAGGTCTGAAATACTGCTCAGGCCTAATATGGGTTCTTGGCTCATGCAGTAAAAAAATAAATCTTGCAACTTACGGGGCAAGGCGGCAGGTCTGGTTTCCATCTGAGATCTGATAAACTAAAGTTACAAAATAACAAAACCATTCTTTCCTAATCAAGTTATGTAATCAAAATACCACGATTGGCTGTTTGTTATCCAAGCACCGAGTGAAAATAAGCCCGAGTGGCGAAACTGAATATGGTGAGAAAACACACAGCTTGGTCGACTCCCTATGAAAAACATCAAGACACCCCGAAAACCTGCCAATTACATACAATAAAATACTGTCTCATTAAAACTTTTTGTGCGAAAAAACAGCGGCACGAATTATCGGGTTTGGAAATGGAATTCCTGGGTATGTTGACTTTGTCAAATGAATCCATCAACTTACTTATCATGCATGAAGATATCGTGTAAACCCTGGTAATGTATAGGTGTTACACAACACTTGACGGGCTTCTATTCTTCTCAAGACTGCATGGGGTTTGCCCCAATCACATTTACCTTTCACACTCCGTGAGCACAGAGCGTTTTTTATGCGATACTTCAATTCTCCTGTGGAATTCCTTGCCTAACTAAAAAGGACAGTCACGCAGCATAAAGATCGCCCAAGTCTTGAGTCTGAATGATGGGGAAATGACCTCTTTTTAGGTCACATTGAGAAAAAATTCATGTAGGCTAGAACAGCTGGGCAATGAATGCTGGGCAATGAATGCTCAACAACCTGTTGCTAGAGATTAAACAGATACACAATACTAATGTCATTATTACTGATAGTATGCTCACACATGAAGGTAAACTCATAGATACAGACCATTCACTTGAATACAAACCTAGATACTATGACTCCAGTACAGAGAGAACTTCTGTCACAAATCAAAGAATTTATAGAATTTCCAGAATTAAGAGTCATTCTTATAATCCTGCTTGTGCTGTGTGCTTGATGTAAAACACCAGTCTAGTTTAGAGGAACACACACAGCCATACAAGACCACCTGGGCTGAGGGGACATGCTTCAGCATAATAGGGCAAACGCATGCCAGCTTTGTTAAGTACTGAATTCCTGGCAATGATTAGCAAATACAGCAATTCAACCAAATATAATCATTATAAAAACACACACAGGGGTGGGGGGTCAATTCTGTATTACCACTGAGGACAACCACTCAGTGGGTGATTCTGCACTCTCTAATACAAACCACTTAGTGGTATGCATTCTTTCTCACATTCTGCAGTGGTCAATTCTGGATTTCATACTGGACAACCATTAAGTGGTCTATTCTATGATAATAATGGATGACCACTCAATGTCCAACTCTCTTACCATACAGAACAACCCATTCAGTAGTCAAATTCTGTGTGCCCATACTGGACAACCACTCATTAGTCAAATTCTGTTTGATCAAACTGGACAACCACTCATTAGTCAAATTCTGTTTGATCAAACTGGACAACCACTCAGTGGTCAATTCTGTGTGACCACACTGGACAACCCATTCAGTAGTCAAATTCTGTGTGACCGTACTGGACAACCACTCAGTGGTCAAATTCTGTGTGACCAAACTGGACAACCACTCAGTGGTCAATTCTGTGGGACCACACTGGCCAACCCATTCAGTAGTCAAATTCTGTGTGACCATACTGGACAACCACTCATTAGTCATATTCCGTTTGGTCAAACTGGACAACCACTCAGTGGTCAATTCTATGTGACCACACTGGACAACCACTCTGGTCATTCTGTGTGACCACACTGGACAACCCATTCAGTAGTCAAATTCTGTGTGACCAAACTGGACAACCACTCAGAAGCCAAATTCTGTGTGACCACACTGGACCACCACTCAGTGGTCAAATTCTGTGATTCCATAATAGACAACCCAACCAATCATCGGTCAATTTTGCATACCCCTACTTCAAAATCAGTTAGCAGTGACAATCAGCTATGGCTGATCGGCATCCAAGTACTTGTCAAGCAATTCACTGCCTAACCCTTCTTTATTATCCCCTCCCCCCCCCCCCCCCTTCAACACGCCTTCTCAAAACTTCCATCCAGTTCCTATATCCACCACCAGGTGGACTTCTTTGCATACATATAGACTGGGGAAATCAGTGGACAATCAGCAGAGTGCATTGGTATTATATAGCATATGAGTGTCTGGTTTAAGTCAGACTTTTTATCCAGCAGCGAAACACTTCCGTGTGAGAGTGAGAAAGCGTTCGCCAGCTTCTCCGATTGCCAAGATAGGCCCCTTACATCCTTCTCGGGGGTCACATGCTGGACAGTCATAGGACTTCACATCCTTGATGCTGCTGATGCTGAAACAAAGGACAGGAAGGAAATACAGCAACAGTTGCAGAGCCTGATACCCCCTAGCCTAGTCCTAGGCCAAGAAAATTTATCACTTCTTTAATAACTCACCTAATGTTTATATACCATTCTAAACTGTCTACCCATATTTAGTTCTATATTGGCTCACCAGGCGGCCAGCAAGGGTCTATTTGGATTTTATGGTTCTGACTGACCAGCGTGACCACCACTGGTGCCATCTATCAACAGGATCTAAAACTAACACCTACATATTGAACAAAAGATAGGCCAGAACAGATAAAAGCACAATATAAGTAAATCATAGACTAGGAGCTAGTCTAGATACCCCCCAGTACCACGGCCTACTCTTTCAAACCCTCACAGTATATACACTGACACAGGCACCAACCCCCTTTAATACAGCAACAGTTGCAGAGCCTGATACCCCCCAGTACCACGGCCTACTCTTTCAAACCCTCACAGAATATACACTGACACAGGCACCAACCCCCTATAATACAGCAACAGTTACAGAGCCTGATACCCCCCAGTACCACGGCCTACTACTTCAAACCCTCACAGTACATACACTGACACAGGCACCAACCCCCTATAATACAGCAACAGTTGCAGAGCCTGATACCCCCCAGTACCACGGCCTACTCTTTCAAACCCTCACAGTATATACACTGACACAGGCACCAACCCCCTATAATACAGCAACAGTTGCAGAGCCTGACACCCATCACAGTACATACACCAACCCCTATAATACAGCAAATACAGCAACAGTTGCAGAGCCTGATACCCCCAGTACCACGGCCTACTCTTTCAAACCCTCACCCATCACGGGACCAACCTCCTGTAATATAGCAAATACAGGAACAGTTGCAGAGCCTGATACCCCCCAGTACCAACGTTTACAGTACATACACTGACACAGGCACCAACCCCCCCCTCACACACACAGGCTGTACAGCATCAATCAAATAGCAAATAGCACAGGAGCAGTCTCTGTGCCAGCATAGTTAGAAGGGTTGCTCTTGTACAGTTGAATGAATTGCATAACTTATTCGCAGCAATCAAAGACTGTAAAGCTTAAGAGCAGCCGTTAGAGTTACAATAGCAAAACTTAAGTAAGTTGCTAGTGCAAGACAAACAAAACAGAACCACAGTCAAAGATATGATTGCTTATATAGAAGTGCATTAGTTAAAGCAGAGACATCACTGGTTAAAGTTACAATCAGAAAACTGGATTGCAGCAGTCAAGGTGTTGTGTGGAGTCTCCAGTCCTTCCCTCACATCAGCCCTTTTCTAATAATGATTAATGAAAATTGATATTGGATACAGAGCCCTTTCCACCTACAATGTTCATAAGTGCTTCATAAAGAAAAGTCAGTGGACAGATGTTAATGGTCAATTTAGTCAAATAAATAAACTCCTTTCTAAAATGGCTGAATTGTTTCCATTGAAGCACTCATCACTATATAGTTAATGCCAGACCCTGCATATCTAATTAGTGTAAGAGTAGTGAGAGTTTCTAATTCATTATGATTTCAAACATAAGTGGTCCCCAAGGATCCCATAAATCACATCTAATTTACCAACAAAAAAATGCACTACTGTTCTCTTCCTAGAACTCAACAATAGGAAATTAGGAAGAGAAATAGTACTTGTGACATGAATAATATTTAGTACCAGGATGTGCATGAAATGATATATTGAAAATAATAAGCCTGCATGCAGGTCAAGCGTAATTGTTTCCTGAGACAGCTATCAATATAACTCAAAAAAAATCAGACAAATCAGGCATGACCAAATATGGAAAATCATATTTAGAGAAATTATTTTTCTCTTTACATAAAGGCATAACTACTGGCATACCATTCAATGCTAATTAAAGGAAAAATATGAATGCTTGATATATCTCATTAATATTGACTGATCAAGAATGTTTTGAAATATGTGTACCTTATCTAAAGAGTTGTACATTATGCCATCTGTTGGTGTCAATCTATTGTAGTTAAACCTAAAACAATTGAGGATAAAAAACTTTTTTAGCACATCAATATAGTATAATCATCTCCACATCAAATATTTCACTACTTGGATACCTTAACTATCGATACACACCACTCATGTGTGATAGATCAGGCTGATAGATATTTTCACCTAAAATACATATGGATACATCAACTTGAGATCAAAACCATCCAGTGTGAGTCAGTAGGGCTAGTGCTCCTGTCTGAACCTATCTGGTCATAACTAGCATGATGTCCGAGGATCCCTTTTCCAGTGAGCTGCTGCCTGCCCAGCAGGAGGGGCCCTAAACAACCACTAGAGGAGGAAATGAGATGGTGCAGGAAGTCCAGTTATCTCAAACACCAGCTAGGATCAGGTGACTGGACAGTAAACATGGCCGGAGACCATTAACAAACAGCGGGGTACCCTTAACACATGCTTTCCTGATGGGTGGGTTTCCTGGTAAATTTTACTGGGGCAAAATACACATAGGTCAGCTGGTGCATCATGTAACACCAAAGGCTTATGAGACATGTCTCATAAGCCTTTGGTAACACTGGTTGACATTTAGCTGAGATTTCTAGGCCCTAGTTCTTTTCTCCTATCAGGTACCAAGTAGTCAAGGGGCCAGAGTGGCTTACTTTCCTCCAGATGAATGGAGGACTCTTTTTGAAGGAGAACCATATGCTGCCATCTATCTGCTATGACCTATAAAACGAAATTGTTTGTTTCCTGTAGCGGTCTGAAAAAAAATAGGGTAGGTAGGTCGGTAAAGAAAAAAATTCTTTTTGATTTTTTTGGTCAAAAATGTGTGTTTTATGCATGTTTTACGTTGATTGGGAGTTGGGAGGGCGGAAAAAACTTTGGGGTAAGGATTTTTTTGAATAAAAACTTGTTAGGGTAGGGTAACAGGAAATGAAGAACTTTTTTTTAGGTCTATTACTTGTACTTCACCAAATTTGCTGGTTCTTCACCACGCTGGTAGCGCCTAAAAATATAGTTTGTTTCCTGTAACACCACAAGAAAAATTAGAGTAGGTACTAGGTAGGTAGGAAATTGTTTTTATTGTAAGAAACAGTTTTAGTGATAAATGGACAGCTCATAGTCAAGCTGTAAAAAGATTTAGGGTATGGCCAAAAATGTAGGGTAGGTAGGGTTACAGAAAGCAAACAATTATTTTTTAGGCCAAACCAGAGGAATGAAGGACTTTTTGAATGAGAACCATATGGCGCCATCTATCTGCTGTTGCTTGTACTTCACCACACTGGTAGGTCAACTCAGAAGGCAAATATTAACTTTTCAGGGACTAGAGTCTCGTCCAGTTGGCATGTTACTTTCGAGGCAATATGTACTGCAAGCAGTCCTTGACATGGCTACCAGCATTCCATTGGCCAAAAAAATTGGCATGCATGGTTGAAAATTACTCAAGTGAGCAATAATTGGAAAAATTTACAACAAAATCAGTAATATTGCAGAATACAGATTTCAGTCTTTGACTTGGTTGCCAGCTTTCCATTGGCTCAGCACACAGAGTTACCCATATCTGAGCAAAGGGAGAGCTATATCTCTTTGCGAAGACCCCCCCCCCCCCCCCCAACAATCCAGAAAGATCACACATCAGGAAAGATTGTAATTCAATTTATCAAAACTATTTTTGCTTTTAACTTTCTATGTTTTTAAAGCATATACGTAGATTATGGAGGATACATGAGTGTCTGGGAAAAACCTCCAACTTACCCCAAGTCACTGGCAACTTTCCAAAACCTTACAATATGGTGAGACTCAATGCACCAAAGATGTGTAAAGCACTAGAGCGCTCGACCTTAGAGGCAACCCCTGCAATATATGGAAAGGCACGTGGTGTTCACAGATATGGCCACTAAATGCAATGGTCTGCTATCCTTACCAGATAATTCCACCAATAGCATACAAGCAGGCTCTCCCACTTCCAGGCATTCAATGCAAATATGTTGTTCCTCTTTTTTGACCTTATCTTAATTATTGTCCACTAACTGGAACAGTGTTCCAGTGAACTTGGCTAAGAGTTCATGGCTATGCATGTATATCGACATGTGATGTTTATCACAACACTAACTATAAAAGGCTACTTAATGACCCTTAAATACTCATGGTGGCCAAAGACATCCTGATTGTATTTGTGGAAACTTTCAGGTAAAAAAGCCTAAATGGAAAATAATTGAAGAAGATATGTTAATAAGAACGCTACCAACAACCAGGGCTATCCAAAGTCAAAGTGCCTTTTGCACAATCTGTTTATGGTTGAAATCTGGGTATATTGTGGTCTCCCTGGAAAAAAAGCGGGATGCCCAAATATTTAACAATAAATACCAATTTTGCACACCCAATTTCCAAATCCTGACTTAGACCCTGTTAGAGACAATTCATGCCAGAGACTACCTGTCTTGAGAGTCCACCTGTATTTAGAGACAATTGCTATCTATTTAGCCAGTAAGCAAAGACAATAAGTCGTAAATGACAAGTATTAGCACTCCTATGGAATCATCAGGGATGCAGGGTGGTCTGACTGGCATAACTAGTTATAAGTACTATACACTCTACTGTGATGGTGTGAGGGCAATGACATGAACTGTTTCACCAATCAACCAGACCTGCTTTCACCCCAGTCAACCAGCCCTGCACTAATTCCAGGACCACACTTGAACTAAGGCCTTAAAAAAAGTTGCTTGTTTCCTGTAACCCTACCCTAACAAGTTTTTTATTCAAATAAATCCCTACCCTAAAGTTTTTTCAGCCCTCCCAACTCTCAATCAACGTAAAATATGCATAAAACACACATTTTAGACAAAAAAAAATATTTTACCGACCTACCTACCCTATTTTTCTTCAGACCGTTAGAGGAAACAAACAATATTTTGTTCTTGGCCTAAGCTGTCATTCCTAGAAAACTACCTGATATGAAGCTGGCAATGATAGCTGAAGAAGAGTTATTGGAAGAGTTCTGATTCCTAAGGTTTTTTGATTTTCGTTTTTGTTTTTTTTGTCACCTTTTCTGCCATTGTTTGGCAAGGTTGTAAGACTTTTTCAAGTGGTAGAGGAAACCGGAGTACCCGGCAAAAAACACTATTACCCCCAAGTCACTGGCAACTTTCTCATTAGCCCCATTTTGGTTTCGAACCTGGGCAGTGGTGAGAGACACCAAGCAGTCTGTGGCAATTCTTTAGATGAAACAACCATCAGGGAATGCTTCTAGTTCCAAGGAAATAGCCTGATACAAAGCTGGCAATAATAGTTGAAGAAGAGTTATTGGTAGAGTTCTGATTATATCATCAACTCCAAATATTTTCCAATGAAGATGCTCTCTTTAAGAAGGTATTTCTTTAGTAGTCAAGCATTTTTGGCATACCCCATAAGCCATTTAAGCAAGATCAAGTTTGAATGTATGACCCATGAACTTATATCTGACTTAGTGGCAGGAAAAATATTTGGATGAGTGATGTTGTATACATGGCAATTCTTTAGGAATATCTCACACAAATTTCTCTTTTAGTAAAAGGTTATGGCTACTTACAAAACATGGCTAGCATCAGTGCGTTATATGTAAATAAATAACATCTTTATAACTTCTAAATCAAAGCAAAGAGCAATGATTGACAAAAATCTCTTCAAAAAGTTCCATGATGTCAGCAAACCAACAGACCTAATAAACCCAAACTATCATATTTCTCAGGGTCAAAGTTAGGTTATGTTAGTGTCTGAAAACTGAACTGCATTGTCACACACTAGCATCATCTATTCATCGGTGAATAGAGATGGCATGCAAGTGTTGTATACATACATATACACTACGTGTAGAATGTGGACAAAGGTGTTTCCCCTGTCACGAAACGAACCTGAATACCCTGAACACCACAAGAAGGCTGTGAATATTTGGAAGGTGAATGGCATGAATTCACCTTGAGCTTAGGGGAGAGAGCCACCATGTTTTACAGCAGGCTGCGAGTATTTGGAAGGTGAATGAATGGTACAAGTTGTGCCTTGAGCGAAGAGCAGAGAACCACCATGTTTTACAGCAGGCTGCGAGTATTTGGAAGGTGAATGAATGGTACAAGTTGTGCCTTGAGCGAAGAGCAGAGAGCCATCATGTCTTACCTTGGGTTGGGATTAGGGGAGTGGTGGCATTGAATGCACAGTGCCCACCTCGCAGACCCCCTGGTCATGCAGCACCTAGGAGTCTTTGAAGACCTCATCAAAGAGTTCTGCTCTTGTGGATGTGAATTCCTATGTGAAATGCCACATGCCAACCATTCACATTGGTGGGAAATCTCAGGACACAATGTACATCCGGTATAAAAACTGCCAGTAAAATATTGCAATTTTATCAAATGAAGTTTTTTGCAAAATTTAGACATTTTTCAAGAATAGCCAATTGTGTCAAAAAGGGCAATTGACACAACAGCCATGAAGATGGTTTCGAAGAAAAACGATTGATTATTACCTAAAATAAGTCAAAATTGAAATATTCTCGTTGAAATTTTTGCCCATCCAAAAAGGAGGTTTTCAGGAAACTGCCTGTCCAAAAGATAGGGTGGACAGGTCCTGGGTAAGTCCCTGGGAACAAGGTATGCTAACATTTTTGAAGACATTAAACGTGACTGTCTTGGAGGTGTTCACATTAGCTGTTTGTATCTCCAAAATGTTTCACAATGGATGAGGAAGAGATGAGACTGGGAAGTAAATCACAATACATGTACATGGTGTTCACATTGTGAAGGTGTTCACATAAGAAGGCATTCACGTCTCAAATGTGTTCAACACAGCGAAAGGACAAAGAGCTAAGGAAAGGAGCCGTAGATCATAAAGATAAGCTCTTAACTATAAATATTTGAAAAATTTTAATTGAAAATTCTTCAGGGCAACTAAAAAATTGATTTGAGGATGGAATGCAAAGTCTGAGAATGCCAGCAGATGGCTCTAGCAGTGGTAAACCACAAGCGGTGTCATCTTATGTCCACTGACAGGCCTAGATAAGGCGGCCTTACCCAAGGCAGGAAGTCCCATGTATTCACTCCCTAACCACAAAAATGCCACAACCACTCTCCTAACTGTCACCAGGGGAGCTTGCCTAGTGACTCATAGTGTTAACAGTAATTATGTAATATTATCTCCAACAGAATATGGGCCCAATCAACCACTAATTAGCCATCAGGATAGATTACCCATTACTAGCTGTAGGTGTGGTCCTACCTGCAGCAGTTAACATTTCCACCTACATGACTAATTATTAACTGCACATGGAAAACCATCAACCTGACATATTTACAGTCAGAGGACCCTGATGATCTGACTCCATCAAATACTAAAGCATGTTTTGTAAATAAAAAGGCACTTTGTCCCTTAAACATACAGGTGATTGACCTATTTCACCTTGACAAGCCTCAACGCTAACTTTAAATGTTCCTGGCCCTGTAGAACCAGTCACACCTAGGATCTAGTGGTCCTGCAATTTATTTAATGGTCCTACAATTTTTTGTTTAACATCAGAAAAAAATGCACATAATCCATGGACAACATTTATATTTATTTATTTTCTCTTCATATATTTCAAAAATATTTGGGGATAATCTTGAGAGGAAATTTAAGAATGTCCCCAAATGTTAACTGGCCCTGTAGGACCAGTTGAGGTCTTTTTTACTGACTTGAAGCTGTTTTGGATTTTTTTTTAATGGCCTGAGGCCAGCGGTTCACTGTTAGCGTCGAACCCTGCTTGACCTCAGAAGCTCACAGATCATTAGTCCACTCATGTGGGTGTGATAGGGTTAACACAATCCCAATAACAAAATGATATAATCGATTGTGACAGACAACATAGATGTGCATAATCCAATTAGGGGGTAACAAGGGACCTTTGTTTAGAGTACCCGGTTTGACAGCTGTAAGGCCTAAAAAAAAATATTGTTTGTTTCCTGTAACCCTACCTACCCTATATTTTTGGCCCTACCCGAAATCTTTTTATGACATTTTGAATCAAAAACATGGTATTCCGAATGAAAAACATGAACAGCTCAACTGTGAGGCTACCATTTATCAGTAAAAAGATTTCTTAAAATAAAAACATTTTCCTACCTACCTACCCTAATTTGTCCTGGGGTGTTACAGGAAACAAACAATTTATTTTTTTAGGCCTAAGCCTAACCCCATGTAAAAGGGTAAGCATGTATGACGTGGGAGTGTGTGTGATGGTATTTGATTTGACGTAATATTTCAATGAGGAATTGAGGATATACTAAATACAATTATGGAATTATTCTGCTTCAGTTCTATTGCTGTTTTTGAAGGGTATCTCCATGTTTGTTTTGTAATTATCAACATATTAACGCTCAGATTCACATGAAAAGAACTACATCTGGATGCATTCCTACTGAGTGAAATGACCACCTAATGAAACATACTAAAATAATAATAATAAAAGTAATAATAATAAAAATAATGATAATAATAATAATAATCAACATAATAAAATGTAAGTTTTATCTCCAACAAAATATGGGCCCAATCAACCACTAATTAGCCATCAGGATAGATTACCCATTACTAGCTGTAGGTGTGGTCCTACCTGTAGCAGTTAACATTTCCACCTAAACAAAAACAGTTAACATTTCTTGTGGTTCTCTTCCCCATAATGCTGCCATTGAGAAGATAATACACACAAAAAAGTCATGCCCTTTAACCCCTTCATGACCGTAACAGCAAAAAACACCTGACAGTTTCAGTGATTTCTCTCTGACAAAAGCAGTATATCAAAACATTTGAAGAAGTATTGTTCATTGGAGGTCCATCTACAAGTCTCCTACAAATATGTCAAGGCATAAATGGGTTAAGGTGACTGTGAAACTAAAGGGGTAATAGGTTGTTGTACTTAAAAATTAAAATTGTTGTTTTATACCTCAGGAAGAGTGTAAAATGTTCCCATGAGAATAGCGATATGACATTCATTGCCACTGCTGTTGTAGTTGTTGCTGTATTAGTTATGGCTGTTGTTGTTGTTGTTGTTTGTATCGCTAATTCTGCTGATGCTGTTCTTTGTAAAATCATTATATGTAATATAAATATAGTGCGCACAGGTTTAAACAACACAAAGAACATATGAACAGAGAGCATTCTACATATTCAAAGGAAAAAATCACACTCATTCAAGGCAGGCCCAGGTGAGTGGGGAAACCATTAATTTCTGCGATGATATTTCCACAGCAGGGTCTTAGCCGATATTTAGAAACAGGGTGTCCAAATAGAGGTTTCATAGACTTTTGCGTGTCCAAAGTGTGGTACAAAATACATACTACTAATAAGATAGACTCTATACCTTTACAGATTTTGCTTTTTTAGACCAGATACTGCCTTGTGTGTCTTATAAAAGTGACACTACAGCTTCTACATCTTCTATCTTCTAAGAAAAGCCATCTTCAGCAAATTCTGACATAAACTTTTGGGTGTCCAAACTGTCAAAAAACAGTGTTCTGCGTGTCCAAATGACACGCTGGACGCATTGCGGCTAAGCCCCTGTTCCACAGATCTCGGTCAATACAAGGACAGTTTCTCACAGGGGATGAGTGTAAACAGTCCCCATGTGAATCATGAGATGATTGGGCTGGTTTGTTGGCCAACAAAGCCTGACTCATCCCATGTTTTATGTAGACTAACTCAGCAGGATAAAATACCAGCCCTCACACTACTACCAAGAACAGGGTCCACCAGGACATGCAAGGCTGGGAGGACAATGATTAATAAAGGCTACGAGCAGGTATTGACACCTTTAAAATGTTCGCGATACAAAAAAAAAACATTTCCTTAATGATATGATGCCTTAACAATATTTAAACGATACTGCCTGCCTCCCTGTTATAAAATTCAGCCCTGACTACTATTGTGGTGTAATAATTCTAACAATCAGAATTTTCTGAAAATATCTGAAGGAGAGATGCTGATAAAAACACAGCTCACAACTTTCCTTCAAATATTTTGTAAATCAATGATTAATTCCAAAGTTATTTCAATAAATATCTTAGGTCCAGATGAATCTTGTCAAGGGGATCGGAATCAATAGGTAAAAGAGATGTAGAATTGATGTCCCATCCCCACTACCCATATTATATTGCCCAAGCATGACCATGTAAATTACATGTCAAGACAATTATCCCTACTAGCAATGTAGTCTTCTAGTCCTAAAATAAACATGAGGTTTGAGAATAGCATATCCATGAAGGTTAAAAATTGCATTACACTCTGCACATCTCTCTAACAGGGAGAAGTTGATTGGATTAAATACCATGGTAACTGAATTATGTATGAAACTGATCTCTGACCCATGCTCCAATTTAAGCATATATCAATAACAAATCATCAGATCTTACCTATCCTGAATAATACATTAAGATAGACACATACTTTATCTACTATTAGGCACCGAAGCAGCCCATAATGATATGGCCATTATGGTGCACAGTTATGAAAACATCTGGATGAGAAATGAACACCAAAAATAATTTTCATTCAAATACTTTTTTGTATTTGACCATACATTCTCAAGGGGTTTCTAAGGCTTAAATGAAAATACACTTATTCAAATTCATTAAAGGGCAAATGCACCATCAGAATGATTTAGGTTCAAAATGAGCTTATACAAGTCACCTTTCAAATAAGACCTCCCCCAAACCTGTCCTCTTCAGCACTACTCAGTTATAGCTTACAGAAGTGACCATGTAACAGGCCTGAGGCAGCCATCAAGGGGCCTCAATGTATCCCAAGATGCACTCTGTTTTTGGCATATTTTAAGCACCAGCGGACTGTCTCCAGTGCTTACATGTAAGAGCAGGGACAATTTATTCAAATAGACCTCTCTGTTAAGAGATAGGAACAATTTCTCTGCTCAATTAAGGCACAATGCACTATTTCCCTGCTGAATTAAGGTGTTAATGCACTATTTCCCTGCTTAATTAAGGTGTAATGCACTATTTCCCTGCTGAATCAAGGTGTAATGCACTATTTCCCTGCTGAATTAAGGTGTAATGCACTATTTCCCGGCTGAATTAAGGTGTAATGCACTATTCCTATGCCCAATCAAGGTGTAATGCACTATTTCCCTGCTGAAGTAAGGTGTAATGCACTATTTCCCTGCTGAATTAAGGTGTAATTCACTATTTCTATGCTCAATCAAGGTGTAATGCACAATTTCTATGCTCAATTAAGGTGCAATGCACTATTTCTATGCTTAATTAAGGTGTAATGCACTATTTCTATGCTTAAATAAGATGCAATGTACCATTTCAATTAGATTTCAGACAAACTGCGATATTTCCTCCCACGCCACGAAACATACGTGAGCAATCCCCTCGCTGTTGACAGGAGCTCATAAGATCAATAATCGACAAATTGAGCTGCGCACAATTTGTCAGATTTGAGGAATGACTCAATACAAGAAATCACCTTTTCTGTGACTGAATTCCTTGAATCATCGCACATAATACTCACTATCAGGCTCACGAAGGAAACCAAACATCACACCAGGAACTTCGGCCAGTCAATATTAGTCATGGTATTACATGTCATTATGATATATTAGCCTGTGTGATTTATTGGCATATCCTGGTTTATTTGATCCATAAAACATAGCTTGGGATAGCGCCAAAGTCCTCTTCAATACAATAATATTAGCTCACACTTTCATGTTCACACACCAGAATAACAAATAACTAAGGTGAACCCTGCACCTTAGCAGGATATGGCCTAGGCCCTCAGCAGGATTCTTCTCAAGAGTATTATATTAATCTTAAACCAGCTTATTAGGATTCATTGCCAAGTCCAGATAAAGCATTCTTTTTCCAAACCCATCCTTGTTTATGGCATTCAAAGAAGCCAGATTATTTGGTTGATATCTAACAAGCAAAGGCAGATTTTCATTACCTATTTTTGGGAGAAATGTTAATCAGATATCAGCCAGAAACTTGTTTCTGAATATTTTGTTAATTCATACTTCCAGGTTACTTTCAGTGTTTCATAGCATCCAGACAAGCCCTTCAAGCCCTCAGCACGAATGGATTAAAATTGACAAAGATAATTGATTCATTGCTTGATTATTGAGAAATACCTCTTTTTTCTAGATTAGCAATGAATGATTTAGCATACATACCTAAGATAGCACCATTAGTACATATAGCTAGTGGCGGGAAATTGGGAATCATTTCAAATGAGTTACTTTATTAATATACCTCAAGATTTCTTATGTTTAAAGCAAGTTATATGAGCATCTATCCTAATAGATCCATTACCGGTCAACTGGTAGAGCTTACTATATGCTGAGAATGTATGCTAAGAGTGTAGGTCTGAAGCTGACCTTGGTTTGACTATGGAGTGCCTCATGTAAAGAGTTTTACACTGTTGTGGTAAGAGCCTTGACCACACTCGGGTTACTACGATCTTACGTAGGTAAGAGTGAAGGTGATGATGGTTTGACAGGTCAGGCACTGTTGAAGTCATGGCCTTGACCACACTAAGGTCACTACAAGCTTAGAGTGTAGGTGTGAAGGCGATGATGGTTTGACCATGTAGTCATAGCCTTGACCACAATAAGGTCACTACAAGCTTAGAGTGTAGGTGTGAAGGCGATGATGGTTTGACCATGTAGTCCTGGCCTTGACCAGACTGAGGTTGAGTGCTGTCTGTCGGTAACAGGAATCTGGCAGCCCAGCCAGCCAGCGCCCCAAGGCCCTTCCCATTGCAGAGCAGGGGGATCCAACTAGCAGACCATGTTATGCAATAACAGCATGCCATCAGCAGTCAGCTGACAGGCTCTGGGACTGGAGATGGAGAGATAGAGGTGGGAGACCTCACAGCCTCACACCATAGATCTTGTATTACTAGGGATTGGCAAATCTGAGCCTCATTATTAAATGGCCATTAACAATAGCATGGAGTGAGAAAAAAGAGAGGTTGTGTCCATTAGTTAAATTGAGTGTTTAGCCCGTGAATGGTATGCAAGCAATAACATAAAGAAATCTTGAGAAGTCTAGGCGTGTGGTATGCTCATCATGTATGTTATGTAAGTTATTCATTTAGGGGTGAGCTCTTAGTCCTTTCCAATTATTGGTTCAAATGATAGCTGAATAAAGACCAGTGGCTACTACTAACTTTGCCTTTCTTGTCATGTGACAACAACCACACTGCTGCTGCTGCCAGAACAAAGAAAATCCAATCCAATAGTCTTGATTGATGACACAAGATGGATATAACATCACACCACTCCCAGATGACACCAAACAATGGCGACAATTAATGCTTCAGAGTTCCTCTTAAAATTGTCACCTGTATCTAAGATACTAAGGATAACTTGAATATCAACATTTGAAATAGCTAATTTCGACCAATGCACAAGAAGGCAAAAATTTTTGAAAATTATCTAAACCTGGTATTCATTGGATAGCTCTCCCTGAGTTATCTCTGATGAGCACTAGGGTTTCGGTCATTTTTCAGGTTTTTGCAGTTTTTATTGGCCAAATTAGCCACCAGCAGCAAAAGGGTCAAGAATCACCTCGCAAAATATTTCACGGTGGCATTTCATCAACAATCCTCTTTTGAATATTTTTCAAACTACATTTCTGCTTGAAGGATTTTATAAAAAGATTAAGTTCTGGTTGGTTTAGGCACTAAAGGGTTAAGGAAACATGTGATGACATTCAGATGACCAGAGGTCCATTTCCTGCCCATACATCCATCATTTCCCTCTTGAGACTTTATTACTCCTATTGTGGTTCCTTTGAAGTTGACCATTATGAGGAGTAAGTGGTACTGTTAGTGAGAGGAAGAATGCATCTATCAATGATACCTACATCCTGCCTGGGTGGTCAAATGGTATTATAATCACATACATTTAAACACTTGATTAGCACTGTTCAGTAACAGATATCAATACATTAACACTAAACATTTCCTCATAGTTGTATATACAAATTTCCATCTCAAGTATTCTTCACAAGTTCACCCCAAATAAGCTGTGATTGGGAAATATAAACCATTCATATTTTAGTTCCCATGGATGTCGTCATCTGCATTCTGAAAAATTTGGAAATAATTTGAGGTCAAAGCATATATTTAAAAATTTCTGAAAGAAAGGTGAATGTGACAGACCTTTCTTTTTTTACAAACTATGCAGTTGTATGAATTTATCACCAAAATAGTCAGGTCTTTTGGGCACTTCAGGACCAATGAATTTACCAGAGATGAAAAACAAATTACCTTGGCAAACATGTAAATCGGGCCTTTAACTAGTGTATATAACCTCAAACAGTATATGTTATCACCTCTCTCTCTCTCTCTCTCTCTCTCTCTCTCTCTCTCTCTCTCTCTCTCTCTCTCTCTCTCTCTCTCTCTCTCTCTCTCTCTCTCTCTCTCTCTCTCTCTATATATATATATATATATATATATATATAAATATATATATATATAAATATATATATAAATATATATATACATATATATATATATATATATATATATATATATATATATATATATATATATATATATATATATATATATATATATATATATATATATATATATATATATATATATTACTGCATAATTTATATAATCATAAAATATACAAATCCAGAAAAAAGGTCATCCATACACACATGGGCTCATACTGTAACTGATTGTATAGTGGAGTAGTTCATACATGATCGAGCGGAATGAGGAAGTAAAGAGGTGACCTGCTAACCTACATCTAGAAATCAATTCATTCAGCTGATGGGTAACTGGCATCAGGCGGCAATATGACATTCTAGAAAGTTCCCTTGTGGGCTGGTCTGCTGGAAATTGATTGGGTGTATAAATCAAATTGATTATCCAGATGGTACTGTTTGTTATCACATTTGTGATGTGGTAAGTTGTCTTTCATTTTCACTTAAATATAGTAGTGGGTCCATTAATTGTAAGACGCAATTATCGACTCTTGAGTGGGATAAATAAAGCTGTCTTTCATTTTCATTTAAATATAGTAGTGGGTCCATTAATTGTAAGACGGAATTATCGACTCTTGAGTGGGATAAATAAAGCTGGACATTCGGTCACTCTAGAAAAAACAAGCGATACTGTGATAATATGCTGACTGCAAAGTATCACCAACAAAGACAAAATTACCATCCCCCCTCCCCAATACCTTCATGATAATAGATATATTGCCTTATTTTTTCACTCCCTCCTCATTTCCTTTGCCAGTTTTTTATTATTCAGTCAGGAAACAATGGTCAACTGAGGCAATAGACACAATGCTATGCCATCTTCTCTGTCCTTGTAAACAAACATGCTCACAAATAACCTGCCTCACAAATAACCTGCACAAGCTTGAGACTGGTCAGTTTTGGTCACAGGAATTTGATGGTCCTGTCACTACTTATAGGCCAACAGAAGGATATATGGAATCTAAGATTTTCTAGAAAAATGAGCTTAACAATTAATAGAAACTTTCATATTTCAATTGAATGGCATATTTTTGGTGGGAGAAATGTTAGTACATATGTAACACTGAACATTTTTCTTCTCCATAAGGCTTGTATTAAATAGTTATCCACTTATTTCTTTGCCAACATGCATCACGGATGTTACAGATTAGTTTTGCTTGAGATATAGGTTATGTGAATTCCTCTATATTTAAATTGTCACAGGCATGTGACGGACTGAAAATTACGTAATCAGTGAGCGTAGTGGCCTCAAATCCTCTAACAACAATTTTGCAGCTAGAATGTTTTGATTTTCATCAGAACACCTGATTCAAACATCTGACACAGGGCTCAAGGACCTTAGCTAAGGTCCAACCCATACCAAGCAATCTGGCAGCTTTCCTATATTTAAGTTGGAAGCATGCCCAGTTTCACAGCTCTTGTGCAATAGTTGATAGATTCAGTGAAGCAGCTCAAAGCCGGGCCACATGAAATCAGCACTGGCTCAGACTAGACAGGGCTCTCATTGGCTGCCTATTGATCGCCAGCCCTTGTAACATACATGTGCTCCGAATAACAACAGGCCACTGTGTCAATACTAGGAAAGCCTCAATAACCCCACAATACACTCAAGTGCATTCTTGTAGATGTAGCTTCAGAAGGGGGACCACACAGCACCTCTAGTGCCGGACACCACCAGGGGACCCTCCATTACCTTTTGAAATACCACAGATGATGTCTAATGTGTGCTAATGGATTGAGCCCTTCCTGTTATCACATGTTGATTACATTCTCTAGTTAGAGGGTATCCAACATGGATAACACATTGGTCGGACAGGGGGGGTCTCTGGTTCAGGGCAGTTATGCATATTGCTCAAACAATGCATAGTGGTAGGCCCTTTGAAGAGGTGCTTTCCTAACCAACTGTGAAATGAGAAACAAGGGACGTCAGTTAGAGGTTGAGATGCACTGATTTTATTATGATGGTGATTTGATATCAGAAGTCACATACATATGCATGACAGTGATATGTATGCTTGCCAAAGACATGTCTCTGATTTATACATAAATTCATTACCCGATAACTTGAACCAGATTACAACTAACTGCCATATGCATAAGAATGAGTTTTCTCAACCCATTAATTTTTGAAGTGCCCCCAAGAAATCCTGGCTCTCTGTGAACATTTTCCTCACCAAAATATCTCCGAGAAAAAAGTTGGAAGGAAAAACCCACCCACAACTTACCTTCAAATACTTAGTAACCTGTCTTACATGTAATGAGTATATGGGAGCAGACACTTTTTGAGGAACTCTCAGTCTTCAATGTATTGAATGAAAGCATGTCTGAAAACCTTCGCAAGTAGAAAACTTAATTAAAGCAATCCAAATAGTGATTTGAGAGTCTTTCATGTAATTCAATATAAATGGTCCAACAAGTTTATCTTTATTGTTTGCTTGTTTCGATATGATTTATACCTGGATCATCTAAGGCCAACACTGCAGAAATCACCTAATACTATTGGCGTGTACCAGACCCCTTCATTTGCTCAATTCTTCTAATACTCAATTATCACAGTTTTTCTCTAATTCTTAAAGAAACTACCCAGAAAACCAAGATTGTAATAGAAAGTTAGAGATAATAATAATAATAATAATAATATTGTCATTTGATATTGCGCCCTTTCCATATAAACATGCTCAAAGGCGCATTACATTCCATTGTCAAAGGATAGATGTTGATATCCACGTAGTTAATTGATATATACATCTTTGAACAGATGTGTTTTCAGTTGTCGTTTAAAGATTGCCACACTCCCAGCTGCCCGAATATTATCTGGGAGCTGATTCCATAGTTTTGGGGCACAGGCACTAAACGATCTGTCACCGTAGGTTTTCATGTTGTTTCTTGGCTCGCAGAGTAAGTTCTTGGATGTTGATCTCAGTGTCCGGGGTGGGACATACTCTTTCAGCAATTCCCTCAGGTAAGAAGGTGCAGTTCCGTGCAAACACTTGTACGCCAGTAGCAGAATCTTGAATTCAATTCTCTTCCTGACTGGTAGTGGCTTTGATTACAGTTCATTGTTGTCTTGATTAAAGCCAAGACATGCTCTCTACACAGGAATTCATATTCTCTATTACACATTAATATTGACTAATATGTGTACACTATGAAAACTTCAGTTAGGCCTAAAAAAAAGTTGTTTGTTTCTTGTAACCCTACCCTAACCAGTTTTTACTCAAAAAAATCCCTACCCTAAAGTTTTTTCGGTCCTCCCAACTCCCAATCATCTAAAACATGCATATAACACACTTTTTTGACCAAAAAAATAATGCAAAAAAAAACAATTTTTACCGACCTACCTACCCCAGTACCCTATTTTTTTTTCGAACCGTTACAGGAAACAAACAATTTTTTTTCTTGGCCTTATACACACTCTATGAAGCAATTCTCTATTACACATTGATATAGACTAATGGGTTGTACAATGTCAACTTTAGTGACACACTCTAGGTAGTGATTCTCTATTACACATTGATATTGACTGATGGGTTGTACACTGCTTACTTTAGTGACATACACTCTGAGAAGAAATTCTCTATTCTAAATTGAAATTGACTAATAGAGCAGACACTACATGCTAACTTCATTGACACACTCACAGAAGAAATTCTCTATTACACATTGATATTGACTAATGGGCTGTACACTATGCTAACACAGGAAATTGACCTGTTGGCCTTGATCGTTCTACATCATTTCATGTGGCTGGCCTCAGCAAATCAATAGACTTGAAAGGTATGATTAGCAATGTTAATTATGATTTTGACAGGTGAATAGAAGGCTTATCTATTTGAGGGTTTGTATGATATCTTATTGGCTTTATATCAAAAGTGATATGCACAAATTCTCTTTGACCTACTGTTTATATAAGGTATGTGGACTTCACACCGACCTAACTCTTTCATGCTGAACTCATTTACAACTTATAGGGATGCATTTGACAAATGTCATCTTGACTTATCTTACTTATGAAAATTACTTAGGAATCAAGCATTTTATCAAAATAATATTCAAATGATAATTTGGGCATGGTTCTGAACAGCAATCTTCCTTCAAATATTTTCTAAAACTGATAACATCTAAAATTGTGAGGGTGACTTTTAAGTGTTATAGGCATGAATGGGTTAAATCCTACAATCATCTAAACTGATGATACTTATGAACATAACCTTTTTAATGAATGAATGCAAAATATTTGAAGGACCAGAGTATTGTACATAATGTATTGTACACTCCCTGATTGTTATGACCTGAGTTTTAATCCTCAAATACCTACTGAAATGTGCGATTTTGCTAGACAGATATCACCAAATAGTTCTACATTTTTGTGCCCTATAAGTTTTAAGTCTATCTGTTTCATAGGACAAGCTACCTCCCAATTATCATTTTCTCTTCTAACTTCTACCTGCAGGAAATGATTAAAGGATAAACAAAGGCATGCAAGCGCCTAGCATTTCTTTTTTCTCAGGCCAACAAGTGTGACTGGGTTAATATGATCACAGTAATTGATTTTATAGATAAGACTTCATGACAGTTACATGTAGTACATGTTGTAGCTAGTTCATTATAAAAATCAAAGGTCAGAGTTCAGAGTAAAATAGCAAAGCTGTCCTGTAAAAAGAACATTTTTGAGTTAACCCTTTCATGCCTCAACCGACAAAGACAAACACAGAGCTTTTATTGAAACATATTTCCATTTCAAAATATTTGCATCAATACATGTGACCACCAGTCTCTGAAATAGTCAACACATTCATGCCCACGCCTGTATATTGTCATATCATTTAAGGATAAGTTAAGGTTAAGGAATCAGCCATTAAGGTTTGTGACAGGTTAGTATATGATGCAAGGACCAAATACAATTAGGGATAAAAGTTTGTGTTTTGTCATACAAATCCTCTCTGTTAAAACAAATGCACACATAATACATATGTACAAATGAAACCAAATATATCAAAGTTGTCAGAAAGAGTCTGAAGTTTATGTGTTTGGTATTGTTTTTTCGTTCAGGTCATGGTCAGTTCCTGTAGTGCCGTGACCCTGATGTGAGGGTACACATGAAATCTTCTCATGTTGCTACAAAGTAACAATCACTGTCAACAGTCCAGTCTACTCTAGATGAATGTATAAGTATCGCCCATTGTGACAGTACAAATCTGTGAACACAGAACACAAGGGAGTAACAGGGAGCTGTTGTCATCAATTATTAACAGCAGGCCCTTTGATCCTCTCAGGAGCGCCAGTTGGACATTACCCCCTCCCATCTCAGAGCTGGTCCAAAGATTAATTCATAAGCATAACTACAGCCTGACTAATGACTAACAGATGATGAGGGGGAGGGTGTAGAAGTGTGATGTGATCGTGTAAGCTTGACACAATCCCCCACTGCCAGCATGAGTGCACAGAAATACTATCCCCCTCTTCTATTCCATCCCACACTGTCCAGCTCACTACTCACACTACTGTGCGTACAGCATCTGATTCAGCTCAACAAACTCTTGACTCATTTCCATTGGGAGTGTGCATAGACAGGGTCTGACAACATAACTCACCAAATAGAAAAACATTTGTAAATAATTTAAAGAGGAATAGTTTGAAGTTCATGAACAACAACTTTCATTCAAATATTTCTAAAAAATAGTTATTTAAATTCAAGATATTTTCGTATGCGTTGTCAGACCATGCGAGCACTCCATGGATCCAGATGTGAGTGGGTTAAGCAGCCAATGCCTTGAGGTGGTGAATAAGTCAATCTAACCTCCACAATGTGAATCATCACAGAGCTTCACACTTGACCTATTGATTTTTTTATTAGGCATCTTCTTCGGGAGTCGCTTTACCCCCACAGCCTCAGGTGCTGACACCCGCAGAAGCACCGGCAGGCGGAAGTCAGTACTTCCGAAGTACCGCTGCGTAAAGATGTGAGACAGAGCACCGAATTGGGTCAGGGAGAGTTCCCCCACTGATCACTACGGCGCAGTAAGCCAAGGTTCTGGCCAAGGTCACCTATGACTGTGGATACTTAAACTGTAAGGTTACACAGAAATACCAGGAAGTAGGCTTGAAATTGACGTTATTTTACAGCAAACAATCTCACAACTAGCGTTTTTCAGAAGTCTCATATATATAAATAAATATATATATATATATATATATATATTTATATATATATATATATATATATATATATATATATATATATATATATATGTATATATATATATATATATATATATATATATATATACATATATATATATACATATATATATATGTATATATATATATATATATATATATATATATATATATATATATATATATATATATATATATATATATATATATATATATATATATATATATATACACACAAACACACACACATATATATTTATATATTATACACCCGTACAAGTGTTTGGGCCACTGCCAAAATTTGATGGAGCCCCAGTAGATGAAAGGGTCTCTCTCAACATACAATTACTTGTCCACCAAGCCAACTTCAAGCCCTGGACCTTTGCAATGAAGATGTTGTAAAGCTATTCATGTCACTCACGAAGAGAAATTCCTAACAGATGAGCATTCTACCCTACACAAACTGAGAATCGATGTTTTTTGGTTATTTCCTCGTCATGCCTCGCGAGGTCAGTTGTAACCAGCATAAAGTCCCCTTTCCTGGTAGAGCAAAAACAATCGGGATCTCACTCGTTTCCTCTCACTGATGATTGTGTTCCCTGCTATCTTAGACATGCTCACCATATTTCAGTTCTAGAAAAATCAGTATTGATGTGAAATCAGGGCTCAAAATTATTTTTTTATTTTAGGGAGCCCAATAACATCTTAAAAACTATCTAAAGGTGTTGTGTATAGAAATCAGTGCATTTTTGCACTGCAGAAATTTGAGGGAGCCGCAGGAGAATTTAAGGGAGTCCTGGGCTCCTAGCACCCTCTAATTTCAAGCCCTGGAAATTCATGACATATTAACCCTTTCATCATCTTACTTACATTAGAATCTTTTTGATAATAAAAGATGAAATAAAAACAATCAACATCTTACCTATAAATACATTTATAGTTTTAGCAGTTTTTCTTTACTTAGATATATCAAATATGGCATGGCATCACTCTCATTAGAACTCAAGGTCTAAGTGCGTTAACCCTTTCAGATAAAACATGCATGGCATGCAACTATGAATATGATTCACCAAAAAGATTATTGAAATTTAGTAATATTTTTCAAAGAAATAAAACTAAATAGATAAATAACTTTCAGTCAAATATTTCCTAAAATATTGCTTTACTATCATGATTTTTTCCACACGTTTCAGACTGATTGTATGTAAATGGATAAATCATACCATAAGTCCATAACAAACCCAGTGTAAAGTCAAATCAATAACTCTACTACAAATATGTCAAATCAAGTTTTTTTTTCTTTATTCCAAGATTTATATGTCAAAATATCATAAGATCAAGATGGCAATTGCCAAGGTGAACTCTAGGTATGAGCTTATAATACCATCACAAACCCCTGTATGGAGGGTACAGAACAGGGTATCACTTTTCTAATTCCAGTATATGTTATTTGTTATCACATTCTATATCAGGGCCCCCCACAGGTCAGTACATATCTGCATAGGATAAAATATCCATAAGGAAACAAACCGTGACTGATGACCAAATCATTCCCACTAGCATCAATAATAATTCAACATTCCCCAGCTTTCATCCTCAAAATTAGCCAGGGTTCCCATGTAATCTCCAATCTGTTTGCATTTGCCCGTTACTATAAACAAACACAACTTAACTGAACATCATATGAAAACATACAGCCTGTAGCTTGGAGAACGATGGGGGTGCCCGGGTCGTGATGAACTGCCCATCAAGCTGAGGGTGTTTTGATCTTGGTAGGGTATCATAGTTATTCTATGTGATTTTATAAGTGTTATTCTACCATAAAGCATTACTAACACCACAGATCCTGTATCAGCTGGCTTGTTTGATCTAGGGATCAACCCCCCTCCTCAGTCCCCTGCTTATTCACATGGCCTCCGTTGGGCAGGGGGCCAGCAAATTAATACGGCCAATGCCTACATAAATTTGATCAACCCTATGAGGACACAGAGCTCAACATTGCTTTGAAGAAAAACATACTACCATCTCAAAATTCTTTGTTCAATATTCATACCATACAGATTTAGCTACTCAGCTAATCAAATCCTTATGGCAACTACATTTGATAGCCTATTGTGCCAAAAGGGGAAAATTTACACTATAGTAATGGTGTAGAAGATGATTTTTGGGAAAATATTGGTTATTAACTAAAAGAAGTCAAAATTTAAAATCCTTCATAGGAAGTTGTGTCTGTCCAAAAAGGAGGTTATCTGAAAACTACCTGTCCAAAAGACAGGCTGGCTCCTGACTAAGTCCTTGCTCTGCAATCGTTAATTTTGCTTGTCTGATCAGGCTACTACACAAGTGGATAGATTGTAAGAATGCTAAGCACTCTAAAGTTATGTTGTCGTTCTGAGCTTGTCATGCAAGTGCTATTGCTGTACCATTGGATGAAATTATTAAACACTGTTGCTTAAACAATCATACTCAGCTGTAAAAAGAAACAAGCAGCTTACTTCACATTCGCCACCTTCTAATTAGGGCCACACTGTTATGAAATGTCTCAATTACCTATGGCTTCACTCTGCACAACCACTAAATGCAATGCATGGTATGATCAAATGTTGAATAACCTGCGAGCAAAGCTGATTACATTAATCAGGTCTGAATTGAGACACATGTTTAGGGCAGGAACTTCTTACCCTGCTTAGTGGTGTCCCAGACAGGAACAGTTGATCTGGAAAAGGGTGTAGGCTATAAAGAATGCAAAAATCTCAAATAGACCCAATATTCACAAATTAACCCCATAAATCACCTTTAACTGGTGAACTCATTTGCAATTTGAGTTCAAGCATGATCTGACAACATTTCAATTCAAATAGAATAATTTTTTGAAAAGTATTTCTAGAGGGTTTGTTAAATCTGGGAAATTAAAGTAGCACATATCTCAAAATATTAGTCTGTCATCCAGATATTTCTTAATAAATATGACCATCTACATACTTCTTAGATATGAGTGGATTGAAATACCTCACGGCACATGGCTCAGTAGTCAGTGCTCATATGGGTAGGACAAGTGAAGTGACCAGGCTTACTGCCCTCATAGAGATGGGCTTAGTTACCTAAATTACCTAAGGTGTGATGGTTGTCAACAGAGCATTTAAACCTCCGTGAAGTAAACAGATAACCTTGGGTTAAATCGCCTCGCAACAGAGTTTCCAGTACCAATGTGCATTACACCATGGGACCAGGCTTCCTGCTTGAGATTGGCTTAATTGCGGAGGGTGTGATGTTTGTCAACAGAGCGTGCTCAGAGAGGTAAACAGACAGACCTTGTTTTGACAAGGCTCCCTATTGAAGCACAGCACGGAACACAAGCAACCACAGAATAGGCCAAACATCAATTAGTGTACAAACAACCTGTCCTTGGCATTGTCCATCCCCTCATCAAAGGCATATGAGACTCATAAGCCTTTACCTTACCAAATGAAGCTTTGAATATCAAGGAACTCCTATATATAAGCTTGGAAATTTCCTGGATATTCTTGGGAAGTCTGAGCTAGATCAATTAAGGGTCATTAGTCTGATCAAATAGCTAAAATTGGTAATCATTCCCTTTTATCAAAAGTTCCGAAGCTAGGTATATTCATAAATCTGCAGGTTATGTTGCTGTTACTGACTAACATTTAACTGATTAATTTTGTTCACAGCTAATTATAATCACAGGAAGCAAACCGAGGCCTATAATTCTATCTATTATGGAATTCAACATTTATGTCAAATAATATTGCTTCTGTCTCCATACTCTTCATTTCTATACTCCTTTAAAGGTTATTTTGACTGTAATAAAAGTTGTGTAGCATATTGGTATTCACAATTCACTACAACAACTGGCATGTTTTATCTCAATATCTTGAGTTTCCCCCTTCATGCATTCATTAAATATGTGATATATCTATCATAAATAGCATCTGTCAACTCTATTTAGAGAAGCGCACTATTGACCCTAATAACACAGTGGAAGAGGGTAAATAGTGTTCTCATAAAAAGATAAGTTTTTATAGAATGTAATTTATGTGATATAAATGACTAGTTCAAGATTATAGATGCTAGTAGCCCCCCTTCCAGTTAGTCCATCATTAACCGTTGCAGTACCCCTTGACAAGTAACCTGTGGATCAATGGATGAAATCATTAGGTATCAGATGGAGTTGTTCGGATGGTTGTAAATAATTATAATGATTACCTGCAATTCAAGTAGGACAGTTTTTTAGAGTACTTGAAGTCGGTGACAAGCCTAGGTCTAGCACCTTCTCACACATGAGAGCAGACTCTGCACCTATCACCTTGATTCACAATAACCTCTCACATCACTTGACTTATTAATATTCATAAAAAGAGAGGACTACTCCATTCATAGACTTACGCACTTGTAACTTATTAAAACCTTTCTCTTGTTGGCACCCTGTAACTAGCAATTAGCTGGTTACCCCCCTGAGGTGTCAGTAATTACAAGGTACTTCAGATCTATACAATGAGTGCCCCAGAGTTGGTCATTTATAGTAAACATCAGCAGGGGGCAGGGTGTGTAGAAAAATTCCCCACCTGAGTACCTAAATATAATATGATTTCAGCAACAGGTGTGTGCTTCTAACTGAACAGGTGCTGAGCCTCTGAATTGTTATTCTAACGAGCTGATTCAGAACTAATACTGCACACTCATTGACCAAGCTCCCATTATAGTAATTGGACAATTGGAGTACTTTCCACACAGTACTAATTTCATGTTGATAAGGCACCTGTTTTTTTCTCAGAAGTAATTCCTTGCCCAAGAAGCAAATCCGATCTTGAGCTATAAATATGTGAAGTACACATACTCAACAAAATCATGTCATTAAATTATCTGTACAAATAGTGCTGTTAGCAGTGCCATATCTATAGTGCAATGCAATTGACACTCAGCACATTTCATGACATTAATTGCATGCTTTCATTAAGTTCTGTGTAAACAGAGGCACTTGCCATGCCTAAGGGAAACACACTTAACTTTAGAGCCCTTGGCTTTTTACTTTTCACATAGTAACACCTGTCTGTGTGGAAGAATGCCCTCCTACCTGGGGCCAATGTTTGCAAACAATACCCTGTAATTGTTCTTTCTAGTCCACTTCGATTCCATAGGACAGGTGCAAAAATATCAGCCGAATGAACAACGACATGCAGTGTTTTAACAGAGGTCATTTCAGGTTGTTATTGATAAATAGCACTGACAGTCATAACCAATATTTACCTGGATATAAAATGAAATCAATTAGCTCTAATTGGAGGCAGAGCAGGGTAGGTATTGTGTGGCTTGGGCAATCTTAACCCATTTGCATTAGTTGTACTATTCACCGAATCTGGCAACTCTGAAGGTAACTTAGTATAGAAATATTTGTAAAATACCTGAAGATGGATTCTTCAATGTTACCCTACAAGAATGACAACCTTTGAACAGTCAAATTTTTCGCAAGATATAGCATAATTTATCATCAAAATATTTCTCTACATATCAGCCTGTAGTATGCTTCAGATATAAATTGGTTAAAGTGACATGTTCTTCAAACAGACAGCTTCTCCCATGACCCTGGACTATCTAAGTTATCACAGGTAAACAATAAAACATGAGCCTCAATGTAAAAGTCCACTAGGTCACAAGCCAACACGTAGGTCAGTCAGTTCAGAAGAGGAAAGTATAAAATGAAAAATTATAAAATTCAAGTGAAAAGTTCTCCCCATCGTATACCAAATGTAGCTAAGACTTGCAAGGAAATACGGGCATTTAGCAAGCATTCTCCTAGGAATCCCTGGGTATTGCTAGCTCATTAAAACAGAGGACTCCTTGTAACAATATCTTTGGAGTACTTTCTTTTTTCCAATCAAGATCCTAGGAATGATCCCAAGTAAAGCAATTTTCATCATCATTATCATCATCATCTGGCATATGCACTTTATTATTGCAGATCTGAAAATCTCATATGATTGCCCAGATCTACTGATAAATATACTTTTGATTTTTACTTAAAAGATAACTTTATTATTTCCTGAGCTCATTCAAAAATACTCTTACACAGTAAGTATAAGTATAAGTCACTATAAGTCATTCTGCCTGGTTAATGATAATAGATTGACAGTTTCTTAACAAGAATTCCCTTCTGCAAACATTACAACATATGAAGGAATGAGATGACAATCCCCTTTACAACATGTGCTGGATTTCTGACTAATCTATTCAGTATTCACAGAAGGTTTATAAGACATCATGGTTGTCAATCAAACTAGATGACAGTCTCACTCATGCTTCCCATGAAATGCCATTGAAATCCTGAACTCCAAATATGGGCATTCAAAACAGCTGAGTTCTTGTGCTAGGTGGGCTTTTATTTTTGTCGCCTGGCTGCGTCTGTGCAATATGGGAAGCTGCTCATGTGAAGCCACAGTGTTTTTTACTTGTCTCCCTCTTTTGGATAAATTCCAAGATCCTGTTGCGTAAAGCGAAATCAAATCTCTCAAAACAGTCCTGAGATGTCTTTGATTACCTCATAGTGGCTGGTAGTGTTTCTTGGCAGCCTATTGATGTTGACCTGCGACCAGTCATTGACATATTTAAAGCCATTTAGCTACACTAAGCACTCTGTTAAATTCTCTCTGTACTTCTTAAAGACAATCAACAGCTGAAAGTAGAGTTATTTACTGATTGACGAAATATTGCATTTTGTGATATGCTGAACCAGCAGCAATCAACTCTTTCATTCTGTCCTTTCTTAAAGGCTTTAACGGTAGCAATACAGAATCAACCAACATAAGCCATAGTTATTAATCCAATGCTCATTGAATGAATAATTACAAATAGCACTAATAAAAGTATTTATTAAAGTCCATCATTCAGAGAAGGATTCTGATTTTCAACTAGAAATGTCGGGCAAGTCTTTGTTTCCACTTGCCACACAGTCGTTTATACTTGCCAGGAAATGTCCTTAATCAACATTTTCCAGGCAGCAGCAGATTTGGCTGCTAGAATTCAAAATTAAGGAGCGAATATATCCCTGTGTGTGCAGAGGGTAACAGTGCAAGAGAGGCACTGTTTAAGCTAGGGGGTATGGGCTATGCTCCCCTAGAAAATGAGTTCTAAGATGCACTTTAGGCACTATTAGGTAAAATAAGGGGAGATGAAAATTGACAACAAAGTTCTCGCAGTGCTCCAGTTGATTAATGATATGCCTATTAGCAAACTTAGCTCCTATAATTTAACATCAGGTCACAAAATCACATGCTTAAAAGGACAAATGTCCCTAAATGACCATTAAGGTCAATTCAAGCTTGTCAGGGCAAACAAGCAAGCATCAATGCTTCTGCCTGGATCATGTGATATCAAATTTCCATAGAATAGGGGCTAGTCTATAAATACAGTAATCTACATATGTCCATTTAAACTTGTTACAATGTCTTACAAAATGTGCCATAATCTCTGCAGATGGCAGCATCAGTCATATAAGAGGCGATACAAAAACCTTAGGAACAAGCAGTGCACATTGCACGCCAAACTGTCAATTTTGATTATCATCACCTTTTCTGACATATTTAGTCTAATTCAGGACTTGCATGTGGTGGAGAAAATCAGAGTATTCGACGAAAACCACAAATCCAAATCACTTGTCTACACATTTTTTCAGATGCCCTGGCCAGGATTCACATTTCACAGCAACCTCTCAGTGGCAACAACTTGGACAACTCGGCCACCAGGGCAGTCCCTCTGTGGGGAGAGATAGCAATCAGCAAGTGGCAATGCCTAAGACCACTCAGCCACCAGGGCAGTCCCTATGTGGTGAGAGATAGCAATCAGCAAGTGGCAATGCCTTAGACAACTCAGCCACCAGGGCAGGTCCTCTGTGGTGAGAGACAGCAAGCATTCAGTGGCAATGCCTTAGACCACTCAGCCATCAGGGCAGAACCCAGTGGTGAGAGACAGCAAGCAGTCAGTGGCAATGCCTTAGACTGATCAGCCACCCGGGCAGGTCCTCTGTAGTAAGAGACAGCAAGCATTCAGTGGCAATGCCTTAGACCACTCAGCCATCAGGGCAGACCCCAATAGTGAGAGACAGCAAGCAGTCAGTGGCAATGCCTTAGACTGATCAGCCATCCGGGCAGGTCCTCTGTGGTAAGAGACAGCAAGCATTCAGTGGCAATGCCTTAGACCACTCAGCCATCAGGGCAGACCCCAATGGCGAGAGACAGCAAGCAGTCAGTGGCAATGCCTTAGACTGATCAGCCACCAGGGCAGGCCCCATGGCATTCAGGCTACTGGAAGGTACATTGCTCTTATCCTTAGCCAAGGTCAATGTCTGGAGACACTCCAGAGGTCATATTTACAGTGCAACTTATGCAGGAGATAGAGGTTTATATATAACAACAATGTCAATAATGTCCTAGTGGTCAGACTGACCTCACACTGCAGAGCAGTAAGCTTACACAAGGCGCTTGACAGAGATGGTTACATCAGGGGGGGTGGGGAGTAATTAGCCTCAACTGGCCAGGCACGCTGCTTCTCATCTGTCTCATATTTATCAATATGGGTACTTGGATGCCATGAGAAAGTGGCCGTTGATTTGGTCCAAGCGTGAGTAACAGCCCCTGATGAGTGTGGCGTAAGACTCAGTCAGGGCTGATGCAAAGCCACTGGACATTGCAAGGGTTCACATCACTGAGCTTCAGCTTGGCTCTGAAAATGGTTGTCCAGATAGGCCAATCACGGTCTGACACTTAGATTTTGGGCTAGGAACCCGCCAATTCTAAAATATGGAGATGTGAATTTACAAGGTAGACATCAGAGTTCTAGGAAACACCCTCTCTCATGTTACATGTTTACTAATCAGCCCTTACAAATTCATCTAAAGCAACAATCAGTACTTTTAACATCTTTAACCACAAATCCACATAAACTCAAGCCCATCTAATGTGTGTGGCTGTGCAGCCTCTTATGGAAATTCCCCACCTATTCCTTATAAAATTAAAAATTGTAAAACATGTAAGTCGAAAAGTACATGAATTTAGCAATGATATTATAACCCCCCCCCCCATAAGTGAAGCATAAATTCACAAAATAAACGATTCTCCTTCAAATTTATTCTAAAAATTGCTCTTGTTAAAGAGATTTCACCAAAATAATCAGGCAGTTATGGCTGCTGTGAGCATGAATGAGTTCAATAACCAAATTGAAAATCTTGTTTAATTTCCGAAAGTTTTACATAAATCAATCATTCAACAGGAAATTAGTCTTGCAGCCTTGTAAGCAAGTAAGACTGTAGACGATTTCCAGATAAAGCAGCTTAGTTGACCCATCAGAGCTGAGGCAATTCGGGAAAGGCTGTGCCATGCCTGCTGGGTTCTCATAAAACCCTGTTTACCTGTTCATTTGAAATAGCATGCTCTTTGCACAGGTGTTGAATTTAATCTCACATATTCAGAGATCAACTGAAGAGGACAAAAACCACTGACAAAGCCCCTGTGTGCATCCTCACTCAAAAGACTTGCTCAGTCCATAGGTAGCCTGATACTGGTATTTATCATTCCTCTTCAATTGCCAAGTATCATATCATCACTCCACAATAGCCTTTGCCCCTCACTGAAATCCCAATCCGACTGCAGCATCGCCAAACCCAAGGCCATACAGACCACTGTCATGCTCTTTGCATGACTTCAAAACTTATGTTTCTTGCCAAGGGGAAAAGATATGAGAGGCACAATTGACGGGTAACTAGACGAAATCCATCTCAGGTCACTGCCCCAACACAGGTGAACATAACTACGTCATAGATTGCAATATTACACAAGGTATTATTCAATTACAAAGGTACATCCCTTGCAAAAAGATAAATATCACCTAAAGGTGCAAAAAAGGTTGAATTGTGAAACTTTCCAGGTTTCTGCGCAGAAAAGACCAGGAGTGAGGAATGATGATATATGATGCTGGCATTTACACTGATCTCTTATCAAGGAGATCATAGGAGACCACCCAAAACAACTCCCTAAGCGGCACCCTTAGCAGGAAAAAACTAATTATTTCATACAATCCTCTGAAGTCTGTGCAAAATCCTCACATTTTCTTATCTTATAAATAAACAATTGTGGGCAAGTATTGCTGAATCATGGAATTTTCTATTGAGCACTAGTGATTACCAAACCGATCTGATCATGAGGAAAATGTCTTTCCATCAGGTTCTCAGCAAGGACTTCAAACTGGCTCCTCCGAAGTGGCAATTGTAAACATCCTAATTTTCAAGGAAGATTGCAATATGCTTAGATAATAACCATTAACATATGTTTACTTTATACTGAGAAAAAGTATTATACCAAATACCTGGGTCTTCATAACAATGATAACATTGATTTATAGCATGATCAAATTTAACAAGCTGTTACAATAAAATCCATATCTCTGGAGAGCTTCAAATTGGCAATGGGTCCAAGGACATCCAAGTTTCGTTAATGACCTTTAGATAAGTTAGATTTGCATTTGGAAGGATCAGATAGCCTAATCCATTTTCGAAGTATTTTTGTTTCAAAAGCATGTCTCATGACTTTTGGAAACGGCTCATCTCATTGAGTGACAGGGGCCATTTAGGCCCATTGTTTTAATGACCAATCTAAAGTGCTCTCTGTCTCTATGCAAGTGTCTTGACCAACTTGCAAGTTAAATACCCACAAAAGTTTGGTTAAAGTTTCGAAAAAAAAGGGTGTCAAAAATGGAGGCCTAAAACTAAGGGAGATAATTAACTATCAACATAACAAGCAACAAGTATCTTCTGGATTGTAAAATAAATGGTAATTTATAACTTAATACTCATATTCAAATGTGATAAATCCAAAGCCTATGAATCATTTGTTTCATATGGGTATATTCCAAACAATGGTATCTACCTCAGTTATTCCGCACACAATTCACCAGTCAGTCCTTTTGAGTACTGCTACTGTGGCATAATACATGCAGTAAAGTAGCCATCTGTGTACCTGGATAACAGCTTTCAATGACAGCTCACTTGTTAATAAAACAATAATTTAATATAACACATGTTGTGAAGGTAACTTCAAACAATATCATATACTAAATTCAATGAAAATGAGCGAGTGCAAACACAATGCACAGTAGGTGCTTTACCATTTGCATTTGCTTACTAAGACTGGTACATGACAAAAATGGCTGTTTAGTATGTATTGCTGGCTAAAGAGGAGGAGATTGGAAATATTTCCAGGCAGGCTTGAACTTCAAAATATAAAGAACCAAAAAGAGTCAATCTAACATCTAATCTATAGGAATTTGCATGGTCAACTTCAGGATTTTAGTTGCAAGCAACATTTCTCTGTGAATTCAATATACTAAAATGGTAGTTAAATTTACTTTAAATCACTACAATTCTTGAACCCAAGACAGGGTCCTACCCTGCAAGGTGTTTGGCAGGGTTCGCCTTTCCCAGGGGCATATGCCCCTAGATTTTGATGTGGGCTCCTAGATTTCTCAGACTAGGGGCCCAAAATAGCATGTATATTTTAAAACAAGAAATCCTGTTTTTGACCATTATTTTTTATCAAAAGGCTTTTCGGGCCCCAAGCCTAAAATCTAAGTGTCAGACCCTGTTTGGGTGTCATTTGGACACCTCTGTGTAAGTGCCTTGACATATTCTGGACTTCTTATATAGGATACCAAAGAATTACAAATGCCAACTTTGGGCACCCAGTTACTAGGGCTGGGCTCGATTGCCAGAACATCGAGCGCTCGAGAAAGTCTCATGATCGATACTCACCATCTTGTGACATCGAGCGACGAACTCAATACACCCCCCCCCCCCCCCTAACCCTACCTCTTGATCCCCCCCCCCAAAAAAAAATACACAAGAGCCTACCTTGTGCTTTTATTTCTTAAAAAAGACAGCGGCGATAAGGCGGCCGCCATTGAAACTGCACTGCGATAACGCTTGGAAAAGTGTGGTGAGGGCCACACTATGTATTTTACATGGTGCAGGTCCGGCCCCCACCACACTTTTCCAAGCATTATCGCGCGCGACAGAATCGAATCGAGAAAATCGACATCGAAAAAAATTAGGCAATTAATCGGCTCACAAAAAATGGCTGATGAGCACAGCCATACCAGTTACTGAATCCTGGCTAAAAATAGGAGTAAAATGGTAGGACAGAAAAGATAAAATCCAAGCAACCTCTCCATGTGAATTCAATACCGTAGTTTCGCGTGTATAAGACGCACTTTTTTACATGAATTTTCCCACTCAAATGGGGGGTGCGTCTTATACACAAAGCTAAATATCTAAGGTGTTTTACATTGAGTTCCCAGGCCACACGGAGATACGGTGGATTACCTGAACTCAACTCTACCTAGATTCAAACAAGCGGGCGGGTTATGCCAAATTACAATTATAATGCGGCAAGGACAATGCCCATCAACGTATGCCGCGGCTTCTATGAATTCTAATTGCAGTACCACCCTCCATCAGATTTCATTGATTACAATCTATATCGTGCCTAGGACAATGAGTATCGGGCACTGACACAGAGTGATAAGTATTCATGTCAACTTTTGTGAGGAGTTGACCTGCCACAATGTTTACGAAAAGGGGGTGCGCACTATACACAAAGCTAAGGTCTCTACATCATTACAAAGGCCTGAACAAGGGGTGCGTCTTATATACGGGTGCGTCTTATACACGCGAAATTACGGTATACCAAAATGGTAGTTAAATTTATCCCCAAATCACCACAATTCTTGAACCCAAGGCAGGGTCCTACCCTGCAAGGTATTTGGGTGTCATTTGGACTTGACATATGCTGGGCTTTCTTCTAATATAGGATACCAAAGAATTACAAATGCCAATTTTGGGCACCCATTTACCGAATCCTGGCTAAGAGTTGGAGTTAAATGGTAGGACAGAAAAGATAAAATCCTTAGAATTCATCACACAATTCTGGTTGAACCGGCCAAAGAAAAATAATACAATATGGCCCCCAACTTCTAACCATGCATTTACCTCTGGCCTTGAAGAATTGTGAATGTGCATAAATATGTATCAGTTTAAACAAATATTTCCCATCTTGATATGGACTGTATAGCACACACATCTGCTGATTAGGGTTGGGAATCGGTTGCAATTTCATGATCGATAATCATTTGCAGCCAACCGATCGATTATCGATCATAATCAGTTCTTCGCACTTTTGCAGTAATTGTGTCCTAGAGGTCTAGAACCTTATAACAAGTGATAGTCTATGACAATTACTTGCTATTAGCACCTACCTTAACTTTGTTTTGAAGTTTTTTTGTAGCTTAGTTTCATAACAAGAAAGCTGACAGCTTGCCTGTCATTTGGTTCAATATTTTGCCACTAAGTCTTAGTGTCACCTTTTCCGATTATTATCGATTGCCAGTTTTGTAATTGATAAATCAGTAAAAGAGAGGCAAACGATCGATTATCGATTATAATCGATGATCGTCCCAACACTACTGCTGATTATGGAATAAAATGCTACTCTTCAAAGAATACCCTTATAATTTAATGAGCTTACCTTATTGTCGATTAAAAATTTCCAAAGTAGAGATTCAATATAGTAATTAGTCCCTCCAACGATAATTGGAACTTTATCCCTCTGAAGTAAATCAGAGATCTGTAACATGAGTTAAGGTTAGAGTAACACTAAAACTGAAAACTTAATCTGAGTCTTTACTGAGTAATGTCCACCGTACAAGATAACCCAACTAGTCTGAACTAGGAAAGGAAAGGGGCCTGTAAGGATAGTAAATTCCCAATACTTGTAGCCCTACCAGACTAGTCCAAAATTACCAGTCATAATAAAAGGGATTATTTGACATGATTACCAATTCATGCCTTTCTAGCATATGTTATAACTTATTCTGGGCAAGTCGAAAATTATGTCGGGCAAGTCAAAATCTTTAACTACTTGCCCGGCATGGCAAGTTAGTCCTGAAAATTATGTTGGTGCTTGAAGTGGTTTGACAAAAATGTAAATACAGGCGTCATCAAGAAAAGTTTACTACCTTCTTACAACTTTTTGTACTTAGCAATACAATATAACATGTATTTTAAGTAAATCTAGATATTGGTTAAGAAATATGTGGTCAAGGATACAATGGGTAGAGCTTTGTCTCTGAAGTCTGTGACAGTGTATTTGCTATGAAGAGGGTTAACGTAGTCTATCACATGGTGCGGACAGGTATTCAATTCCTCCTTTGTTACTTTATTGGTAATAATATCCAGTCCTTTGTAAACCTGCAAAAATAAAAATGAAACATATTTGGAACTGGAAAGGTTATTCACCTTCACAGGGTAAGCTGAGGGTTGTTGAGCTAGCATCAGAGCCTTAGCTGGCAGGGCATCAAAAGTTTTAATCAATCTATGGTTTAAAAAGACATCACACACTGTGACTAGGACATACACATACTTTGGTCAGTATCTTCTTTTAATGTAAGCATTAGTTTCAAGCTCATCTTAAATATTACCTTCATACTAAATGATGTATAATACTTAAAATTATGTGTTATATGTTTTCTTAATAAATAAATCTATGCCAATGGTTGTTATGTGTGAGGATATTATTGTCTCCCTTAAATCATTAGACACCCTAATTTGTATGATCAAGTTCATTTAGGCATTCACTTTCAAAATACTGGCCTAGACCATGACTTACTTCAGAGGCAAACACTTACTGACAGTACTGAACATAGCTTCTAAGTCTAAGACATTGAGCCTCAGGATATGTGTGTTACAGATGTATAAAGGGGTTACATTTTGAACACTAGTCTGACCTTGGATTAAGAAAAGAATGGATATGTAACGAGAGACCAATTACTATATGCCCTATAGTTACATGCTAGCCTCATGCCAGGAATAGCAGATAAGGCAGCAGCACGAGGTCACGTGGGAACAAGGACCAATCAGGGCTCCCGCATCGATTACATTACAGAGAAACCTTATCTCCACAACCTGCTGGGGGTGCCCAGAGCACCTATTAGCGACTATTAATTGACACTGGTTGAGGCTAGCATGTTCAGGTTGACCGGCTGGTTTCCATTCCATGTGTTGGTCTTCTAAGGTCTGACATACGCTTCTTAGCAACCTTCTAAGTCTGGGCTAGGGGGAAACTAGGTAGGACAAGTTATTTACAAATTCAAATTGAGATATTTAGACTTAAAGCTTTAATTTAGATTATGTGTCTTGAGTTATCATGTTAAACCAATCCAAATGTATTATTTGTTTCATTTAGCTGAAACAAATATAGTTACTTGTTCAAGTTATTTGTCAGGTCCAAAGGCAAAACTTGTTTTAAGGGGCACTTCCACATTGTATATAGTTGTTTAACCCTTATATACTGCTGGTGGCTATTTGGCAAATATGGAATGATGCAAAAAATCTGAAAAATGATCGAAACCCTGGCATATGGGTACTCATCTGAGAGTAATTGAGACGACAGCTATCAAATGAATACCAACATGGCAGGGTTTAGATGGTTTTCAAAAATCTTTGCATCCTTGTGCAGGGTCTTAGCCGATATTTGGAAACAGGGTGTCCAAATAGAGGTTTCATAGACTTTTGCGTGTCCAAAGTGTGGTACAAAATACATACTACTAATAAGATAGACCCTATACCTTTACAGATTTTGCTTTTTTAGGCCAGATACTGCTTTGTGTGTCTTATAAAAGTGACACTACAGCTTCTACATCTTCTATCTTCTAAGAAAAGTCATCTTCAGCAAATTCTGACATAAAATTTTGGGTGTCCAAACTGTCAAAAAACAGTATTCTGCGTGTCCAAATGACACGCTGGACGCATTACGGCTAAGCCCCTGTCCTTGTGCTTTGGATGAAAGTAGCCTCAGCATTTGAAAGGTCAAACTTTCCATGTCATATACATTGAAAACAAAGTCAGCACCCTCTTAGATGAAAGAGTGAAATATTGTAAGAAGTATACAAAATTTTCAGAATGAGCTTCTACTTTACACATTCATGTCTGTAGTGCCTAAAACTGCCAAACAATTTTTGTGATCTCTCTCTAACATAAGTATATTTTGTAAAATATATCAGTGATAAATGTTCATCAGAACTGTACCAAAAACTTTACTTGACAAAACATTATGTTTTGAGATTTCATGCTTTATCCTTAAGTTATTCCTTCAAGTACAATATGCTCCAGACAACTCTTGTTAAGGAGATCTCTAACTAGCACGAATGGGTTTAAGACAAAGAAGTGGCACCAGACAAAAACATTCTTAATCGACTTCAGGAATAAGCTACATAAGCGGATCTGGGGCAGGCTTTATCATATACATTTGTTGTCAAGCTGTCAGACAACCTATAATATTGGTTGGGCTCCCTTCTGGATGTGTAACTTAAGTAATATATTTTACTAGATGCCCTAGACAGATACTGATGAGGGTGTTCAAAACATGCATGTTGTTGTCAGGAGAGCTTCTCAGAATGAGCTTCTACTTTACACATTCATGCCTGTAGTGCTTAAACTGCCAAACAATGTTGGTGATCTCTCTCTAACGAAAGTATATTTTGTAAAATATATCAGTGAGACATGTTCATCAGAACTGTACCAAAAACTTGCCTTGGGCTCTTCCCTTCTGGATGTGTAACTTAAGTAATATATTTTACTAATATGCCCTAGACAGATACTGATGAGGGTGTTCAAAACATGCAAGTTCTTGTCAGGAGAGCTTCTCAGTATAATACTTTGAACATTCTAACAGATACCATTCTGTTGGAAAGTATATGTTTAGTATTAAGAACAATCACACCGACTGTCTGTGGGGTGTTTGATGTCATGAGTGAGCATGTGCACAAGCTGTCATGGGAAGTCTGTGTATCTAAGCAAGAAAATAATGGGATATTGACATTCTCTGACAAGTCAAAACTGACCACCACCTTAATAAGATTATCCTGTATTTTGCTGCAGAATTTCTTCATAATTTTCTAGTCTATTCACTATAAAATGAATGTTGTAATGCATATGAGAGCACACTACTTTAGTTACAGAAGTGCAAGGTATGCCAATTTAGAACTGATGAGGGTCGCCCCTTTCAAGATTGTAATGCACGAAAATGAGACAAAAATATTCAACTTCGACAAATTGAATGCGCAGTTGACATTATTTCTTACAGTTCAAGTTAATATCAGGAGCCGATGTGCATTACTTATATCAGAAAACGGCACCTAAAAATATCAAATAAAGAGCACGAGGTACCACGTGCTGCTGTCAATGTGATTTTAACACACTTTTCCGATTTGAAGTGAATTTTCGAGTTTTTGGCGACTGATTGCTACCTACTTGCATTGAATCCGCACTGATTATCTCGCCATTGAACTTCACTGCCAGTTCTATGGCTAATTTCGATTTCCCTGAGCCGGTACAGCCCAAAATCACAACAACTGGTAACCTTTTGAGAACTTTCATGGAGGCAGCCATATTGGTTTTGGCGACCTCTGCCGGCCTGAAATGTTACTAATGCAGGAGGTCGTCTCGCCTGTCAGTCACGTGACTGTTCACGTTTGACCCAATTTCATGACATCGCTGTCTGGCACAAGTCGGGAACGGCGAGGGAAGTCGAACATGCCAGATATTGACGCTTGAGACCCGGAACAGCAGTCGGAGGGCAACATATATCTTAGTGGCGAAATAAATTGCGTTATAACTCAAAATCAGTACTAATACTGTATTTGTTTGCTTGAACCTGTTTTCCATGATGTTGCAGCTTAATAAATTGTTCAGGAAAGTGAAATATCTATATGTGCATCTCCGTTGCTATTATCTTTTAAGTTAGCTTATCTTTTAAGTTTATAGCTTATGGGGGGTTGATTTTTTTGGATTGATTCAGTTTGTCCTCTCCCTTTTTTCATTCACCCATAAGTATTGTGCTTTGTCATTGTTCTTCAGAAATGACAAAGGACCTCTTATTGGTAATATTCTATGGCTCTAAATAGACTTAGTCTGCCAATGTGCTTCTTAACCCTCTATCCTGATTTTTTGAGATACTTCTGAATATACAAAGTATGTTCAGTTCTGATGAGGAATAGATAAAGCATCACAGAGTGTTGGGGTAAAAACTCAATAATCAAAGTTCCTATCCACAATTATTGACCAGGGACCACCAATTTTCACAAAGAGGGGAAAAGATTAATAGAGAGTTAAATGTATCACTTTTTTTGCTATTTTTTTCTCCTTATAATTCACAAATTATTTCTTCAAGATTTTTTTGTCGAAAACTAGTAGTAAAGCATGTATTTTAACAACTGCTACATAGCATGAATTGTGAATAAAGCCAAACTTAGCAAATCTGTGATACCATTCCCTCCAAAATAGTCTAACTATTGATACTTAGTAAACACAATATCTGACAAATCTGATAACATTTGAAACATAAAATGTATCTTAATTAATCTTTGAAGCGACCACTGTCGGGTGAACTTCAATACAGAGAAGAGAGCCAAAAATGTTTCCTGATTGTCTGAAAGCCTATTGGAGGTTCTGTAATAGATGGATGCTTATACTGATCGGTAATGGCCTAGACAGTTGGTCCGATTTTGAGGAAAATGCTTTACCACACATGTAAAAAAAATTTAATGACTATATTTACTTGACCCAAAAAGCCACCTTAATATAACTGCTTTTATAAACTTCCCTCACGACTTGCATTATATATGCAATTGTTATGCATGAATGTGAACCGTAGTGTCCATTATATCTTCATACTATCTGTATCTGATTTTAGTAATTTGGACTAATTCCATCTCTTCTTTTTTTCTTCGAACTACTCCAGTGGTGATGGCGCTCTAGCTGTCCTTGCCATTGCTACCTTGATTTGAATAAACTAAGCAATTCTACAGTCATACCTATACTTTTCGAGCAGTCTGCTCTTCTACCGCAATCTCTCGATCATGTTAGTCTAACTTAAAATTACCATAGCCAATAGAGAGGGGAAGCAAGAAGTCTGTGGAAAATCCCTTGACCATTCAGCCACTAAAAGAGCTTATACCTAAAACACATAGATAACCTAGTTATGTCAGCAATATCACTGTCCTCGGTCAAACTTCTGGGTAACTACAGGATTGATATCCCTACTAAAGGTGTGCATTTCTCTGTGGAGTTTCCTCACTCAGCATCTAAGGCAGACTAGTTTTTGAAGTTTTTTACTATAGTTCTAGCATTTTAAAGTCTATAATTGCTACAGTCTTGAATGTATTGTGTCTCGTAAAGGTGCCACATATCTTTTAAATCTGCAGTATTTAGGATGGCATATCAGTTTAGAGAAATTCATAGGCAACTGATTTGATAGTTTTGCTGTTACTACCTGCTTAAGAAGCAACTGGACTAGTCCATTCCAAGGCAGATCTGTTAATGCGGGGCCTTAAAGGAGCCCAGTGTTGGCACCTCCATTTTTAAATGCCATGCACACTTGGGCATACGCATCAGCGTCTCCAAGCAAAGAATGTGGGATGGGCCTTGTTTGAGAGACCTATTACCACTAGGGCACACTCTCTGAAAGGAAGTCTAGAAGTAGGTCATTCATGGGCGACTTTGACGACCACTGGCGGCTCTACAAGCAGTTGTCTGCGATGAGCTCAACACCTAAGGCGATGGCTTGAAAGACTTAATGCGATGGGAGGTAAAGAAATGATGCGTTAAGGGAAATTTGGACCAAATACAAGCCAATAGTTATTTCATACCGTTTCAGCGGTCACCTAGCAGTTTGAGGTACTGGTCACAGCATAGTGCGGCAGTACAGTCCTGCTTCCATTCAGCTTTGGCACTCCGCCAAGCTTAGGTGGCTTTCCCGCCAAAAGGTTCTTATCTATGCTAATGAGCCAGTGCAGAGAACTGGGAACAAAGAATACATGCTGGTCCCTACTAGGGCATTTAAACCGTGGGATAGACGTGTTAGCTAGCAACTGTAGGGATGAAGAGGACACAACAATGCAGATCAATTCAAAATAGCTCTTTTATTTGTTTATACAATATACAAATCATTCATAAATTGCTTATGTCTACAAAAATCCCAAACCCAATCTTTAATAGTGGAAATTATTGACAAGACACTGAGTCATTAACCTAATACTCAGTTAATTACCCTTGCACATCTTCAGCTTTGACTTACCACCTTTGAGCTCCTTACAACTTAAGTTAGAAATAAAATAAATATTTTTTTACTTAGGTCACTCCATCTGAGTGGGAACTTTCATTGTCTGTTGATTTAACAAAAACAGAGCTCGGGATAGGCAGCACCAAAACGTTCAATATAAAGCAAGTCTGGAAGGAATAATAAATGTTTCTATTGTTACACTGTACACACAAGTCACAGACTCATGACTTTAAAGTTCCAACTTTTTCTATAAAATATTTACAGTAGATACATGTTTTAGAAAATAAATCTGCAAGTTTTATATTTTCAGAAAAAAAATAATAAAAGAATCCGGCACACAGGCTGTATATGCGATGAAAAACATGAGGTATATATAGTTTATCTGGCACTAAGATGATCAACTAATCAGTTTCGTCGTAAGAGAGATAACCGTCTCTGCAAACTCTCTCGTCGCTGTTTTTGTGATTCAATGTCCGATTTTAATTTACTGTGATCTTTATTCAATTTGTGGATAAACTCTGCAGCCTTTTTCAAAATGAGAACTTTTGGAGCTCTTTCTTGTGAATTCAATTCTGGTACATTGTCTCTAAGTGTCATGAAGCTATATTTCAAGTCATTCCGCCTCTTTCGCTCTAACACATTGTGCTGTGTTCTTTTGCCATCACTGTCTTCTGAATCTGAGCTAGGTCTGCTATGACTACTAGATTTCAATCTCTGTGCAACTCCTTTTTCAAGTTCACTAATACTCAGCTGGTGCTTCATTCTCTTGCTAGGATGTGAGTTCGGTGAATTTGAGGTACATACAGTCCTGGGTCTCTTGAGAATGTTTATGGATGTTGCTGAACTGGCACTTATGCTATAATCGTGATGATTGTTCAATACAACACTGTGGTGACCTGAAGATGATTTTGGTTTGTGTACAACTATGGTGGTGGTTGTGGGACCTGTGTTGGACTGATGTTTCCGCCGCACCACAACTTTCTTGTCAACAGTGACCACATCTATCTCTTCTTCATCTGGAAGAATAAAAAAGACAAATAAGAATAAAGTCTCATTGGGCAATACATATCACAATAACCAAATTGAGGTTTACTGTCACAGATTGTTTAAAATGATTAGCTTTAGATGTTGAGATTTGAGCCAAACTCCCTTTTCACAGTCAGTAGTACTAGTGCTTATGTCACCATTTAGGGCGTGAAGAGCCTGGATCAACATTATCTGCAAACGATATGACCGGCCCAACATGTAGCTGGGCAATTAGCAGGTCATCAAGCTCCCTTTATAAGTTTAAAGCAGGATCAGCTCATTAAGAGACATCCTGCCTCTAGAGGGTACTGCAGGAGGTAGCAGTGACTTCATTAATAAGTAACCCCCTTATCTTAAAGTTAACCATCTGCGCTCCTTCGACTGATAGCAGAGGAGATAATGTCATACATCAAGTCATCCATCTCCATGCTACACAAGGGAGAGAAACATATGGGAGATTGCAAAAGCCATACATGCTCTAGCTCGGCCGTGGATAAGTCAGAGCGCCACACAACGAATCAGCTGATTGACAGCGCAGTCGCCACCCACTAGCATGTCTATAACGCAAGTTCAACGATCGATATTTCACACATGTATCTCACAACTATGGTTTCATGTCTAATCCGAACACTAGATGGCAATTCAGATGTTGGCAAGGCTTAATGCTATGAAGACATTCAATCGCGCTGCATATTTAAATAACCGCGCAGGCATTTTGACAGACAGTTGAGAAGTACATTATGCAATCGCCTACTTATCATAATGACGGCATGACTCCCTGACAACCCCGCTTACAGCACTTAATTTCCACAAGGAAAAGGTTTTTAAATGATAGTAAATTGCTACAATTGGCGTCACCCAAGGGTCCACGTGAAGCCATTCATGAATACACATAATGTACTATACTATAGCAAATGCATTAGAGACAATTTATCGAAATATTGTCACCTTGTATATTTTACGCACGCGAGTGTTCAAACGTGATACTTTGTATCCAGACTGTATGGGGTGTACCTAGGCTCCATAAGAAAGGTGCTGTACATTACTTCCAGCAATAAATGAGCCGTAATAGGCGACTGCAGACCGTCATATCGCTTTAACATACAGTAGCCAAAATGGTATAATGGATGCTTACCTGATGATGCTGAATCTGAAGGCGTTTCTGTTCCCAGACTGTGCTTCTGAACTTGTCTCGACTCGCTTATTGGGTATGGAAACACTGCAGCTGGGTCGACACATTCTGTACTGACATTTATATCCAAGGAAGATGCGGAGTTGGAGGCGCCTGACTCCGATGACTTTTCACATTTCTTAATGTCCTCGTTAAGATTATTTCCTGACCACATACAGTCCTGGATAAGCTTTGATTTCAGAGATGGGTTCACGCCGTCAAGTTCTGGAAACAGGACAGTTTGGTTTAGTGGAAAACCTTCGAAGATATCAGCAATTGAACTCTCCAGACTTTCGGGTATGGTATCCAGCGGTTCACGCCGAGGCGATCGTGGAGGTGTGGGTAGGAGTTCGAACTTCTTCCATATATCTTCGCTGGGGGATATGTCTCCCGGAGTCGAATGGTAAAAATTCTCCTCGTCGTCCTCTTCGAAGAAACAGGGTGGAGGATACTTGTCATAGCAGGCATCTTTGCTATAGTAATCCATGTCTTTGGTTAGTCGTGGTGGAAGCTGCAAAAGGAGAACAAGTAACGTTACACCGCGTCTGCACTCACAAAAATTCTAGTTACGACATCCACGTCGGCTTACTACTGTCTGAACCGGCTGTGACCCCAGCGAGAGACGGCATGACTTTCTATGTAAGACGAAATATCTCGAAATTGAAAATCAATTTCACTATGACACCTTTGACACTGTGTTCCATGTGACTAAATCTAAATAAAAACACAGAAAGGTTATCATTAAAAATCGTACTTCACAATATAAAACGTCTTCAAATGAAATCTGGTAAGCCGGTAGCCATTTAAATGCCCACACAGAAAACATGCCGGCATGAAAGTCATGTAGGAAATGTTTAACAGCAATTATACTACGACGATAAAAGATGAAAACGCACAAGAAATATGTAAGGGAACTTACCTATTTGGTAAACAGCAAAATGGTAAATTCCAGTAAAATGCGTAATTAATCGTCTATGTGGGAGAGTAGATGCTCAGCCTACGAAGAGAGACGGAATAATCCCGCTTTGGCTACTTGCATTCCTCTGATAAATCCCTCAGCTTGTTCACCCCTTTGTATCCATCCGCGCGGGTCCTACTTCCGTCGGGGTCAAGGACAAACTTACGCACTTTTTGTTTATTGGTGAAATTTAACCAAAACTATCATTTTCAGCAATGACAACACATTTGAACAACATTTAAGATGATTTGACACCAAAATCTTAACTTTGCAAGTAATACTTAAGTGGTGCGTATGTGGAACTAGCTGATATGGTGCTAGGTTTTTCGGGCACCTAGTAGTAGTTCGGGCGACTTAATATGCACGCGCGAAAAATCTGGGGGCGTGGCGGACAGACTGACCTGATGCTGATCAAGGAAGCAGCCAATCAGAGAGTGTCTGCTCTGATACTACCATTACCTCTGTACACGCCCACATCTCACTTGTATTACCAGTCTAACAGCCCATTTCTGCTGTTACAGAACTATTGCTAGATCGTTCCACACACACACACACTCTAAAGTTTAGGAGGATTTGAAAATTCACACTACCCTGAGTGTAACTCGTGAAACGGCATTTTTTTATACATTTCTTTCATGCCAGTGACTTCATGTGTAGATAGGGGAACGTATGATTGTACGGGAGTAGGCGTGTTCACGAGTGGTCGGCGCACATACATTGGCTCACGGGGGAGTGCACGGGTTCTCAATAGCGAACCCGTAGTAAAATTCGCAGAATTGAATTTGAAAGCCGTGTGTTTGAAAATGACTCGTTTTCTCAAAAACCTCTTAAATAAAAGGTGGTGGGTTTTGTCATCTGTCACAACGATATCAATGCTCGGCGAAGCTTCCTTATATTCAACAAGTTTAACTTGCAGCAGAGTTCACTTCTCAGTTCGGCCCTATTTGGTCTCCCCGTGGTGGATTGCTTCATTGAGAAATCTTCAAGGGAAATCTCCCATGCTTATTAGCATAGCGATAAGCCTTTGTGGTCCCACAAAAGCCCAAGCCGGATCACCTTTTGTTTACGGGAATGGTTACCCACTGGGCACAAACCCCAGCATAATAAAAGGGCACACCTTCAACTTTGATTGGTGGCTAAATGTCCTTTAATGCCCACAGAACATTACTTGCACTAAGTGGCCCTCCTTTCTCAAGTGTTTAAAGTCTTGAGTTTATATAAACGAGTAACTCTTGAAAAGTAAACCAATCATAACGAAATGATTACGGAATGTACAGTAGAACTCACGTCGAAGTTCGTCGGGATCATTTCATGTATTTTTTTTTATCTATATTAAAAGATAGCCCATGTTGGAAAGAAGAAGTGTTGATAACATTTTCCGTTGATTAAGCCCACCTCACCCACCCACCCACCCACCCTTAAAAGTAAATAAAAAAGAGGATAAAACATGAACACAAAAAAGAGTTCGTAAAACGAAACGAAAAATAAAGTCAATAGAAAACTGAATGATCAACGCGCCGAATCGTAGGTGCCTTCGCTTGCCGCTGTGACTCGGACTAGCAATTAATCACTCATTGAGCGCCTGGTAATCAGCGGCTGCCCCTTCTGAACGAGTATAGGTACTCGTTTTCCTAAATATGCACGGGCCAGCGAGGGCCTAACTAAGGCAGAAAATGTGACATTTTTCATTCACAGATATATGCTGTTACCAGAGAGAGTTTAAAGTGACGATAACCAAAATTCCAATTACGAATACCGGTCTGAGATACATAGCATTTGGAATTTGAATCAGGATAACCGTCGCAGTAAGCTTATCATTAGTCTCACAATGTCTACATATTTCACTACTTTTCTCGGCATTATTCGAAATTCGAAGTCTCTCAGACTCAGCTTAGAAGGGGAAACACGGTTAGCCTATCTTGTGACACATCTAATGAGATGTCCCTTTCTGGGTTGCATCTTGCTGGGCTTTCACAGCGATATTGGCCATCTTGAATGTTATTAGCTGATCAATGACACTGGTTCTCCTTAATGCAAAAGTGAACTCCTATTAGTCTCATACCACAATCCTGTAATATCTGTATGTCCTATATAATTCAGCGAAAGCCTTGTTGGTAAATCGTGATGCATTTCCACTTCTTTTGAAACTACGGTTACCATTGGAACCACACTTCAAAGATATATGGGTTCAATAACTACTTAGACAAATTCGAATGGCAATGTAACTTGTTTGATCGGGTACTGTGGTTTCTACCAGAATATTTTGCTCAGCATTCATCCATGCCGACCCTTATATGATTTCACCTGGTCAGTATGA
>OZ012684.1:68050350-68065350 GCA_963942565.1 Maea johnstoni | reverse complement strand
ATGTCTGTTTCTGCACAAAGCACGGATTAATCCAGGAAACAACAGACGGAAACAGTGGTCCTGGGAAGTCTTGTTTTCTTCTCTGCCAGCTTGTGGCCACGCCCACTTTCACCGGCGTGCTGGCACGCGCCGGGGAGCACTGGTTTGTTTACATCCAAGCGGTGTTTGTTGATTGCTCAGGAAAGCTAACAAAAACATCAACTTACAACATAGTCATCTTTACGTTTGGAGAAGAACTATGAACCACTGAAGATTATTAATAGGGTTTCCATCAGGATTCAATTGAGTATTGTTATACTGATCATTTAAAACAAGTTGTTGATACCCTCATCATGTGATACTGTTAACTGGTTACTTAGGTCGTTAGGATCTAGGTAGAAGTTTAGATAAATAATTCCATCTAAAGTAAAAGGAGATAAATAATGTTCACGTACATGTTTGGAATCTCCATGTCATGATGAATATTTGTGAGACGATGAATCCCAAGGTCTAGTCTGGTAAGTATTCACTACAGTAGGTAGTGCTGTTATTGTTTTACAGCTCGTTAGTTACTGATGGAGCCAACGTTCTATCCCAGGTAGGGTAGAGCGAGAAATCACTAAATTCAGCACAAAGAGTATGCTTCTCCTTCATACTAACGATTAAGTTACTCCTTTCTGTTCCACACAAATCTTCAATGCCTCAGTCTACCAACGAATTTCACTCATACGCCCCCCCCCCCCTTCATGACCTGAGTGTTGATATGAATCATCATAATCTCTAACGTGCAGTCTATATCAATGAATACATTTAAGCCCAAGTATTCAGAGATTCCTCACCTTACTTAATAGTTAATACTAACCCCTAATGACCTGAAGTATCTAAATGTATATAGTTTCTATATGACTGAGTCTGAGTAGTGAGTGAAGCACTGATAGCAGTGAGCACTGCAGACTTATTACTCAGCTGGCCACACAGACGATGTACGCGCGCTTGGCTCAATGGTCCCTGGCTACTCCCCCCCCCCCCCCCCACCACACACACACGCCTGTTTGTATCTCTGCCTATGTACCCCTTACTCTTGTGAACCAATATCTATAGTTTGTTTACATTACTAACGGGTACCCATTTATGACCTGATATATCAACATGTAATGTTTGTTTACATTGCTACCTGGTACCACCCCTTCCTTTATGACCGACACACATAGTCTATAGCTTCTTTACGTTAATAACTGCTATCTCTTAAATGACGCAAAACTCCATTCCTCCTTTCCTTCTCTTGATGACCAAAATAACTATACTTACTTATAGATTATTAACACTAAGACACACCAGACCATGTACGAATACTTATTGTTTGTTAGCACTACTACCCAGTAAACCTTGTTATGACCTGATCTACCTATATTTATAGAGTATTTACAATACTAACCCCCCAACCCCCCCCCCCCCCCCCCCCCCCATATCTTGATGTACTAATATTTAAAGATTCAAATGCTTGTTTTTGTTCATGACTAGTGCTCTTATTGTCCATTACCCCTTATGACTGAATTCACAGATACCTACCTATTGTTTACATTACTCCCATTACCCCCTCCCAGGGTTCGACTTTCGCAGGGGAACATGACCCTAGATTTTGCTGTTGGTCCCCCAGATGTTTCAGTCTAAGGGCCCTAAATTGGTATGTCTGATAACCAGAAATCCTGTTTTTAACCACTTATTTTTTATCAAAAGACCTTTTTGGGCCCCTATTCTGAAATTTGAAAGTGTCAGACCCTGCCTCCCCCACCCATTATGACCTCGGTGCTCCCAATTGTTATTCTCCTGTCCAGTACCCCGTTACTATCTTATGTTATGAACCAATATTCCTTGGATGGCCAGCATCAGTACACCCTGTCATCATGAACATTGATTTAAAAAATGCCTGTTCAAAACAGCAATTCTAAAAGTTTTGCCCGTCCAGAATTAGGTACTTGTCCACTTCAAATCCTTGTACCAACTACATTTGATAGCCTACTATGTCAAAAAGGGCAATTTACACTTCGGATATGTCCTAGAAGAAAATTCTTCATAGAAATTTTTGCCTGTCCAAAAAGGAGGTTTTCATGAAACTGCCTGTCCAAATGAAAGGCAGGATGGGTCCTGGCAAAGTCCCTGTCCTATGTCCTAGGTCACCAATATCCCTCACAGACCGAAAGCATCACTACAAGGAACAACCCTCATGACTTAATGCATCAATAACCTTCACCAACTGTAAACATTGTAAGACTTGATGAATCGATATATCCCTTACAAACTGTTTAGTGTTTACATTACTCATTGCTCATGACCAGACACACAGATGCAGTAATACCCTTCACAGACACTCATAGTATACATAGCCAGTTTATACCTGAGTTTTTTAGATCCCTGTCATAACTTTTCCCCTGCTGGACCCGATTGTTGATACTATAGCTCAGCGACCCATATGACCTGATGCACCCAATACTCAAAGAACAATATTTGAACACTGTTTGCATGTATATATCAATACTTATGTAATGTTTACATAGCTTCCCTGTTTCACCCCCCCCCCCCCCCCCCAACACACACACACACTTATGGCCAGTATGCAATTCTTTAAAAATGGTTTTCATTACTACCCAGTACTAACGCTGTTAACATTAGTATTTCGCCATCATGGTCAGATATACCAATATCTGTCAACAATATCCCCACTGTAATACTTAGAACTATCCCATTAATGACCAGTTGCATCCATTTCCCCAGTAGCCTGGTTACATGTATGTATATATTCATCCCATCATGACCTGATGCATCTACTAGTATATCCCCACCCCAGGGTTCGACTTTCCCAGGGGCATATGCTCTTAGATTTTGCTGTGGGTCCCTAGATTTTTCAGGCTAGGGGCCCAAAATAGTATGCATTATCAACAGAAATCCTGTTTTTGACCAGTTATTTTTTATTAAAAGACATTTTCGGTCCCTTAGCCTGAAAACTAAGTGTCAGATCCTGCACCCACACACTCAAATGAACGCACAGGAGATAGGAATGAGCTCATCATCACCTCACATGGTGCATGTCCCTGTTTACTTTCCCACCTTACGGTCTGGCTTCTCAAGTGACTTCCATCTCTTTCTCCATCCCTGGCTTTTCTTGATGCACTGCCCCTTTCCATTACTCAGTACTATCTACACATTTCTCTAAGACCAGCAGGAGGTCGCCTTAATGATCCACTCACTTTCCAATATTATTTTCTTAAGGGCTTCACTTTTATTTTCTATGTTAGTTTCCTATGTCTAAGAATAATTAAAAATGCTAGGAAGAAAATAATCTGGATGTAACACTCAAGTCGTCCTAAAAAAGTTTCCACTGAAAGGCCAATCTAGCAATATATCTAGTGTAAACGTGTAGGTATCCGATGTGCTGTTTGTCTGGACTTCTCTGGGGCTGACAATCAACAGGTAGGGGAACTCTCTATGCACCAGGGGAGGGCAAGTATCAGGTCGGCCATCTGTTCTTCCTGGGGACTACCTCCTATTATTAAGCATTCTTGTATTCAGTCTCGCACCGAACCTCTCATTCAGCGACACACTTGTTCACTGAGCTCCCCTTTCATGCTGTCTGGCTCATAGCACTCGTCTGAGACGTCTCGTCATCATAACAACATGGAGCCCCTTCTCTCTCCACCCCCACCTCTCTCTCTCTCTCTCTCTCTCTCTCTCTCTCTCTCTCTCTCTCTCTCTCTCTCTCTCTCTCTCTCTCCTGAAACTCTCATTCAGCGACACACTTGTTCACTGAGCTCCCCTTTCATGCTGTCTGGCTCATAGCACTCGTCTGAGACGTCTCGTCATCACAACAACATGGAGCCCCTTCTCTCTCCACCCCCATCTCTCTCTCTCTCTCTCTCTCTCTCTCTCTCTCTCTCTCTCTCTCTCTCTCTCTCTCTCTCTCTCCCCCCGAACCTCTCATTCAGCGACACACTTGTTCACTGAGCTCCCCTTTCATACTGTCTAGCTCATCGCCCTCTTCTCATCATCATGTCTGCTCTCTTTCTCTCTCCCACACACACATAGCACTCTTCTTATCATGACAACATGGAGCCCCCCTCTCTCTCTCTCTCTCTCCCTCTTTCTCTTTCTTTACCCGCATGACAAAAAGCTATATGGCAGAAAAATGAGAATGAAAGAAACCAACGATAAACCAAATCCCTTACCCAAAGACCTACCAAGCCACCACACTTCCTACTCTTATTTCCATGCCAACATATGTTTTCTTATATACTTAGTCTCCCATCCCATGCTTATTCTATTTCCTTAATCATAGAAAGGATTAGATCAATCCATTCCAGTAGATATTTTTGTTACAATGTCAGAAATCCTTTTTTCTATGAAAACGATCTTATCCAAACATTAGAAATAAGAATTGATGTTGATACATGCCTAATTTGCGAATATGATCACATTATTGAACCGAAGCATGCTGTCAACATTGTGATGTTGGTCAAGGTAAGTTAATTAACCCATTCACGTCCGAAGTGAACATGTTTTTTAACAAATATGAAAATATTTTGATAGCAAAGAAAACATTTGATTGAGAGCAGTCATCCCAGCTCAATTTAACAACCCCTCTTCAAATGTTAAATATTACTTTTTGATAAGACATGTTCAATGCTGTACATAAGGTCATGAGTATACACCAGATACAAATTGGTCAAGCAGGTACGTGCTACATCTTCTTTATTGGTAATTTTAACGAATTTTGTTTGTGCTTTGTATTATTTTATTGCCAAAAAATAAAATTTTGCAAAAAAGTAATATTATATTGTCTTGTCGTTTTTCATTATTCATGGAAATTCCAATTTGTCACTGACGGTTAATAGGCCAACAATTGATAATATTCAGTTTAATATTTACAGCCCAAACAGATGGATGGCGATCATTTTGTTGGAATTCTAGTCTGTCTGTGTCCACGCCGGGCAGTTTTAGACTACAGCATTCACAAAGGGCAGTCCTTCATAAATAATGCTGTACTCTATGTGTAAGCTGGGTCGAGCCCTGGGTGCAATTTTCTTGGTCAGTGTCGTGGAACCGAGATGTTTAAATATCTATAAGGGTCAAGAGAGGGCGGCCAGGGTCGCGTGCCAGGGCACATAGATTCCAAATTTCCATGAAAAGCTGAGAATATTCAGCGCCCTGGATTCGACCCTTGGGTCATAGGTGTCAAAGCTAAGCCCCGGTTAGTGTTGCTGACGTATGGGTCGTTTTTGCGATATTTTGAGGTCTGGACTCGAGGGTGGGCGCAGGAAAGCTTTGCTAACCTGTCAACATAGACTCGACATGGGACAGAGAACTGCACACGAGCGACAAACGACAGGTGTCAAACTTGGCAATACGCCAAAATAGCAAATCTTGTCAAGGGGCTTACACAAAGAAATGTTCATTTCAACCGAATAAACCACATCTATCCTTACCCCGTTTGAGAGTAACTCTGATGAGATTAATACTTATATAATTGATGAAGGGAGAGTAAACGAAGGAGGCTTGTTTAGTTGTTACGTAATGAGCAGTAAGGTGGATAGTCTTTTAGAGACCTTGACGCCAAGTTTAATTTCTCAGAGTTTTGATTTTTGCTCTAACGCACCACCCTTGCAGAATAGTCAACTGGGTGTGCATTTTACAGCATTACTAACTGGGTGTCTGCCTTAAACTTCATTTCTCAGCCCTTCAGCCATCTACGTTGAAAAATCTCCCTTCAAGAACCTCAACCTTCATCCCATACTCAAATCACTTATTGACTGTTAAAGCCACTTTTGCAAATCACAATACTCCTAAATGTAAACAAATAAATGCATTCCGTGGAGGGAGTCTTGTGTGTTGGAAAAGAGCAAGAATGTGTCAGTGTTTGAACGACTGAAATAAAACCTTCCCCATCACAGTACAAACACGCTTTTAAGTCTCCAATACATGACCCATTAAACATTGGGCCAGCTGCCTCCCCGACTTTGTATTTCTGCTCTGGGTTGAGACACGTGAGTAGAGACAAGTACGTATTTATCACATAGCTTTCGTGCACCTGTCGAGATTATACCCCTATAATGCTACGGTATGCATACACTGTTGCTTCCCTCAATCGATTTCCTGCAAATCATGGTGGCGGTGCACCGTACCGTTGACTACTTAGACCCGTACAGTAGAATCCCTCTATTGTGGACACCCCTGACTTGTCAGTGTTCACGTAAGCAGCCAGTTTGAAGGGGATGCAGACTTATATAATAAATAAGAGGGGATGAATTACACAATACTGGGTCGATGTGGGTTATACATAGCTGTCCACCTAACAAGAAGAGGGGCAGCATCATATGTGAAAGAGAAGTGAACATTTTCGGATCTAATTAAAAGGTATCAAGTTTAGTGTGAATATCCGTAATACAGAGGTGTTCACTTTCCTTCTCTACTCTAACCGTCTGGGGCGCACAGGTGTTAGCACATCCAGGGCCTGCCCTGATGACAAGTGGTCTAAGGCGTTGCTACTGCACAGGTTCGAATCCTGACCGGGGTATGTGATAAAGTTCCCAGTGACTTGGGGTTAGGTAGTAGTGGACTTCGCCTGATACTCCGGATTCCCCCACCTTTCACAAATGGCTAGTCACGAATTAGCCATAAATGGCAGAAAAAGTGACGATAATCAAATTAAGAAAAAAGTTTGTGCAAATTGTGTACACTTTGAATGTGAACGTCAAGTGTTAAGATAGTCTGAGGTGATTTCAGTGGAAATATTGCCTCCCTTCATATTTTACTGCGGCCTAAAAAGGAACACTATTTTTGAGGAATATCTACCCAAATGAAAGCCAAATTTTGAAAACAAATGACAGATATTTGTGAACGCAATATTATTTAAAATCGGCTTCAAATAGAATGTTGTTTAGTGTTTTTCCTTGAGTTTTCTTCAAAGGCTCCACGAATCAAGTCGAAACTTTTAAAGCGGTACTACAGGTAATAGCCATGAATGGGTTAGGTTACACCATCTTCAGAGATGCAATTCGATGAAATCACCGTTCAGCGTGCAGAATTGGTCAGCGTGCGTGTGCTAACAGGCAGAGAAGGGAGCAAGTGGATCGTGAACACGCGCGTGCATGTCTGTCTAGCTCTGTGATTTTGTTTACACCAAGTCAAATCATGCACTACTCATTCATCACGTCTAGCCCCTGTCAGATTCCTTTACTGACGGTAACTAGGATCACGTGACCAGTTGTCTGCCATTTGTGTAAGTGTAACTGATTAATATGTTATCAGGTATGAATAGAATAAGGTTCAATTCATTAAAAGATATTGCTTTAACGTTGTATTGAAAGCAACAGAACGACAGCCAACGAGTTAGTGACTTTGGTTAAGCGGAGGTCTTACCCGGGTACTCCGGTTTCCTCAGGACTCCATCTACAACTAGCTAGCCCCATGCATAAATTCAGAAAAGGACAAAAACGTATATCTACATTAGGGATGAAAGATATCGACTTGCGGCTTTGGAACAACAAACAAACTTACAGACACATAAATGCCGAATGCATATCTTTAAAATACATTTATCATCAATTTGCCCCCGCAGCGCTTGTTTACATGTGCATCTGCAGAGAACTGGAGGCGAGACGTATCAGTTCTCGTGATCTTTACTCAAACCTGGCCCAGCAAGCCAGTCCAGACACATACATAGGCGCAGTTAGTCATTATTGGTACGGTTCGAATTCCACTGGCCCACCTTCCAGGTGTGCTGTATAGGGTTGTTACCCCCACGCTTACCCAACGCCAGCAACCAATCACGCCGTAATACCCCCTTTGAATGACCCTTCTCCTCCACGCGACATCTGCTCACCATGCACCACTGGAATGTAAAAGAAATCGCAAAATCTTGGCGCAGCTCCAAAAACTTAGAGGGACAGGGTAGCAATACCCCCACAAAAGCCCCTTTCTACTGGTAGACAGGGCAACTTCCATGCACAGCTGCCACGAGCTTTACACGCGAACTACCGTAAAACATAAATTGTACCCTCGCCCGGGGTGCTCCGCTTATCGAGAGTTTTACCTTGTTTAATTTGCCAAAACATTTATAATAACACTGGAAAATCAGTGCAAATAGTGAATATCAGTAACAGTATCAATGCACAATTTCATGATATGAAACACGGTTGCTCGAAAACAATTTTCTGAAAGACACAACTGGCAAGGAATTCTTTTCCTTCATCAAGTTCGCATGCTGTACTGTACTGTACACCTATGTATATAATATAATATAAATACTGTATATTTGTTAATATTGTATATTTTATATTTTTGTTCTTGTTTAAAAAAAATGAGAAAAATAAACTAATTATGGGTTATCCAAAGTAGTCCATGAGCCAGAGGGTTGGTCGGTACCATATTGGGGGGCTAATTCTAACCAATATTCTTGAATTCCCCGTTATCTCAGCTTTAATTTGATGGGTGATAGCAATGCAGGGGTGGTAGCTTAGAGATATTCAGCTTTTAGTGACACCTCCTCTCATCTCCTCGTGGGTAATTTGCTGACCAACAAGGAAAATCTTTTAAGCAATTATGATAGGTTAATGATACTTAGGCATCCTAGAATTTCATTCTGTGCTCCCACAGACCTGTACAAATAGATACAAAATGATAGATTGTCCAAATCATATGTATTACGGAATTTGCAGCTGGTTGGAAATCTGTATTTTTTCCTTATGATTTACCGAAATAGTTCCATATCTTTCTCCTGATAGCTAGAAATGAAAAACAAATAAAATATTAAAAATACTTAAAAATAAGCTGCATGTCCCAGGAGTATTTTAAGACCAAAGTTGATGCTGTATCATGAACCATTTTGAAAATATAAGCGTCTTACTACCCCTACCCCCATTGTTGAAAAATCAAGGAAAAATGCAATTAAATACAAATAATTTTCTGTAAAATTAATATACTCTATCAATCACCAGAACCTAACATTACATATGCATGGCTGTCCTCCCATAGTAAAAGGGTTGTATATGGAGATATATTTGATACCCTGAAGCCCTGGACATCCAATTTTTGGTACAAAAACCAAAATTTGATTTTGTGTTCTTGAATCTTTATATAGAAAATGTAGAAATAATCAGGTACTCTTTAAAACACCATCACAAAATGGAAATACACATATGCCTGTTCTCCTGCAGTATAGATATATAAATAGAGATCATTTTGATACCCAGAAGATCTGGAAAACCAATTTTTGATACAAAAACATAAATTTACTCTTCCAACCTTGAATCGTTGTGTAGAAAATTTATGATGAAAAGCAAGTACTCTATAAAGCACCAGCAGCAAATTTGCTTGTCTTCCCATAGTATAAAACTTGTAAATGAACATAATCTTAATGTCCATTAATCCCAAATAACCAATATTTGGTACAAAACTAAAACTTGATTTTGCATTCTTGAATCTCTGTATCGAAAATGTAGAGAATATCAGGTACTCCATGAAGAACCAGCACCATGCAAACTGAAATACATGTGTGTCTGTCCTCCAATAGTATAAAAGTATAAATAGAGATAATTTAAATACCCTTAAGTGTTTGACAAGATTTTTTTTGGTACAAAATCTTAAATTTGCTTTTCCGTTCCGGAATATTTGCAAAGAATCTTTTGAAAATCAGGTACTCAGTAAACCAACAGCACCAAAAGGATACACATCTATAGTTAAAAAGCTGTAAATAGAGATATTCTAATACACAGGAACCCTAGACAACTAATTTTTAGGTACAAGAACCCCAAAGTTGCTGTTGTGTTCTTGAATACTTGGATAGTATTGTATTGTATGTTCATTGACTGAACGTTGGGGGTTCAAAATCATAGCAAATACAATTTAATGCAAATAAAGGACAGAGGACAGTGAAACTGAAGCAAAAATACACTAAAACATCGAGAACTAAACTTAAGGAAATAAAACAAAAAGAAATGAAGCAGAACTGACTCGAATAAGCGAAAAGGAGTAGCTAGATCGAAAGGAGCTTCTAAAGAAGAGGAAGCCGCACAGAAACTACAAGTAAAATGTTAAAAATCAGGTACTCATTCTGGTGAAAGATATTATTGAATATTTTTTATTTGTATTTCAAAATTGAAGCACAAACCTTCATAAACATTTGCATAGTTTTAATATCTGAAATTTCAAGTAGTTTATTTACACAACTTACAAACTATTTTAGTGTCAACCTTATTTACAGTAGTTTTATGTTGGTTCCACTTTGGTAAACAAATAGTATGGTTGTCCTTCCATTATAAAGAGGAAGTTAAGAGATTACATTTGTGCCCAGATGCTTGAAGACATTGACAAAAAAACTTAGAAATTGAATCACTGATGCTAAAGATGTTGAATATCTGATAATCTTTTTTCTTCAAATAAACTAGATTATCAACCTTGATAATTTTCTTTAATTAGAAAAAAATAGGAATGGGCACTTGCTTAATTTCATTAACCCTTATGCTGCTGTTTGGCTAATTTGGCCAATACAAAATGATGCAAAAATCCTGAAGAATCACTGGCATATGGGTACTGATCTGAAAATGCATTTTACCCTGTGAGGGCTATCCAATGAGTACCAACAAAATAGGGTTTAGATGGTTTTCCAAAATCTTTGCTTTATTGTGCATTGGACAAAAGTAGTCTTAGCATTGGAAGGGTTAAGATACTCCAAACCAAATAATGCACATATCACCAAAAATACACTTTTAATTTGTCACAAGTGTGTATTTAAGGTGCATCTGGTAAATTACCCAAAATATCTTCCAACCCATCCTGTAGTCTACTACCCTACCAAAGTTAATGTGTAATAAAATACTGATGAATATAGATTAGTCCTGAAGACATTTATATCGCTTAAAAATGGAACCTGACTATTTAATTCATTATGAAGTTATTGATTTGTAATAAAGGAAAGAGGGGGCCCATTCTCATGACTTGTGAACTACAAGGCTTGTGATGGTCAGACAGTTACAGTTGGTTTGATTATAAAGGAAAGGGTATAACTCACCATATCAGAATATAAAAACAAACCTTTTTCACAAATTATCCTCATAAGCTATTAACCTTATCACAACAGAAGTAACCAGCTTATTTTGGTAATAAATTGAAAGCAATGATTTTATTACCGATGATTTCTTTAAAGGGACCATAGATCTGTATGACTCTTATTATTGTGAAGTTTAGACACTGAAGCCATGTGGTTTGGTGGTTAGGAAAATAAAATAAATTTGCTTACTGAGATTACTGACTTTCCATTTATGTCAATTTTGAAGCTTACCTACCAATGACAATTACAGGTATTTAAGGATATTCAGAGCTCTCTCTCCCATACCAAGTGGTCAGATTAGTTCTATAGTAAGGTAGGCAAGAGGTGCTCCGAGACATAGTATAGCAAGACCCACAGTGCCACTCATTCCATCATCACTATAGAGTGACAACATCAGCCAAAGAGGCCATTAAGGATTAAAACTCTCACCAAGCCAATGTTGCAGGTTCTGTGGCCGTTCTTTTGATGAAAACATATTTATGTAGGGCAACTATGGACTACTATTCCACTTAACCCAATGCTCAGGCTACTTTCGTCCATAACACAAAGACTCAAAGAATTTTGAAAACCTACTAAAACCTGTCATGTTGGTATTCATTGGATAGCTCTCACTGAGCATTCTCAGATGTGTACCCATTTGCCAGGATTTCAATCATTTTCAGGTTTTCTTGCATCATTTTGTATTGGCCTAATTAGCCAGCAGCACCATAAGGGTTAAAGATTCAAGGTTTTAGGTCTTAAAAATGTCCTCCTGGCTATCATCTAAATTCACAACCCTTTTACAATTGGAGGATAACCAAAAGATAGTGATGGTTATTTGTAGACAAATAAGAGTGTACACTAGTGTGTTGTTGTAGAAATTATGTACTATAATTGTATTCTCAAAATGGAAAAATTCTCAAATAAGTCAATCAAAGTCTAAGAAAAATGTTGCCTAATGTTTTATATACTAATGCGAACTGTAAGTCCAGTTGAATGTCTTTCTCAAGGATTGGCTTCCAATTTCATCATCTACGCAAAAGCAAACTTTGGTTCTTTTCCCCCCAAAATGGTTGTGCAGGGTTTCAGGGTATCAAAACTATCTCCACTTACAACCTTTTTAGTAAGGGGGCAGGCATTCATAAGTGTTTCAGTTTTGGTGCGGATGCTTTATAGAGTACCTTCTTCTACATTCTAGATACAACGTTTCAAGAACGCAAAAGCAATTTTGGTTCTGATACCAAAAGAAATGTTCATTGAGGCTTCCTGGACTTTAAATTATCTCTGTTTATAACTTTTATACTATAGGAGGACATACAAACATTTGTTTCTGTTTGGTGCTGGTGCTTTATAGAGTACCTGATTTTCAACATTTTCTTTACAAAGATTCAACATAAAAAGCAAATTTAAGTTCTGTGTGTTCTTGCATTGATAATATTTGATATCTGATAGAGTGTCCCCCCCACCTATGAACTGTTCCAAAGCGCTTTATAAAGAATAGTCAGTGGACAGATGTTAAAAGTCCATATCGTTAATCAAACTCCTTTTAAAATAGCAATGATTTCAGCTGTGCCTTGAAGATTTGAACACTATATTACATATCAACATTCTTGATCATTCCAAAGGGCGCATGGTGCATAGTGCCAAATTTTGGTTGTCTAGAGCCTCTGGGTATCAAAATTATCTGTATTTATATTTTCATACTACAGGGGGACAGGCAAATACATGTATGTGTTTCTGTTTAGTGGGGTGGTTCATAGTCCCTGAATTTTTTCTACATTTTCTACGCAAAGATTCAAGAACGCAAATTCAAATTTTGGTTTCTGTATCAAAATATTGGTTGTCCAGGGCTTCAGGGTATTGAAATTATCTCTATTCAAAGGTTTATACTACAGGAAGACAAGATTATGTGTTTCTGTTCATTGCTAGTGGTTTATAGAGTAACTGTTTTTGTTTTTTTACATTTTCTATACAAAGATTCAAGAAAGCAAAATCAAATAATGAGTTTTGTACCAAAAAAAAAGTTTTCCAGGGCTTTAGGGTATTAAAGGTCTCTCTATTTATGTGTTTATACTATAGGAGGACAAGCATATGTGTATTAATGTTTTCTGTTGGTGTACCTGATTATTTTTACATTTTCTATATAAAGATTCAAGAACACATAATCAAATTTTGGTTTTTATACCAAAAATTTGGTTGTCCAGGGCTTCAGGGTATCAAATATATCTCCATATACAACCCTTTTACTATGGGAGAACAGCCATGCATATGTAATGTTAGGTGCTGGTGATTAATAGAGTATATTAATTTTCCAGAAAATTATTTGTATTTAATTGCATTTTTCCTTGATTTTTTAACAATGGGGGTAGGGGTAGTAAGACGCTTATATTTTCAAAATGGTTCATGATACAGCATCAACTTTGGTCTTAAAATACTTCTGGGACATGCAGCTTATTTTTAAGTACTTTTAATATTTTATTTGTTTTTCATTTCTAGCTATCAGAAGAAAGATATGGAACTCTTTAAAAAAATCGTAAGGAAAAAATACAGATCTCCCCAATCAAACAGCTGCATATTCCGTAATATACATGATTTGGTCAATCTTTTATTTTGTATTTATTTGTACAGGTCTGTGGGATCACAGAATGAAATTCTACGATGCCTAAGTATCATTAACCTATCATAATTGCTTAAAGATTTTCCTTGTTGGTCAGCAATTTACCCACGAGGAGACGAGAGGAGGTGTCACTAAAAGCTGAATATCTCTAACTAAGCTACCACCCCTGCATTGCTATCACCCATCAAATTAAAGCTGAGATAACGGGGAATTCAAAAATATTGGTTAGAATTAGCCCCCCAATATGGTACCGACAAGTCCAATTTTGGCCTCTGGCTCATGGACTAAAGTTCATAAAAACAAAAAAAAGTTCGCATGCTGTTTCCCGAAATCGATGGGCACATTCTGTCCATCGACGTTTGTCTCCACGAGCGGTACAGGTTGATTGCGTGTAGTTTAGAAAATCAATTGGTAGTCAGGTACTCAGTACGACGTTTGTGAACTGGCGACCTACATTTTCGAGGAGTGGATGTTAAATCACATGCTTTTCGGCAAGAGTTGTTTATGAACTGAATGCTTTACTTAGTGTTGCCGTTTATTGCCCTTATCGTTCTATCTGTCAATACACTACGCCAATTAATTACCCTTTTATAACCACATAAGCACTGGCTTTCACTTTTGATGACAAAAATCCGACCAAAAGGACTTTCACTTGACACTTCCTTAATGACCTACTTACTGGTCCAATCACCAAATGAGAAAAGTAGGTCATAATCAAACGTTCGGCTCAGTATCACCAGGAAAGTGAAATCACCCATACATCAACCTACTTTGGTAAAAGTACAATTGATGCATTACATTGGTTGAAAAAGTGAATACTCCCAGTTATCAAACTCCTTACTATTAAGTGTAACTAAAGCGACTGTGTTCTTCCTTGTATGTGTTCAGATTTAAAAGTATACCTAGCTGTTAAATATGACGGACATTTTCTCCAATTGCTCACCTAGCAGATTTTTTGCACACTGAACGACGAATACTAAGTACGTCTACGTCCAAAATTACCTATTGAAAAATGATAAATGAAAATTGGAGCTGGCAAACGTTTTGTATTGTATACAAGAAGCGGAGCTTTTTTCTGGAGGGGTCATTTTTCAGCTTTGTGATCCCCGAGGTCGCCATCTAGTTGAAATATGGAAGTCTGTGATGATCACCATGCCTCTTTATGAAGCAGTTTATCAAGATACAGAGCACCTGGAAGTAAAAAACTTAGAACATCTCAAAATAAGTCTATCTTGCCCGGGGACTTCTCAGTACACATAGGTGCGACTATGTCCTCTTGGCAGTCGCTCGAAGGCCCTTGTAAAGTCTTGACCTACTGGTATGGAAC
>OZ012684.1:68012850-68045350 GCA_963942565.1 Maea johnstoni | reverse complement strand
ACCTTTGTTATTTCTATTGTTTCATCAATTCACACAGAAACACAGGGTAGGCAGTATGTACAACGTATGAGTTCATACTATTTATGTGAGAACCCTAAGGACAACTGGGTTACTGATTGATTTCTCCGCCTGGGGTGTTTGTAGTAGTATACACACACGGTGCGTATGTATACATAGCACTGCAGCGAGTGGGTAGCGCTCTTTGATGAACTATTGTATCGCTGCTTGATAAAAAAGAAACTGAATTCCAAGTCGACTTTACCAAAGTGTCCAAGTTTGCAGAGCGCCCCCTGTGTGTACTTTTGTGGTACTGAATACCAAGTGTCCACACACCTGGACAAACGCACGTGCTGCACTCCGTTGTACACCTACAAGCCTCTATTTGTTCTTTGCTGTTTGCGCAGGCAATTACCTGGAAATGTGTTGGCGCATTGCTTGCTTACTGACGGCTTTTAATTGACACACTATTGTTTTACAGTAAGATTCTGCCAGGAGGTGCAAGGCGTTGGGTTTCCCAGCGTAGTCCTAGGTTTCCTATGTCAAAAAGTGCAGCTCTTCTCTAGTTCTACTATTTGCAGTGTGCATGATCGAGCAACAGGTGATCGTGGGGCTTATTACGAAGGTGTTCCAGCTAGGATCTCTCTCTCTCTCTCTCTCTCTCTCTCTCTCTCTCTCTCTCTCTCTCTCTCTCTCTCTCTCTCTCTCTCTCTCTCTCTCTATATATATATATATATATATATATATATATATATATATATATATGCATATATATATATATATATATATATATATATATATATATATATATATATATATATATATATATATATATATATATATATATATATATATATATATATATATATAGAGAGAGAGAGAGAGAGAGAGAGAGAGAGAGTAGGATGCAACGTGATAAGACAATATGACATTTGGCAGTCAGTGGGGGGGGGGGGGGGGGGGTTGACTCATTTGATATGTTGTAACCAGACGTGAACATTGTCATCAGAAAAAACAGGGTCACGTAGAAAGTGATATATTGGTTCCCTGTGTGTACTATGTACTGCTGGATCTATGAACATACCTACTACTGTCTGGGAGCCCATCCGATTCCAACAGGTGTGCAGCGACGCAACAGCTGACATTTGAGATAAAGACGCAGTCATTTTACCACGTCTGGGAAAATAATGCATGGAGCGGCTGCAGGTTATCTACGGTCGATATATAACATGATATACAAACACTATTTCTGCTCATATAGACACACTACAAATATACATCCTTTTTTGAGCATTAAATTTTTAAGAGGATTGGGTGCAACAGTTGTTGGAATGGAGAGATGGATCCATCCTGAATGAACAGGTGGAGGAAGAAAGATCTTGGTCTAAAAATATAGGCGCGGAACCTAGCCTATGAAGATTTCACCAACCACATAGAATTGTAGGACTGCCCGTAGATGGCACCGCATGTTCCCCCTTTTTCATATTGGTGTCATACTCAGAAGTCAGTGCCTTCTTTCTACTTGGTGAGAGGAATGAAAACTAACTTGACCACCCTGACAACCTTGACCACTTTGGTTACTTGGTGCCTGGGACATATAATACTAATGATAATGTCATTTGATATTGCGCCCTTTCCATATAAACATGCTCAAAGGCGTACAAAAAAATATATATATATATATATATATATATATATATATATATATATATATATATATATATATATATATATATATATATATATATATATATATATATATATATATATATATATATATATATATATATATATATATATATATATATATATATATATATATATATATATATGTGTGTATATCCTTGAATGCACATGGCAGCCTGGAATCTAGGCTACAACTAGTCATCTTCGAATCAGTGGGTTATGAAAATCTCCATATCAAAGTTCATTTGAGGGGAGGAATCGATTTTTCGTCACTTTTTTAGTCACATCGCGGCTGAGTCGTGACTAGCTAGTTTATAGTGGTGGAGAAAACCGGTGTACCCTGCGAAAACCACCACCTGACCACAAGTCACTGGAAAACTATGTACCTTATAGTAATAGATCATCCAAATATCTGTAAATCACTGTGAATACGTAAACCTGATGGTAAAATCATGTCTCCGATATACTTTTACTTTCACATTTCAACCTAGTTTAGTTGACACTAAACTGTATTATACAATTTATTTGATTTATATTTTGTTACAAAGTCTCAACGTATATTACTCACATACATAGGTATCTACCTAAATATAAGGCTATTGAAATTAAGCTTTGCAGCTACTAAAATGATCGCATACCGTAGTGTGATAGCATAAATGTATATAACAGGGATATTAAAAGACTCATAAACTTCTTGCTAGATTAAAATTTGATAAGAGATAACTAACAGCTCTTCAATAGACAAATGGGAGACAGACAATTGTGCGAAATCTACTAAAGATCTATTTAGATAAGCACAGGTGTGCACGGTATAACTGACAAGAGAGTGTTGGGGCCTAACTCATAACATAAGCCTTACATCAGAGGCAATCGTTTCTTGCTGTGTGTGTATGAATTGTGTTTGATAGCTATGTGCAATTATTGATCAAAAGCAGATCCAAAAGCTAAACTTCCTTTAAGCGTCAGAGGATAGTATAGACAGACGCCTTTACATCAACATATCAGGCATAGCATTTGCAGAATAGATGTGCGTGTGCAAATCCTCGCAGCATAAGTGAACACAATAAATGGTCTTCTATTTTATTGGAATTCAATTATTGCCACTATGAAAATATGACAAATATATAAATACAAATACAAATATATTCTTTATCTGCAAATCGTACCAAAATGCTACTGGCTGATGGAAGAAGCAATTGAAATGTATCTTAAGGTGGGTCCAGCACTTATTTTAGTATTAGATGACCAAAATGGGGTTTTGGCATTTCTAATCTCTGTTATAAGTTTCCCATAGGTTGGCTAGACTGAAGTTATGCTTAACCTTCATTTGGCCACCTTGACCACTTGGTGCCTGTTAATAGAAAGCTTTAAGACATATACGACAGCCTAGAGGTCCTGGGTACGCCTTCACCTGAAATACCTGGTGACCATGAACTAAGGGATGAGGAAGCCAACGGAAGAAAAAACTGAACTTTACACCGAGTTACGAACATGTACAGATAAAACCGTTACAAGTGCATCATTAAAGTGACAACAGTCCAATCCGATACTCTATTCAATCTTTATAAATGGCTTTGATATGGCCTTCATTTAGTGAAGTGGTCATATCCGGTTGACCACATGGCGGTAACCGGCACCATTCCAATTTTTATTGATTACCTATCTTTCTATTAACATCCTATTTGCATAGACTCAAGACTGGATGATCAATATTTGTGTAAAAAGATTGAATCAATTGAAGCTTCAATCTGACTTTCCGACAGTCATATCTAGATAAAAATAGAATCGCGATATATCATTACAGCTAATATATAAGTGACTTATAAATGAATATGCAAGTAGTTCAATTTGAAAAATTACCAGCCGGAGTGATTCACTTTGTCGCTTAAAGCACAAACTAGCACTGTGATATATGGAGGATTTGTACGAAACCCGGAACCACAGCACCTGTTCTTGGTTGACATCGGAAGTTCACCTGATGAGGGATTGTGTCGAACTATGGTCTCAAGCAAAACACACTCACACACAAAAACAGTATTTATTTTACACCTGTCCGCCCTGTGGTGACAGTGAACGCAAAAGAAAGTGAAAACCCTCAAGCCAATTGGGGTTAAGTTGGTACACATATTTTGAACTTTTTGTTCGTTGTCATTTTGGTCATTATATGATAATTCTTTACTCTTCAGAATTTGATGATATGGAGGAGAACATCATTCTGGTCAATAATGCCTTGAGGGACTTACGAAATCTACATGATCTGATTCTTTTAAATTCTGCATTTCATGAACTCTAGTTCCTTCAAGATGATTTCATGATATTCGGCTTTCAAGATATTCATAGTGAGATCTTAGTTCTGAAACAAAGTAATAGTCGCGTAATTTATCAGACGATCTCTCTCGTGATCAAAGGTAGAAAGCCTGGACTCTATGCTGTGATATATATATATATATATATATATATATATATATATATATATATATATATATATATATATATATATATATATATATATATATATATATATATATATATATATATATATATATATATATACATACATACATACATACATACATACATACATACATACATACATACATACATACATACATACATACATACATACATACATACATATATATATATATATATATATATATATATGTATTGTCTGATTTCCAGTTTAGCTCAGGGGAGAACCTTCCGCTAGTTCAGAGGGCAACGGTTTACATAGCCACCTGTTGGCTTGAACTGACCCACACTTGTCCACTTGACCAGTGTCCGGAGTCCAGCCACCCAGGCAAACATTGCATCGCTGATCATCGTGATGGCCAAGATCACTACCAGTTAGACAAACATTTATCAACACGGATATCGTGAGAATGGTCCGGACAGCAGCCACCCGATAGCCACTGGTCACTTTGACAATCTCAAGGACACTGTAGCGGCCTGTCCACTTGTGTAAATATTACACGGACATTATCGTGGGTAGGTGGTCGGCATGGAAAGAAAATATATTATAAATCGACAAATCTATCCCACACGAAAGAGTGGTCCCCTCTCTTGAGATGTGTTGTTGTTTCCTGCAACGTCTATATAACCTGTGTGTATATTACAAGTGACATCACTGTAATCCGTGATGTAACTTCCACCTTAGATATTCAAACTCCTGTCAACTTTCTTTCACAATGTTATATGCAAGCACTGGGTCGGGTGGATCTAGATAGAATCAGGACAGAGGTCAAATCAGTTACAGGTCACTCTTTGCTATTACAAAAAAAATGTTATAGTTGGAACTGGTAAATACCAAGAAGATCCATTGATGAATATGACAATCCTTAAGTAGCCAACATGAAATAATAAAAAAGGAAATTCATTTTCCATCCTATCTGTTCACCTGTGGCACTATTAGTTGATCAAACATATAGATAGATAGATAATCTTTATTTCAAGTCGGTAATAATTTTACATAGTAAACACGAGCTGCCAGGGCTCTTGGCCGACTACAAAATAACAATTCAAAATATAACATACAGGGTTTAACAGCAATATAAATGATAAGTAGAGGGGAAGTAAGTTGGCACATATTAATTGACAATGAGTAATAACTTCAGTCTTTCAGGACATGTGTTTATGATTATTGAGTAAAATAGAAACTACTTCTGCTCATTTACTGGTATTACTCCTGTAAAGTGCTCATTTATTATGGTAGCTTATGGGGTTAATTTCTTTGATCCTTTTCCCCTGCTTTTATTTAGCCTGTTCAAAGTATACTTTGCTTAAAAAGTCTTACGAGGAATAATTAAACATCACATAAGTACCCTCATAGCAGGGTGCAAGGCTTTTTGGGTTTCGTAATGAATAGTGCTGGAATTACATAAGAGAATCGTCACTGTATCGTACTGTATAATTCCATAGGCGTCCTATCGTTATCAGTTAAACGGTACACAGGCCTGTCTTTATTGAAATCCTACTCTTTAAACAGCATTCCATTTCTATGTACATTCCTCACGCATAGGGCGGAGGTCAAAGGGCAAAGTACTTAATTTTACGACCTTCCGAGACGACATCGAGTGGCTAGCAACCCTCCATAGGAATAAAAGAAGGAACAGACTGACCTACACAATTAGACTTCCACAAATTCAAAATTATCTTTTGAATTCAGATTTCCAACATATTTTATTGCTTCTATGTTTTTAACCTACTCACACTGGCTAGTCAGGACTTAGCTGCAATATGGCTCCCTGGTAAAAGTGACGAACCTCGAAATTTTTAATTCCTGCCTTCAAGAACTCTCCAACCCATTCATGCATGAATATTCAGCCAAGAAGTGCCGTCTGGCTCTATGTTGCTTTTGGCAATAACATAGAACTCAAGCATTGATTTACAAAATAGTTTGAGAAGAGTTGTGGGTTCTGTTCTGATTGGCCCTCAAATATTTCGACAGCCTAGCTTTCGCTCGAGAAATCGCACGAAAATCGCCAAGGTGCGTTGTAATCTCAAATCAAATCTGCTCCGTGTTGTCCTCATCTCAGTGTGAGGCAGTCGTCACGGCCGATCGGGCCTCTTGCTGTGTCTCACCACTGCACAAGTGTTCGGACAGGGAGAGTTTCGTGTAAGGCCTAAATCACACACAGCTACAATCGGGCTACAATCCCCCAAGACCGCTTGGTTGCAAGTGACGTTGGTTATTGCAGGTAATCTTGGAAAATTTAAAAGCTTGCTGTCGCATAGAGGATTGTTACACAAGCATTTACTTCTCTCGTAGGTTATTGCAGCCATATTTTGAACATGTTCAAAACCACCTGCGATTGAAGACAACTAAAAGACTGCTGTGCAATAATCTGTGACCGTACAGTTACAGTACGTACGTAACCTGCGATATGCTGCAAGAACGTGGTCGTAGGTTGTTGTAACCTCTATATGTGATTGGGGCTCAACCACGGTACCGATATAAAGTCGTGATAGCGAAACATTGGCGTGTTTGTTCTACACTGCTTCTACACACTGATACACAGTAGAAGTAGTGGGGGTAGCTCGGTGACAGTGGCGACACATTCCACAAACGTTATACATCAACTGACCACTGTCCTGCCGGCCCTGTGGGCTTCTACCGCCCCTCGCCGGCCGCCGACAAGCAACCCCAGCTAGGCTACCCCGGGCAGGCAGGCAGGACGCACATCCCCTTCCGCGTACACTCACTCGTGGGCCGTGGGTATGTATATGTAGGCAATCTCCGTGGGAACTACGAGGAGGGTCCCCTCCCCCTGCATCACTCAGCGGCGACCCCTTTGGCCATCAGAGCCGTGACCTTGCCGAGTCCACTGGTCACCCTGCTGCACCCAGCCAGGCCCAGGGTAGGTCTGCACTCCGCACTCAAAGCATTCATTGCACTGGTTACGACACTAATGAGGCATAGAGTGGGAGTGCACTCTGATGAGGAAAAAAACATGAACCAGTCTTGCCAATGCATCAACTAATTTCGGTATTACTATGACTAGCATTATTTTCATCATAATTATGATTATATCATTTTTACTCTTAATAACTATCATAACAATAAGAATGACAATAATAGTAGAGAGCATCTTGTTGATCAAGTGGTTCGGACGCCTGCCTGCAGCGCGGACAATCATGGTTCCATTCCCAGAGGGGTGCGTAAAGAGGAATTTTATTCTTTGCTGCTTTCCAGTGCTTCGGAGGGCAGCCGTCGGTCCAGTCGGCCAAGATCCTTGGTAGCTCGTGGATCTTGCAATTGATAAACCGACTTGAAATAAAGATTACATTTCACATTTCTACTACTAATAATAATAATAACAACAATCATGTTTAAAATAATAAGAACAATTTTATTATCATTGACTCTATTATAGTTGTATCTATTATCATTACTACGTTACTATTATCATTATTATTAGTATTATTATTATTGTTTTTATCATTATCAGTAGAAGTAGTAGTAGAAGTAGAAGTATTATCATCATTGTTATCAGCATGTTGCTGACATTAGAATTACTATTATGGACATCGTTTTTGCCATTATAATTGTTGTGATTTTTAATATCAGAATATATCATAACTCGTAAAAAGTTACATGAGGATAACATCTTGGAAAATAAGAGCAAAATAAAATTGACAAAAATGCAATGTTTTGCGTCTCTTATACCTTATCATCTCAACTCCACATAATGGTAAATATACAATATATTTTATAATCCAAACTCCAAATAAATATAATAAGCATAAAGTGTGTATTTTTGCAGATTTGATAAACGTAAGCAAAGAATATACAAAAACATTGGTTCAACCGAGCTAAAATTGTGGACCATGACGTCACTCTAAAGAAACATTGATATCGTGACGTAACACGGCCAAACATCTGATTTGGTCAGGTGACCGCGTCACATCACGCACGAGATCCGCCCCAAATGAGAAATTACCGGATTCTGATCTAACCAAATTTGATTAGTTCACACATTATCTTGCCATTATGCAAAAGTTCTTCCGATCTCTAACTAACCGGCTACTCTAATTCTATCTCGTTTGCTGCCTCCATCAAATGATACGGGGATCTTGCGTAGAAATTAATATGACGTAACATGGCCGCACAGCCCAGTGTAGCATGGTTACTGCGTAACATCATTTCCCTGGCCATGCAAATGTCACAGTGACCCCGCTTCTGTTCTATGACAGTACTGGACCAACAATTGCATATTTTAACACTAGTATCATAGATTTATCCCTGAATTTACAGAAATATAACAGAAAGGGATGTTTTACATACACCAACGATTTTTTATCAGATGCAATAAGTTACTGCCGCTCGGAAATGAACCCGACGGAAAAGCATAATTGTGGATTCCAAAGATTTTTCTCAGAAATACTTTCTCAAGTTGTCTTGAACCTGGAGTAAAAGAATCGTAAGGTCTCTAGAGTTTTAAGTAGAAGGCCAACCACATCCAGGGTAAGGCTCCACGTTGGGGATTGAACACAGTTTAGCTGCCTGCATGCCATTGGATAAATGCTGACATTGGTCCTTTCTTCAGCCCCGGTCGTCAGCAGGTCCCTCGAACAGATAACGGACGTTCTTTTCCCATGTTTTATCTTGAATCTGAAACATAAGGATGAAGGTTTTAATCTAACGAATACCAACGCTAAGAGACCGATACTCGTCTTCTACAGGACACAAGTTGTAAGCGGATTCTTTTAGAATCCCTGCCATACCAACTCATGATAGCAATTATTATAACATCAATAACATGTCATACGCACATTAACCCACGATAATTTAGAGTTAATCCACATACCAACTTCTATACATCTATTTCGGTCGTACGATACGTAATAATTGAATCTGGTATGATCTACATCCCATACGCAGATATGAACTCAGCACTAACCAAAAGCATCCTGACAGGTTTGATCTAGCCTGCTAATAAAAGCAAATTGGGTGAAATATTCAAACTTCAAAAAAAGTTTAAAGAAGTTTCATTTAGAAAATTACCAACAACTCTCCTTCAACTGTTTCGTCAAATCATTTCTTATTCAAAGGTTACCAAAAGTACCTCAACTCCAGACGACAACTTATAGAGGAAATCTTGAACCACTAATGCTCACAGAGGCCAAATGCAGCCTGACAATATGGATGATGTATAGCAGGCAAGAGTATTCATTGCTTGGGAAATACTTGATGGAGTATTGTTAAGCAGAAGATTATTGAAAAATTATTGTCAATTCCGAACTTTTAAGCATTAATGGGTTAAGCATGAATGGGTTCAGCGACCTGGTATCATGACATTTTTGAAGGCGTGATCTGATTTTGACGTATTATCTTAATGCATATCAATATGTGGCGAGAGCGTCGATGGTGACTGGCAACGGTAATGAAGCATATAGATATGCATTTCCTTCTCTCTGATTTCTGTAGAATGAAAATATTTATGGAGCATTTTAAATGAAAGTAACTTTTATCTCCCGAGGATCAATCGCTAATATTTGCACAACCTCTTAATCAAACTTGTTAAAACGGTCTCATCAATACTAATTGTTTTTGGTCAAAAGAATAGGGACGGTGTCCCATTGTTAAGATTTGTTTTATCTCACATTTGAATCATAACATATCATTTGGAACACCCAGACATCAAAGAACGTGTGTTGTTGCACATTAAACGCTTACAAATTCGTGTTTTCTACATTTATACATAAACATAATACGAAAACAAATGGAGTCATGCGATCCCCCCACAGGGGGGGGGGGGGGGGGGGGGGGGGGGAGTCCATCCTTTTTTGACCTGGTCATAGTGTTCCTCCTCTGTCAGAGCCAGCAATGGTGTGCTTGATCTTCAGCGCCAGAATTCATTGTCCTATTTTCCTAGAAAAAAACATGAAATGAACATGGCAGCTTGCAACATAGATATGCATGGATGGCGATACTAACTGCAACAATTTGGTAAATGACAATATAAGGTATGGAGAATATAAGTGTATTGAGGTGTAGTGCCTCTTAGACCTCTTAGAGGAAAAACAACAAGAATTGCACGATGATGCGTTTGCATTACAGTAGCTTAGCGCATTCAGCATGGGAGGATATCATAGGCCAATTTTAGTTCAGGTTTTACAAAAACGATGATGTAATACGTGGTGTATGGTGGTTAGGTGGAAGGCTTGGCACTTAATTATCCAGCATATTACGTTCAAATATTCTCAGGGAAGTGAATGTCAGATGCAGATGCAATTTCCTCATTCTTAGAATGATTGCTTGAATATCAGATTTGCTTTGTGTCTGTGAAATATTCGTGATTACGACTCTATCACAATGGCCACTAGATAAGTGCTCATTTAACTCCTATTTTACTCCCCGCTTGCCATTTAAATTTCAGCCTTGCACGATTAAATCCACTTGTTGTATTCATAAATCAAATGTGATTTGTATAGATTTCTCAGACATGCTGGTTCATAGAAGTCGCCTGAATTTAGATAAACTCGATGACTTAATTTACATTTCCGCATGTAAATTGACATTGGCATAACAAGGAAACGGCTGCAATTTTCTTTGAACAAACTCTTGATAATACTAGCCAAAACCCGTATATGGCAACGGACAAAGACCTCGCACGCTCGCGACGAGGAAATATTAATAGGTCATTAATTTCATTGGCAAAGGATGATTATTTAATTGATGATTTTTGTGAGAGTCCACTTCCTGGCCAAGTACTCAATGCACACACCCAACTCGTGGCCAACCATGCTGGTAATTCAAGCAATTTCAGGGAAATGCTGGCGAAGTGATGCATGTTATTTGCTTTGTTGTCTGGGGCAGAAATTAAATAGAGTACCGGTGGCTGGGGCAGGTGGAATGATATGGATAACTGCCCCATTCATCACTGACGTCCGTCTGAGTGTCTGACGGATGGTCAAATTATTTTAATTTACACGTCAATTGAAAATTTCAACAAGATTGGTCTTTAGATACGACAACTAGAAAAGTCCTTGTAAAGTATCTACTAAACTTTCATTTGAAGTGCATATGTTTCAGATGGCAACACTCACAAGACCTATCTACACTCTTTTCGAGCATATATTATTGTTGTTGTTCTAAATGATTCGATATTATATTTTTGTTGTCATTTTTCCTATGAGCTCGCTTCATTCATTTCGCTTATCCTATTTTGCTGTTTTAGACGAATTTTGACAGTATGAATTGGCTGTGTGAGAACAAGTTATCTACTTCAAAACTCATTATAACTTCCCCTAACCGCCCCTTAACCCTTATGCTGCTGGTGGCTAATTGACCAGTACAAAGATCTGAAAAAAATCCTGAAAATGACTGAAACCAGGGCAAATGGGTACTCATCTGAGAGTACTTAGCCAGAGCTAACTAATGAGTGTCAACATGACAGGGTTTAGATGTTTTTCAAAAATCTTTGCCTCCTTGTTCTTTGGAGGGAAATAACTTGAGCATTGGGAGGGTTAATATATAGGTTGTCAAGCACCCTTTTAGCCATACATCTGGAGGAGAAGTCGCGGACGCGTTAGTTAGCATTCATAGCATATTCAAAACTTGAAGCCATGACAGGACAAGAGGTCGGAGGTGTTCATACCCATAATATTCCAGTCTGGTGGTCATGGCTGGACTAATGGGTACATTAGAGGGTGAGCAAGGAATGACATAGATAAACGCATCCGTGGTCATCCAGCAGTCTGGTCTCATTTTCGCAGAATGGCTTGTCATTCTGTGGCATTGGTGGGAGGGGGGCGAGAGAACCGTTTATGCGTGCCGGCTCGCACGCGATCGGCTGTCAATTACAGCACAGGGCCAATCGCGAGGTATTTCGGGTGTCACAGCACCAGGGCGGCGGGTGCCGGGGCGGGGCCGACGAGTCACTCGGCCAATCACAACGTTGGCAGCGCGTGCGGGGCCACTGCACTCAGTCACACACGTGGGCAGGCCATTTAATTAGCCCTTCACTTTTAAATAAACTTTCGCTCAGGCACACGCGACACCATACAGGGTCGCTCGTTTCGGACCCGAATTTAGTTTCACGGTCTAGCTCCGCGTTTTAAACAGTGGACAATGGTCAGGCAGTACAATTGCAAGACCTGCGGACAAGTACACGAGCCTCCGACCGGCAAACGCTGCCAGTATGGACGGCAGTTGGAGCAGGAACAGGATAGCTATGAGCGGGAGTACGATTCCAGCGAGGAGGAAAATTTACAACAGGAGACAGAAATCATAACTCTCCCTGACATGCAAAGTGCGACGAACGAACAACAAGTAGAACCGGGAGAACGGGATACTTTAAAGTCGCTGATGCTCGAAATGAGACTGGAAATGAAACAGAATTGGATTGATTTTGATCAGCGAGTGCGCGGTTTGGAAGTGCGTGGGGTTACCGAAACCACGCAAGCAGGGACGAGTGATAGTGTTCCATCGTCAGCGGTAGTGGTGCGAAATAGTACACCAACAGATCAGGGAGCTTCGGCGTCCCCAGAAACTTTACGACGAGACAACATGCTGATGAGGGAGGCGCGAATGAGGTTAGCAGATCTGCGACAGGATGATTTCGACGAGGACGATGACAGGTTCACATACGGCCCGAGAAGAAACGGTAAGAAATCTGGTTCTACGATGACCGGGGCGGACGTGGTGCGAAGAAGTATTGACTGGCCACATTTCTATATTAAACGCATGTCGGGAGCCAGCGGGAAAGGCGTGGTGTTCAAAGACTTGAGGGTGGAGGAATTCGCGTTGGGATTCATGTGCATGATAGAGTCGCCACATTCTAAGTATGACTATCGCAGCATGACAAGGCTGTTCAGGAACATCATGCAAGACACTGTTGATTTCTCGTGGGACAACGCGAGAAATTTTTACGAGAGGGTTGGCCTAGATGTAGAGAAGGGGGTGTTACAGTGGTCGGATGAAGAGACAATTCGGGACATGCGAATGACATACGCCAGGATCGTTTTCCCGGCACGCAAAGAAAGCAAAGAAAGCAAGGAGACAGGGCCACGTCCGACCCCGCCATCAGCCCCGACAGGAATGAAGTGTTGTGCCACGTATCAGCGAAAAGAGTGCGAAAATACGCGTGACCACCACCCTTACACGCATGCATGTGCATATTGCCATAGGACAAAGTCTCTTATGTGCCGGCATCCCGAAGACGATTGTTATCGGAAAGTCAATGACACGGCAAAAAACGCCAAACCGAGGGAGTAACGGTACTCCCTCGGGCAAAAATCAACGAGGATGGCGACGGCGGTTTGGTGAGCGGCAGGTTTTCGGGAGGTCAGGCAGCAGCAGAATACAGGGACGAACCAGTCCAGGTGCGACCCAGCACCATTCTAAACAATGTTACTACGGGTAGCGAACCAGCTACCGAACACGACACAGGGTCACGGTCATCGAGTTCAGCCGGTGCAGGAGCACTGAGCGGACAGCTCAAGAAAATCTACGACATTGTATCGGCCACAGGGCGATACAATTTTGCACAGGCACGCTGTACGGTGCCGAGTGCGCTACACATCAACGAATGGAGGAGGCGGCTGGTGGGGCATGGTGACATCAACTTGGCGGATTATTTACAGTACGGGTGGCCGATAAACTTTAATCGACTTTCCCCTCTGTGCCCTACCTACCACAATCATCCGTCGGCCACACAGTTCGAGGCCGACATCGACCATTACATTGATACCGAATTAGGACACGGGGCACTCTTGGGCCCGTTCAGGGGGCCACCCACCCTGAATTGCCATCTCAGCCCTCTTATGACACGCACAAAGAAAGACGCAGAGCATAGGAGGGTTATTATGGATTTGTCGTGGCCGGACGGGGCCGCGGTAAACGACGGGGTGGATCAGGCAGCTTACATCGATGGGCCGGCTACCATCACGCTGCCCACTGCAGACTTCATGGTGGCAAAGATACTAGAACTGGGGCCAGGAGCATGGCTCTATAAAACGGACCTGGCCAGAGGGTACAGGCAACTTCGAGTTGACCCTCTGGACTGGCCATTCTTGTGTTTTAAACATCGTGACCAGTGGTACATGGATATCTGTCCACCATTTGGTCTGCGGTCCTCTGCAATGTGTATGCAGAGGACCACGGAGGCGATATCTTACATGCACCAGAAGGAGGGGTACTGCTCGCGGCCGTACCTCGACGACTTCGGGGGAGCCGAGGCCAGCCAGGAGGTGGCTCTACGGGCTCTCACTACACTACAGGGGATCATGAGAGATTTAGGGGTCAAGGAGGCACTGCACAAAGTGCACCCACCCACACAGAGATTAGTTTGGCTGGGGATATTATACGACACTATACAGATGCGGATGTCGATACCATCTCCAAAAATGGCAGAGATCATGACGATTCTGGGCGAATGGGAGGGGAGGACAAGGGCGACCAGAAGGCAGGTGCAAGCGCTCTTCGGGCTTCTGCAATTCGTCGCCAGTGTTTCCCCACCGGTAAGGATTTTTACTAATCGCATTCTACAATGCCTTAGGGACATGCCGAAACGGGGAGCGGAGTGTCTATCGCTCGGTTTCCGACAGGACTTACGGTTTTTTCTGGACTTATTGCCCCGGTATGACGGAGTCAGAATCCTTAATAAGGCGGACGTGCCATACCAAGCCGAAATTGAACTTGACGCGTGCCTCACCGGTTGTGGGGCAACGATCGGTGACCAGTACTATTCAGAGGTTTTTCCCCCGTGTGTACAAAACGAACAGCATATCATAGCGCATCTCGAGATGCTTAACGTAGTGGTGGCACTGAAGGTATGGTGTGATAGGTGGAGGGGGAAGAAAGTGCGAGTTGATTGTGACAATATGGTGGTATGCCTGGCCCTCCAGTCCGGGAGGTCCAGGGATCCGTACTTACAACATTGTGTGAGAGAGGTGTTTTTGTGGGTGGTCACACATGATGTAGAGTTGGTCGCAGTACACCGACCAGGGGTACAGCTGGTAAGGGCTGACGCGCTGTCAAGGCAACACATGAGCGAGAGACACAGGCAGATAGTGGCAGGGGACAGGTCGCTGCAGAAGGCAGCAAGAGTCAGGGTACCCATTGAGTATTACAAGCTGTTGTCAGAATTGTAATGGGGATGTTTTTCTCTTTGTCTTGCAGATCGTCGGCGACTTTTGAATATGGCAAGGAGAAGAGGGATGAGGGCGTTCCGACCAGGGACTGTCGCGAATCAAGATTCGCACGCGTTACTTTTTATTGCTTTCACGATTCATTTCGGTTTTACAGATGTGCCAGCACAGGAGGACACTTTACTTTGTTTTGCAGAGTTCCTACTTCGGACGTACACGGCCACAAATTCGGTCACTAATGCACTCTCAGCAGTAAAGAGATTGCATCTAGACTGCGGGGCCGAGGTGGCAGTGTTTTCTGCCCCAGGGGTGGAGCGTTGGAAGAGGGCTCTGCCTCTCACCGTCCGTTCGGTACCGCGGCCTGCCCCTCCCTTACCTCTAGCAATACTGGAGGAGCTGTGCGCAATGAACGGTTGGGGGGGGGACGGGGTCAACACGGCGGTGGCTTTGTTTTCGTTGCTTTTCTCCTCTATGGCCCGGGTATCTTCCCTGTTGCCACAGTCGGCAGCAGGTTTCGATGTTTCTAGACATGCCACAGCCAGTGATTGTGAGTGGCGGGGGGAGAAGCTCTGGTTTCGCATCAAGTGGTCAAAGACGCACCAACACACGGACCAGGCGTTCTGGGTGCCGCTGTTACCCAGGGTCGGTTCCCCAGCCTGTCCGGTATTGGCTATTAACAGGCTGGTTCGTGGCAGGCCGGCTGTGCAGGGACAGCCGTTGTTTTTCGGGGCCCCGGGGGTGGCCCTTTCAGTACCAGTGGCCAGGCAGTGGTTGAGAGAGGTCCTTCGTGCTGTGGGTCGGGCTCCGGATGCTTTCTCGTACCATTCGTTCCGTAGGGGTGCCTGCTCCGCAGCTTTTGCCCAGGGGGCGCATCTGGAAGATTTGAAGGCCCTGGGGGGCTGGAGGAGCGATGCGGTACGACTGTATCGCTCTCAGGAGGATGCCAGGCTCCGGGCGGCCTTAGCGTTGGGGGGAGGGGGGGCCCCACCCTTTGCCTCGACCTAAACACTTGGCGTAGAACGTTTGCCGGTACAAATCTCTGAATAAACTAAAGTAAGGGGTTGTCATGGTATCTGCGGCGTAAAGGTTTTTCACCTGCGTGGGGTGTGGGTAGCTCTTACACAGGAGTGTGTTGTAATAGATACTTTGTAGCCAGGTAAAAGGTTATTTTGTTGCCTGTTGGTAGGGGGTTCTGGCTCTTAGGGGCACCCTCTAGGTTGGTGGCGAGTGCACGCACAACGGAGCAGCTTGCAGTACATGTCGTCGTGCTCAGTAGTGCTGCACTCTGGGTTTCGATGTAAAGGTACGTGTATGTGAGGTGGTTCTGGGGTGTTTTGATACTTTGTATCTTTTCGGGTACGACGAGTCTACGTGCCTGTAGCTCTAATACTCTCGCTAACTAGATACATTGTATCAATTTGTGTACTTACAATTAGCCACGTTTCAATAAAGTTTTCATGTACGAGATCAGATGGGGTGTATATACGTTCACCGATACTCATGGTTCACGTTGTTACCATAAAATTTTGTATGTTAGTGTTCTTATTAAATGTTTACTCCGGCATTTGCTCGTTGTTCTCTCTCAACCCCCTTATCTAATGCTTGGTGCATAAGATTTGATGGGTCTAGGAAGAGATTCGTGAACAGTTTCAAAACAGGCTCGCCACTAGAATGCCATCTTTATTTGCAAAGACATTCTGAGAAAACCCTTTCAGTTAACTTTTAACTTCACGAAAACAATACTTTTGGGGGTATTTCGTATTAATGATGCTTTAATTGGGTTTAGCATTGGTTTCTGTCCCGTTAAAACAACATCAGAATGATGACCATTATCACTGCTATTAATTAGTAATAATCACCATCATCGTCATCATAATCACGTCACTGTTTAGAGCGTGTGCTGAGCTCCTTTTACCCCTACCCTTGAATTCAGCCCCGTAACATTTTCAAAGTATCCCCAGGGTCCAGAATGGCGGGCGCACTGAACATTACCGTTATGCTAATTGCTGCATAGACCATGAACATTTATATCGGAAGCGCCAAACTCTTGATAATTAAGCTAACGGGCACCGGCACTGATAACGGCTCGCTGATTGCTTATTAATCTCAACCACAGTTTGCTAAATCATCTCAGATCTGTCAGGCGTTTCACAGACGCATCTCTGTGCCCATCTCTCTGCAGTACGCCTGGTCAGGGGGAACCACCTGCTGATATGGGAGTCCGACCTTCTGGTACCGTACAAGGGGGCGTGGTGGGGGGCGGAATGCCCCTGAGAGAGAGAGAGAGAGAGAGAGAGAGAGAGAGAGAGAGAGAGAGAGATGGAAGCGCATTCCACATTGTCAAACTACTAAGTAACCATTTCAGTGCCCTAAGATAATTACTTTCCATACCTTAAAAACTTAAGAACGAACGTCAGGTTTAAAACGTTTCAGTAAAGGGCTTTTTAAGTGTGTGTGTGTGTGTGTGTGTGTGTGTGAGAGAGAGAGAGAGAGAGAGATACTATCAAGTCAGCAGACACAGATGGCATCAAGAAACAACCGAGGACCAGTGCTGACACCTAGTAATAAATCAATTTATTTAACACTCCTCAAAGTTACCTAATCATGCTAGTGGTAGACGTAACCACTCTTGCAGGGGCTGTGCCAGTCATAGCTTGGACGCTGGTGGGTGGCCAGGAAGGTGGTTTGTTATATGGAGTTATTCCAAGCTTTTGACATGTACCCCCTGCTGCTCCCTCGGAGATAATGACATGGATTATTGTGTGCTGAGGGTAGCGGGGAGGTTTGCCCACCGTCATGGTATGGGTGAGGCCACGCATATCTTGTCGTAGTTCAGACATAAACCCTACACATTTTCAACGTTCTGATATTACATGGACGGTAGGTTACAGGTGCAACACAGGACATCAACATTAAGACATCGTTATCGTTGCATATAGTAAGGTTCAATATTATTGAACCAATCTTGCTGGTTTCTTTTCTGCATATTTCGAAAAGAAAATAAAGATTTCTTTACAAAAACACCAACAAGTAACACTCCTTCAAATACCGGTAACTCATGTATTCATGCTTCATTAGACTTTTTCCGAAAGCAACTTTAAGCATTGTACTCGTTTAGGTTTAATCTTAGGTAAATATAAGATTCATATAAGGCTCGATGTGTGTTTGATGATAAATAACCTTGGACCCAGAGTTTTTCGGAACTAGGGTTGGATGCCATGTGTCGGCAGTAGAATGGGTGTAGTAGGGGGGGGGGGGGGGGGGGGGGAGGTTGACTGTAACGTGTTCGTGTTCGGCGTTCATTTACACTACAGGTCTGTAGTGTAAATGAACGCAGCTACGCGTCGCCACCGTCGCGTATTATAATATTATAATTACTTGTGACGTCATCAAAACTGTAAAATCGCTAATTTCACTGATTTAAAAAAGGTTATTTAATTTCCTAAAAGTGTATTCTTAGTACAATTAGTCCATTGAATGTATCCATGCTGTTTGACCAAAACAGAGTGGACGCTATCATACATAACTGGAAGAACCAAGTTTTCAGTAATGAAACAATCCAAGGCGTTCCACAAAGGCATTCAACGTGTTTGAAGCCGCCTATCGGCGGGTTCCGGAACCTCGCGTCAAGATTTCTTATACATCTAATGAATACATTACAGACACAAGGATAATTGATCTAATTCTAGTAGAAATTATTAACACATTTCGAATGAATCCAAATTATTTACGAGTGTGAGCATTTACTGAGAGTAGCATGGGTGGTGTTAAGAGTGTTTTAAGTGACATTGCTGACTTGAAAACCAGCAATGCAGCAAGACAAATTTCACCATGACCATCTAAGACCAGTGTTAGCACTCAGCTAATGGGTTGCAGCAAGAAAAAGAACATCTTACCTTATTTGGCAGACCTTAGGTGGAGATACTAGTAGTTAAAGGAAGGAGGTGGTACTGACCACAGGAAATAATTGCAAATAATCATAGAACCACAAACATATCGTTTTATATTAGGTGTAAAACAAAAGGATAGTTGTTCTCTTTACTATGATGTTCACAGTAAAGGGAAACGTTAGCTGTTTGTTTGAAATGTTTTAAAATTAATAGACCACTATTTTGGTGTTGCTAGGATCATTTGCAAGCTCATGTGTATTGACCAAGCAAGCTGCATATCCTTTTGCTACCAGTTCCAGATCTACTAATTTGTGACAGTATGGCATTACATGAGGGACAGGGCAGCAATTTCTGCAGTTTTCTTGTTGAGTGCCCCCTGCAGCCAGGGAAGATGGTTTCATGTAATCCTGGAAGCAATTAGAGCCTACACATGCTGACCACTCCTTGCCACTGTCCCCTGTGGCTTGAACCAGTCCACCCACCAGGGGCGTGATTCCGCGACGTCGGTTGTCGATAGTCACATGCTCTGGTTCTTACCAAAGTCGTTTTCGCGAGCAGTTTCTCGACTGGTTCTTACCTTGACCTTGCCGAGTGACGTAGTCTGGTTCAAAATCGACAACCGACGATTGACAGCGGTTGACTGTGGTTCGCGCTATGAACGATGGGAGATAGACATTTATTTTTTTATTCACTGAATAATTCAGTCCTCAATAAGCCATAACATATATAAACAATTACAGTAATGATAATGAAGTGTACTTGGGTAACTATAGAAAACACATGTAAAACTTCAATTACAAAGGGTACACATGGCGTCCAATCACAGGCGAGAACTAGGCATGCGACAACCACAGTCGTTTTGGCGAGCTGTTTGTGGGTAGTGGCGTAGCTTGTGACGTAACTGACCACAAACTCTCTCGCGGAATCACGCCCCTGGGTCACACACTCACTTGGTGGTCAGTCAGTGGTGGTCAGCTGGGCCTGCCTGTAGCCTAGACACCAGGCTGTGTATGCTTGAACCAGTTCACCCACCAGGGTCACACACTCACTTGGTGGTCAGTCAGTGGTGGTCAGATGGACCAGCCTGTAGCCTAGCCACTAGGCTGTGTATGCTTGAACCAGTCCACCCACCAGGGTCACACACTCACTTGGTGATCAGTCAGTGGTGGTCAGCCAGGCCTGCCAGTAGCCTAGCCACCAGGCTGTGTATGCTTGAACCAGTCCATCCACCAGGGTCACACACTCACTTGGTGGTCAGTCAGTGGTGGTCAGCCAGGCCTGCCAGTAGCCTAGCCATCAGGCTGTGTATGCTTGAATCAGTCCACCCACCAGGGTCACACACTCACTTGGTGGTCAGTCAGTGTGGTCAGCTGGGCCTGCCAGTAGCCTAGCCACCAGGCTGTGTATGCTTGAACCAGTCCACCCACCAGGGTCACACACTCACTTGGTGGTCAGTCAGTGGTGGTCAGCTGGGCCTGCCAGTAGCCTAGCCACCAGGCTGTGTATGCTTGAACCAGTCCAACCACCAGGGTCACACACTCACTTGGTGGTCAGTCAGTGGTGGTCAGCCAGGCCTGCCTGTAGCCTAGCCACCAGGCTGTGTATGCTTGAACCAGTCCACCCACCAGGGTCACACACTCACTTGGTGGTCGGTCAGTGGTGGTCAGCTGGGCCTGCCAGTAGCCTAGCCACTATGATGTGTATGCTTTAGCAAGTCCAACCACCAGGGTCACACACTCTTTTGGTGGTCAGTCAGTGGTGGTCAGCTGGACCTGCCAGTCGCCTAGCCACCAGGCTGTGTATGCTTGAACCAGTCCAACCACCAGGGTCACACACTCACTTGGTGGTCAGTCAGTGGTGGTCAGCTGGGCCTGCCTGTAGCCTAGCCACCAGGCTGTGTATGCTTGAACCAGTCCACCCACCAGGGTCACACACTCACTTGGTGGTCGGTCAGTGGTGGTCAGCTGGGCCTGCCAGTAGCCTAGCCACCAGGCTGTGTATGCTTGAACCAGTCCACCCACCAGGGTCACACACTCACTTGGTGGTCAGTCAGTGGTGGTCAGCTGGGCCTGCCAGTAGCCTAGCCACCAGGCTGTGTATGCTTGAACCAGTCCACCCACCAGGGTCACACACTCACTTGGTGGTCAGTCAGTGGTGGTCAGCCAGGCCTGCCAGTAGCCTAGCCACTATGATGTGTATGCTTTAGCAAGTCCAACCACCAGGGTCACACACTCTTTTGGTGGTCAGTCAGTGGTGGTCAGCTGGACCTGCCAGTCGCCTAGCCACTAGGCTGTGTATGCTGACCACTCAGTGGTCATTGGTAGTCAGCTGGATGTGCTAGCAGCCTAGCCACCAGGCCTTGTATGCTGACCACTCAGTGGTCATTGGTAGTCAGCTGGACGTGCTAGCAGCCTAGCCACTAGGCTTTGTATGCTGACCACTCAGTGGTCAGCTGGACGTGCTACCAGCCTAGCCACCAGGCCTTGTATGCTGACCACTCAGTGGTCATTGGTAGTCAGCTGGACGTGCTAGCAGCCTAGCCACCAGGCCTTGTATGCTGACCACTCAGTGGTCATTGGTAGTCAGCTGGACATACTAGCAGCCTAGCCACCAGGCTTTGTATGCTGACCACTCAGTGGTCAGCTGGACGTGCTAGCAGCCTAGCCACCAGGCCTTGTATGCTGACCACTCAGTGGTCATTGGTAGTCAGCTGGACGCGCTAGCAGCCTAGCCACCAGGCCTTGTATGCTGACCACTCAGTGGTCATTGGTAGTCAGCTGGACGTGCTAGCAGCCTAGCCACCAGGCCTTGTATGCTGACCACTCAGTGGTCATTGGTAGTCAGCTGGACTTGCTAGCAGCCTAGCCACCACACCTTGTATGCTGACCACTCAGTGGTCATTGGTAGTCAGCTGGACTTGCTAGCAGCCTAGCCACCAGGCCTTGTATGCTGACCACTCAGTGGTCATTGGTAGTCAGCTGGACGTGCTAGCAGCCTAGCCACCAGGCCTTGTATGCTGACCACTCAGTGGTCATTGGTAGTCAGCTGGACTTGCTAGCAGCCTAGCCACCACACCTTGTATGCTGACCACTCAGTGGTCATTGGTAGTCAGCTGGACTTGCTAGCAGCCTAGCCACCAGGCCTTGTATGCTGACCACTCAGTGGTCATTGGTAGTCAGCTGGACGTGCTAGCAGCCTAGCCACCAGGCCTTGTATGCTGACCACTCAGTGGTCATTGGTAGTCAGCTGGATGTGCTAGCAGCCTAGCCACCAGGCCTTGTATGCTGACCACTCAGTGGTCATTGGTAGTCAGCTGGACACACTAGCAACTTAGCCACCAGGCTTTGTATGCTGATCACCCAGTGGCTATTCGTGATCACTAGGTTTGGTATTCTCACCATTGATTTTATAGGCAGATTTTTCCAGGAAGAGAAATTCCTCATAGGGATATGACCACATTTTGATAATGCATTCGGTCCACACTCAACTAAAAAATCTAGCTTTTGCTCTCAATGTAAGTGAGACAAGCCCGCTGAGCTAGAGTAAGGAAATGGTCTGTTTGCCATGAAAAGATGGAAATCATTGGTAAAACCCAGCTTTTGCTCTCAATGTCAGTAGAAAGGTCAGCTAAGCTAGAAGCAATCCATTCTGAGTAGAGAAATGACCGCACAAAGCACTTGGGACACACTAAATACACCCTAACCTTGGCACTCAACCCCACAGAATTGGTCAAATAGCTGGGAGCACTCCGTCTAAGGGCAATCAGAGTAAAACAAAACCGGGTTTCGCACTGACTACATTTCCACAATGAAATTGGACCACACTCAAAAACTGAGCCAGGAGCAATTTTGATAGGGAAATTGAGTATTTCCATTAAGCTCTTTGACCTCACTCAAACACCAAAAAGTCTTGTCTAAAATTGCAAGGGCCCTGATAGCCAGATACCCCATTTGCAGCTGTTTTTTTTTTTCTGATTTAGTCTACAAATGGCAGAAAAGGTCAACAACAACTGCTTTGCACTCCAATGTCCATTGAATGGTCAGCCATTAGCTAGCAGTGATTCTTCTTAGGGAAAGGAACACATGTCTATGAACTATTTGGACCAAACTAAAACCTCAAAAACTAAGAGCTTAGTCTTTTCACCCAGTACCAGTAAATGGTCAGCTCAGCTAATAGTAATTCCTAAAGAAATGATCCCCACACAAAACATACTAAAGCCTTTGCACTCAATATCAGTGCATGGTTAGCTTAGTAGCCAGGAACACTCCCTCCCTCTAAGGGGAATGACTCTATTTCTCTGAACTCACTCAAAAAGTCTGGCGTCAGCATTAAGCCTCAGAAAGTGGTCAGCTTGAATAATAGCTAGGAGCGATCCAAGGGGAATGACCACACTACAGCATTGAATGAATTTCTTCGTCACTATTAAATCTTGTATCTATCACTGGAAGACATCTGCATCCTGCCTCTATTATAATAGTCAGTGTCAATTATTCCTGGTATTAACAGCGGGGAGATTTTTGTGAGGTTATAATATGTGGTCTTCATGGATATGTGGCCATTTGCCAATACACATACTCAAAGCTCTCTCTACTCAGCTACAGTACCTGCTGAGATGGAGTGCTAAGGCTCAAAGTGTGTACCAATCTCGATTTGAAAATGGTTAGCGAGTGCTTCATAGAACTGCATGTCCCTAGTATGTGTATATTTCGTAGACGGACTACTGGGAAGGGAGCCCCTTACAAAATGAATTTGGTAACACCAATGAATTCTTTTGATTACCATTATTTTAAAGAGGTCCAAATGCTTCATAGAACTGCATGTCCCTAAGACATGTGTGCACAGTGATCTGTGAAACCTCTCCCCATAGACGTGAACACAATTACAGGTCCTATATGTATCTTTTACAGTATGAATCTTAGATATTAAAACCCCCCTATTTTTCTTCGAGTTCTCGACAGAGAGCTGAATAGAGATGGTTTCAAAGCTTAATATCTACCTACTTGTATACTAAGATCAGTATATTCATTTGTTACTATTTTCAGATATGCAGAACAGTTAATTGCCACTGGATAAGAAACAGGCTTAAATGGCCTTTGGATCTATGATGTAAGTTATGATTGATATCCATGGGATAAGGATTAAGCTTATCAGATAAGCTTGTTGATGATGTGAAAGATTGTCTGGTTTCAGGAATCTGTATTGATAGATGCCCTTGATGCTACATGGGTTAGTGCTTGTTGTAGGACAGTCACTCACGAATAGGGATTGGCACTTAAAGAAAATAAATTGCGATGCGATATGATATAGATATTTCTATATGCTTTATGGGTTAGTGCTTGTTGTAGGACAGTCACTCACGAATAGGGATTGGCACTTAAAGAAAATAAATTGCGATGCGATATGATATAGATATTTCTTTATAAGTACAATCAAAGGCAGATAACTGATCTACCTTTGGTACAATATCTTAACAATATTTTTAAAGATGCTGCCTGCCTTCAGCAACTTAATTTTGATAAATTCAGCACTGTAAATTTCAGAAATGTTGCTAATAAAAAGCCAAACACCTGTATGTGGAGATGTACCACAGATCATAAACAATACAATACTTTTGCCTTTTATATATCTATAGTTGGTATCATATCGAGTACCAGTGCCAATCCCAGCACCTGGAATATCACAGTGGAACCTAACTCTTAACAAGTCTGTGTTCTCAGTGACAACCGATATCACGCATTACATAAATTTGTCATCCTCCTCACCAATGTTAGATATCAGTTAACAATAAAGGTCTTTGAAGTAATCTTCATTTTATTCGTCAATTCCTTCTTTTCTTTTCTTCTTCCTCTTATTTCTTTTTTCCCTTGTATCTTCATCATCATCATTATGTCTCCTCTGCTCTTCCTCATTCTTCTTCTCTTCTTCTGCTTTCAGTGTTTATAAAGTCATCACTTCTTCCATGATTTTAACTTAAGGACTTACTATCTGGATTTGAAAATATAAATCAAAGACAGCATTTCATTTGTCATAAAAATATACATTTATTGCCATTATTCAGATGATACATGTACAAACTTTGATTGACTCTGTTATGGCCATAGACCAAGTGAGGGAAGACTGGGGTGGAAGGGGACTTTGGGAATGGATTCTGGGCCAATATTTAAGGAAAGACAGTGTGTATTCCATGGAAATATCATGTATATTTCGTATAAATTTCAAACTTCGCATATGAATGGTAGATAAGACATAATAAGACTTCCAGGAAAAGGCTAATATTATGCCAGGATATCCTAGGAAATCTCAGTGCCATGAGTAATCATGGTGCCCAGTGCCATTGTGCTATCAAACAAACAACCCTGAACCTACCCCCCCCCCCCACTTAATTTTTGAAATTGGGTGCCACAGTCATGGAAGTGTTAATTAACATGGCTTCCAGTGTCACATTTACAATCTATGCTCTAGCACTAGAAAATCTCAAGCAGAGATAATACTGTTGACCTTTGATCTTAGTCAAATATCACAATGTATCAACAGGATAATTTTTGTATTCCAGTGTAGCACCCTTTCTGATAGCAGAGATAATTGAAATAACTAAAGTATACACACACACAAGCCTGGTCAACTGTTATCTACTAATCTCCAGTATCTACACCATACCCATACCCTGGCTGCCTACTAATAGTTAGCCTGAACACAGCCTAAGCGCTATCTTTTTCAAGTGTTGCAGGAATAACACTTGAATACACAAAAGGTTTTAGTTAAATTCAAATAAACATTTTTTTTCAAATAATTTCCAAAATGCGCTTTTGTTTTGTTAAAGAGATATCACTTAAATAGTCTGTATTTTAATACCAACGCAAGTATTAATGGGTTAACTTTACTGGTCATCAAGTAGTCATTCAAGTAGTGTTTAATCAAGGGATTATGGTATACAGGCAGCCAAAGGCACATGTTATCTTTAGAAGTGTTTCGTTGTCAGGGTCTCTCTTGTCCTGGTTCATTTGATAGGCAAATAAACATTCAGTGACATAACCCACCAAACCAAGGTCACTATAATATCAGATCCCAAATTCACTGATATTTAAATACATTAATAGTTGAAGAGTTCTTCCAGAAATTTTCATCTGGATCTATTAAATTACTTCTGAAGATAACTTTTGAATTAAGAATGATTTTACCAAATATTTCAAGGAGAGTTTTTAGTAATGTTCTGATCAAAATTTCTCCTTCAAATATTTTGCCAATTATGCTTTTAAAGCCTGAAATATTTCATCAAAATTGTCAGGCTGGTTGTGGGCGCTGTGAGCATTAACGGGTTAAGTAATACACTGGTTCCACAAGGATCATCAGAAATCCACTAGGATCATCAGAAATAGTAGGATCTAGCGGGATCAGAAAAAGGAATAGAAATCTTATGATTTTTATATATTAACAAGGGTATGTCATGTACCCTTAACCCTATCTTATACCCCCTTCTGTGCACCCTTCTTCCAGACCACCATGACCCTTGTTTTAGGGGTCAATGACGTCATGCTACTACCCAATCTAATACACACTTACAGGATCTGCTCCACTCAAGCCAAAATTAACAGCAATAACATGTTTGTTTAATATGTTGATTCAGTAACCTTAGGGCACTAGAGGGTCAATCACCAATTAAACTGGGTCCCTGGGGTTACCCAATCCCACTCCTTAAGAGACCCACAGGTTGGGAGGGTGGGGAGGGTTGGGTCCAGTTTAAGAGGGGAGGGGTTTGAGTTACCGTACATGCAAAATTTGTGGAAATAGTTTTATTGAAGAATTCTTTGATCTGATAGGTAAAGGTTGTCAACCCCTTAAGCAGTGGTAGCTAGCACGGGTGCACAGACACTGACTGGGCACATGGAAGGGTGTTTGGGTTTGCCACCACCCTACCAGATTAATTAGCTTTAATAGAGGCTGTCGGTATCTGGTAGAGTAAACATTATCATATCTGTTACAGTGCTGTGTCTCTTGGCTTCAGTTCTAAGAGGGGTGTTAGGGGGAGGCCTTAGAACATCAAACATTTCCAGCCTTTGGGTAATCTGAGGCCTGTTATCACCAGCTCCTTAGAAGATACACCAGCTCCCAGACTGCCCCAGTCATTATCATACTAACTGATGGCCACTGACCACGCATCAGACAGCAGGATTCAATTGACCATGGGATTAAGATACATACCATCAGTGATAATATCCCTTATCTAGGCCCTTAACTGGTGGAACAACTAGCTAAGACAGGTCCATCACCACCCCTCTGTCTGAGAGACATTTCCCAAGCCGTGCTGCACCCACGCACTCATAAACCATAACATTTAATCTAGATCAGACACTGGTTCTGCTTGATGGACTGGTATCCCGGTCAGGTTGCCCCCCACTCACTGACCACTCAATCCTGCCCTAGGGGTGGAGAGAGGGGAGGGGGTGGGGGGTGACCACTCAGGCGCCCTGTGGGGGGTATGGTAGTGGACTGGCCTTGGCAGGTGCATTTTACACTTGGATTAAGTTCGGACTATTAATTCCATGGCAGATTAGGAGAATATTTAAACCACATGGGTGAGAAGTAAAATGGTGATACCCTGATTATCCCCTCATCAATATTCATGTGGCTGGAGAGGGTACCACCAGGAAACACCACCCCCTGGACAAGTCCATCTAAAGCCTTCATCAGGGTGTCCTGCAAATACAAAAAAAAATCCTTCATGCCATATAATTATGCTTAAACTGTGTTCAACATAGAAACTCTCTCTCTCTCTCTCTCTCTCTCTCTCTCTCTCTCTCTCTCTCTCTCTCTCTCTCTCTCTCTCTCTCTCTATATATATATATATATATATATATATATATATATATAAACAAATATTCACAATCTATAATATTTTTGAATTAAGGGTTTAAGCACAAATCCATATATTTTAAAATACTGAAGTGAATAAAAAGTATATAAATATTTAAGTGTATGTAATACTTCACCAGATTTATGTAAATATTCTAATAATAATTCTAATTCTTACAAATGTATCAAATTCATTTGAATATGCTCCACATGTTAGTATAGGTTCACACCTATTACAAATACAGACATTTTGTAATGCATTCATTTACAAAGCATTCACTCTTCATTGCTGATGGAATGTGAGCAAGTTTCTAGTGACTTGAAGTCAAGCAGTGGTTTTTCGCCAGAAACCCCAGTTTCCACCATCGCTTACACAACTTGTAAGTCACAACTGGACTGCTGAAGGAATGTGAGTGAGTTTCTAGTGACTTGAAGTCAGGCAGTGGTTTTCACCAGGAACCCCAGTTTCCACCATCGCTTACACAACTTGTAAGTCACAACTGGACTGCTGAAGGAATGTGAGTGAGTTTCTAGTGACTTGAAGTCATGCAGTCATTTTCACCAGGAACCCCAGTTTCCACCATCGCTTACACAACTCGTACGTCACAACTGGAATGCTGAAGGAATGTGAGTGAGTTTCTAGTGACTTGAAGTCAGGCAGTGGTTTTCACCAGGAACCCCAGTTTCCACCATCGCTTACACAACTCGTACGTCACAACTGGAATGCTGAAGGAATGTGAGTGAGTTTCTAGTGACTTGAAGTCAGGCAGTGGTTTTCACACAGGAACCCCAGTTTCCACCATCGCTTACACAACTTGTAAGTCACAACTGGACTGCTGAAGGAATGTGAGTGAGTTTCTAGTGACTTGAAGTCAGGCAGTCATTTTCACCAGGAACCCCAGTTTCCACCATCGCTTACACAACTCGTACGTCACAACTGGAATGCTGAAGGAATGTGAGTGAGTTTCTAGTGACTTGAAGTCAGGCAGTGGTTTTCACCAGGAACCCCAGTTTCCACCATCGCTTACACAACTTGTAAGACACAACTGGACTGCTGAAGGAATGTGAGCGAGTTTCTAGTGACTTGAAGTCAGGCAGTGGTTTTCACCAGGAACTCCAGTTTCCACCATCGCTTACACAACTCGTACGTCACAACTGGAATGCTGAAGGAATGTGAGCGAGTTTCTAGCGACTTAAAGTCAGGCAGTGGTTTTCACCAGGAACCCCAGTTTCCACCATCGCTTTAATACACAACTTGTAAGTCACAACTGGACTGCTGAAGGAATCTGAGTGAGTTTCTAGTGACTTGAAGTCAGGCAGTGGTTTCTGCCAGGAACTCCAGTTTCCACCATCGCTTACACAACTCGTACATCACAACTGGAATGCTGAAGGAATGTGAGTGAGTTTCTAGCGACTTGAAGTCAGGCAGTGGTTTTCACCAGGAACTCCAGTTTCCACCATCGCTTACACAACTTGTAAGTCACAACTGGACTGCTGAAGGAATGTGAGTGAGTTTCTAGTGACTTGAAGTCAGGCAGTGGTTTTCACCAGGAACCCCAGTTTCCACCATCGCTTACACAACTCGTACGTCACAACTGGAATGCTGAAGGAATGTGAGTGAGTTTCTAGTGACTTGAAGTCAGGCAGTGGTTTTCACCAGGAACCCCAGTTTCCACCATCGCTTACACAACTCGTACGTCACAACTGGAATGCTGAAGGAATGTGAGTGAGTTTCTAGTGACTTGAAGTCAGGCAGTGGTTTTCACCAGGAACCCCAGTTTCCACCATCGCTTACACAACTCGTACGTCACAACTGGAATGCTGAAGGAATGTGAGTGAGTTTCTAGTGACTTGAGTCAGGCAGTGGTTTTCACCAGGAACCCCAGTTTCCACCATCGCTTACACAACTTGTAAGTCACAACTGGACTGCTGAAGGAATGTGAGTGAGTTTCTAGTGACTTGAAGTCAGGCAGTCATTTTCACCAGGAACCCAGTTTCCACCATCGCTTGCACAACTCGTACGTCACAACTGGAATGCTGAAGGAATGTGAGTGAGTTTCTAGTGACTTGAAGTCATGCAGTGGTTTTCACCAGGAACCCCAGTTTCACCATCGCTTACACAACTCGTACGTCACAACTGGAATGCTGAAGGAATGTGAGTGAGTTTCTAGTGTGACTTGAAGTCAGGCAGTGGTTTTCACCAGGAACCCCAGTTTCCACCATCGCTTGCACAACTCGTACGTCACAACTGGACTGCAATATGGCAGAAAAGTGAGAGCAAACAGAATTCACAGCTTCTGTTTCTTCATTGGGCCACTCCAATTTATTTACTTGTCTTACGTGCTCAGGAGGTAGGAAATGAGCCATTTTGGAATAATAAAAAAAGTTGAAAAATATGACTTTTTAAATTTTTTTTTAGAGTCTGACGACTAGGACTGGTAGCGGTATGTTTCTACCAGCCTACTCTCAACTAAATAAAATCAATCAATCTATTAATCCCTGTAACCTGAAGGGTGGGAGGTATACCTCCTCAAGTCTGAGGGCTCTACTACAGCAATGATAGCTTCCTGTAGTTGATTGAATCACACTTACAAAAGAATATTCTTAAAACTTGCACTTTTTTTTTTTTTATTTTTTTGGAGTCTGACAGAAAATTTCAAAACCACTTTCGTCCGTAAGACACCAAAGATGACTTTTTTTTTTCTTTTTTTTTTGGAGTCTGACAGGATTTTTTTTCCAAAAAAAGCTCGTAAGACAAGTAATTAAATTGGAGTGGCCTTGCCTACATTCACCAGTCAGAGCAGAGCTGTACGTTTGGATTATAGCAGTATACAGTGGGGTGGGTGAGAGATATGATGTCACTTTGTGCTTGAACTAACAACCTTGAAAGGATTCACACCATTTTACCTGGGCTGAATAATTTAATTACCCGCCTGTGCATACCTTTCTGTGCCCGAACAAGGGGCGGCCACCCAAAGGGCAGATCGGGAGCGATGATGGCAGGAGTGACTCTTTTTCTTGATTCCGTAACTGCCCGGGGGCGTCCTGAGCTGTTCCTACTGTGGTGGTGAAGCCCGAAGAAGGAGTTTTTATTATAAGGCATTGCAGCATCCTAACTGAGGTGACTGGGATGTCAATTTTGACATGCATGCAATCCTTTCCCTCCATTGTGAACCAAATGCTATCCCTGATCATGCCTGCAGAGAGCTCTGAAAGAAGATGGGATAATACAGTGGCAGTATGTATGGGGTTAGTATACCCCAGGTCAAAGGGATAAAGTACCAGGTATCTAATCCTGGGGCAGATACCCTGAATCAGTCGAAAGAAAGTGATTTTTTCAAGAGGCAGCTCATTTTCACCGAAAATCGAAATTTATGTGGTTTCATCAATGGAAGCAGAAAATCTTTTCTATGGAGCGTCAACAATATTTGAAATAGCTCAGCATACATTTTTTTTTACCTCAGGTCAAAAAGTTATTAAGTACTAGGTATTTTGATCCAGGAGTAGATACTCATCAGGTAAACATAGGAGGTAAGTGTATCTAGTAAAGCTGATGTAGAGGGTAGAGGTTCTAAATATTTTGATATGATGTAGTAGACACCATTGTGCTCTGTCATAAAGATATTTTCTAAAAAAATTAAAATTAGCATTAAGATAACCTTAAGGGGAGAGCTCATGAAAAATGGGTCAAGCAGTAAAACACAGTGCCCCTTTAACCAAACAATGCTCACAGGTGGCCAAAAGCAGCCCTTAACAATTTAAATAAAATCTTGTAGATGGAGAAATATATATCTGAACATGACGAACAGTTCACCTTCAAATAATTTGTAAAAATCATTCTCAATTCCAATTTTTTGTCAAAAGTAGTACAGGTACAGACAACAATTTCTGAAGGAAATCCTTATCATTTATAGGTCAAGGTACCATACAATTCACCTCTCTCTCTCTCTCTCTCTCTCTCTCTCTCTCTCTCTCTCTCTCTCTCTCTCTCTCTCTCTCTCTCTCATCTCTCTCTCTCTCTCTCTCTCTCTCTCTCTCTCTCTCTTCTCTCTCTCTCTCTCTCTCTCTCTCTCTCTCTCTCTCTCTCTCTCTCTCTCTCTCTCTCTCTCTCTCTCTCTCTCTCTCTCTGTGTGAAAAGTCAAGGGTTTTGAATAAGGGCACCAGAGCAGAGAGATCATGAGCCTCAAGGAAATGAAATCAGTGGTCCTAAGGATGGGCGATGGTTGTCTTAATGGGCAGAACCATACTGTACCTGGGCGGCATAGAAAAGGGTGCAACATCAAAGGGCGGCAGGTGAGAAAGTGCACTCCTTTATCTGTGCATGCCGACAGAACACCCACTGTTCTTTTGGCATCTCATCATTCCTAGTAATGAGCTGCTGCCTTTCAACCTCCTGCTCCTACAGATGCTGGCTGATGACATTCCCCAGAATCTTGAAACTTGCTGGAATCAGCATACTTGCTGGAATGAAAAGAGCGATACAC
>OZ012684.1:67949650-68012650 GCA_963942565.1 Maea johnstoni | reverse complement strand
TTACTATAACAGTTACTAGGAATGAGTGCCAGCTTTCAATTCAATTCATGCACCAGCAAATAATGTTTGATTACATTTTTTATCAAGTAGCTCGATGCCCAAGGCTACATATATTGAAGTAGATGTAATACTGGAGTTGTCTTCTGGTTATACTACCATTATCACCATACTCATAAACATAATTATCATTTTTACAATTTTTGATCCAATCTTTTATCAATATCATTATTGGTATTATCATTATTGTTATTATAATTTTTATCATTATTTTTATTATTATTATTATTATTATTATTATTATTATTATTATTATTATCATTATTATAATCATTATTATTATTAACATTATTATTATTATTGTTATTATCATTATCATAATAATCATTATTACTATTAACATCATCACATCTGTTTTTAGAATTATCCTCATCAGATAACATTATTACAACCTTCACTGTGATTACCATTATCATCATCCTCATTGTCATCATCATCCTCAACCTAAACATCATCATCATCATCATCCTCATCCTCAACATTATCATCATCATCTTCATCATCCTTAGGAGCAGCATTATCATTCTGGTGATAAAATCAAAAGCCTCCCCTACAGTTACCAATATATTTTGCATTGACTTGCAGATGTTGGATTTCCTGGTTGGCTAGATGTGATTGATTGACAGGACACCCCCGTGCAGCAGGCTTGCTGCTGTGGGTCAGGATTCAACAGGTTGGTCTGCACTCAGAGACCCAGGGCAGTGGCCTCCTCCTCGCTCTCTCCCCCTGACAGCCACACATGTTGCCCTCAGCTCTCACGCGGCGAAAGCATCGCAAAACCCGTCTCAGCTCTGAGAGGAAGTGGTTGGCATACCAGGCGCAGCGGGACCATGGGCAGCCGAACCGAGATTTTGCCGAAAGATCAACATCCAAGACTCCGCCAATCATATCGCATCAAATTGTTGAGTTCGTCAAAGGGATCCACCATTAACCACTATTCTAGCATTAGAATTATACATGGGAAGCTGCCCTTTTGCCCTTTTCTGGGTGGTTGGTAGTGCATGGTTGTTACAATAACCCCAGACCCTATTAAAGGATAGGTTTTTCATTCCGGGTTTATAAAAGAAATCACAGGATCTCCAGTTTGCACAAAATCTATTAGTCTATTAGGTACATTATAAAACCTCTGCTGACCCATACCTTTCAGAGACATAATAGGGACCATGCAATGATAGAAGCTAACAATAGGAATTTCATCAATTGTTATGTACAGGCTGCACAGTAATATACTTGGCTAAAAACAAAAACATCATACAATTCATAAAATACTCCAGAGAAAAACTTTTCTGTTATCCCCCCAAAATGGGACCAAGGAAACTGGACATGGGTACAGTGATGGAATTTTAGGGTTCAAATCAAATTGACACAGGGACTCCTTGATAATTCAACAGTACTAGCAGTAGTTCCCTATTCAGCCTATCCAGACCTTTCGTTTATCTTTTTCTCATATGAGTAAGATCTAAATTATGTTTATTGTGCCTAACAGATCTGACACAAGTGAAAAAAGTATTCAAAATATCAAAAATTGTGAAAAAGTTATTCAATTCATTCAACAGAAGATAGCCTCTTAGTTCAATCTTACTGTGATCTTGAAATTCAATACATATGTGTCAGGCAGCTAGCAGGGCACTGTTATAAATATGCCCTAAATGGGGGTAGGGCTGGGGGTACGTTTGACTGGCCGTAACCATTACCAGGTCAGGAAACATCCAGGAACAGCTGATGGCAAGGATTGATGGGTTCGGGTACATGGGAAATGCATTCAAAAGGGTGTTCTGGGCATTTTTCTGCTTGGGGTTTAATTGAGCCTTTCAGCAATCTTACTTAAATCATTTTTCACTTTATCCTAATTCGTTGGCTTTAATTAAATACAGTTTAAAGTCGAGTGGATGATGCATGGAGGGAGAGGGATTGTTTGATATGATGACAAGGTAGGTCATTGGATATACACCCCAAAAGCCTGATTACTTTGAGAATATCCTTCTTATCAAAGGGCATTTGCAAGAAAAATCATTTGTAGAATTTAACCAACCACTTTCCTTTAAAATACTTACCCTTTTTTCCAAAAATATTGAACATTCAAATATCTCATGATTTCACATGAATCCTTAAGCATGAATTGGTTACAAATACAATCGGGATAAGATTCATTTATAGACATTAAGAAGTTAAGAATTTCTTGTATGTTTTCATTCTGAATAAGAATACTAGAATAGGAGTAATCATTGACCTTGTATAATCTAAAAAGGAAATGAAAAGGTTCTCAATTTACACAAGTGCTTAATGTGTAATTTAAATTCAAGATAAAAGGAATCAATGTAGAAAGGTGCTTAAGGAGGTTGTATTGGTCCTATGAAATTTTGTTGGGCAGGAAGTGCTCAGGTAATATACACAGGCACCCAATATAGAGCTCAATGTAAGGGGGGATGCGCTCTATCAACCAGTTCGCCAAAGTGTACCTACACTAATCCTCTAGTGCTACCGTCCAGCAGGCAGATAGATATTCTCCTGCTATCTACAGCACTATCTGGCATGGCAAACTTCTCAGCCGTGTTGCCAGTCGAGACCACTGCTAACCTTTGAGTGGCCTTTGAGTTTGACCTGCATTTATTCAGCATGTCGACTGTTGACATCTGACATAGGAAAATCATAAACCAAGGAAATGCTGAGAGCACGCTCTGTCACCCTGGACATTCAGAGATCTTTTTTTTGTAGCGCACTCGTACAGTGTGGCCTACAGATAGCCTATGTGTTTTATAGATGGACCTCAAACAACATAAAACTACGCAAACAATGGTTGGTTGGTATGAAAAACCTAAAGCTTTATAGTGTGAAATGTGACACATCCTGATTGTTTTGAATTTTAAATGTGTGTTAATGTCCAGCAGATGGCTAATTAATGTAGCAGAGAGAGAGAGAGAGAGAGAGAGAGAGAGAGAGAGAGAGAGAGAGAGAGAGAGAGAGAGAGAGAGAGAGAGAGAGAGAGAGAGAGAGAGAGAGAGAGAGAGAGAGAGAGAGAGAGAGAGAGAGAGAGAGAGAGAGAGAGAGACCATTTTGTCAGAGACCGCTTAGGTAGACTGGTAAAAAAATACTTCCCTTTTCAAAAAGTACAAAGGCTTTTATCCAAAGTTACAATATTAGCACAATATTAGCTATCCTTCACAATGGCACACATTTTAAAGCAACCAGGTTTCAAACCTGTAGTGAGTCCCCAACTGCCTCTCTTAGGTCTCCTACTGAACTTGGTATGCAATTCCAAAGTATTGCAGCATTGGAGGTATAACCTTAGATGAATAAAAGAATGGATATGTAGCGAGAGACCTATTACTACTATATGCGCTATAGTGAAGGTCTGGTTATTCCAGGGGTCTCGAATCTGGCCTTAGTGTGACATCATTAGAAGAACAAGACCAATGAGGGCTTTCTTATCGTTTACATTACAGAGAAACTTGCATGCCAATATGCGCAGAACATGACTTTTCAGCTTTTCGCCCCAGCCAGCCTGTTCAGATGAATCAGTTAGTTTCATATCCGCTTGTTTCTATTCATCTAAGGTATTACATAACATTTTATGTGTTGATTGCTCCGAATGGTAGCCTCGATACAGGTAATGATAATGGATGCATCACACACAAACAGGTATTGCACTCAGTATTATACAATAAAGATATCAACAGGACAGAGATAAACTATTTTGCTTTATATATAGGCAGTTCACAAAAGGAAAAACCTATGCTTACTCCTTCACAAACAGTGCACTATATTGTTGGCATACTGTTTATTTCATTCAAGAGTGCTTTGTGCATATCTCTGATTTAATGAAACTGCCAAACATATGCAATTTCATTACCATTTTACCTTGAAAACCTCATCTCTTTGTCATTCTACACGCATTTTAAATCAACACCGGAGCAATATTCCTTTAATTATCAGCATTTAAACTATAAGTTATATTGTATGCACTGAATTACTGCTTTACAGAGCTTTCTAATGTACACTCAAAAAGTATCTTGTCCTTTTAATCAACACAGGGACAACATCACCTCTCATTATTATGGCCATTGTTATCTTTATCATTTTTTTAACAATTATATCATCATCATCCTATGGGCCTAGTAAGCATCTCTCATGGTCATTATCATTTTTATCACTGTATCATTTATTATGCCTGTACCTATCATCATCATGATCACTATCATTCTCATCATCACCATTTACTACGATTGTTATTATTGTTATTACTACTATTGTTACTATCATCATCCTATGTTTATTAGCATTATTGTTGTTGCTTTTACTATCATTATTATCATCATTAATATCACTTTTATTATCATCATTATTTTTATCATTATCATTATTATTATTGTTGTTATTATTATTATTATTATTATTATTACTATTATTATTATTATTATTATTATTATTATCATTATTACTATAATAATCATTATTATTATTATTATTATCATTATTAGTTGCTACAGTTTTAATTCTAAAATCTTATCATTATCATCATCATCATCATCATCATTTTTTACACCACATACCCTTCCTACACTATTTCTGTCCCCTGCGCCCTGATTCTGACAGTGTGCTCCAGTGAAAGATGTCTATTGTCTCCGACTGGTGCCCAGCCTGGCAGGAGAAGTGACAGGAGAAAAACAATAGCCAGAGCAAAGTGACCCTGACCCAGTGTTAAGCCAACTCTGGACCTGCGAGCCAAAACAAGGGGTCAAGGATTCAAGCCAATTTGTATGTAGACCGAGCCACTAAATCTTTCCAGCACTTTGTTCTAAATGGCCTTTCACAGTAATTATCGTGTCACCTTCGGTGGTGTACTGCGCTAACTTCATGAATTCTCTGCGAGAAATCTCCATTTTGCAATCTGTTGATTCTGATGGGCTTGATACCTGTGCATATGGACCCCAGACAGGCGTGTTATTTATCGCGGGGTGCACCCTGGTTCAAATGGCTCTAAATGAGGGGAAACACACCATTTGCACCAGGTATAAATCAGGAACCCCCATGACCTCCCACTGCAGGACTGAACAGGAATTTACACTGGCCATTGAAGGATGGGAGGCAATTTTGAGTGGACTCGCAGCCCCTTCCCCATGAAGTAGGTAATTCAGGACATGCTTGGCTGCATTACTTGGGGGAGGTGCCACTAAATTATTATGGTCAGTACTTTGGCCTGTGGTCAAGCGTCAGGAGATGACCAATTGACCAGCATAGAAAGGGAAGGAACAGCGATGAACACAATGATGTTCACAATGGTATGAACAGGAATACAGCACAATGCTTATGATTTCCTTTGGAAATTGTCGTCTGCATTCATGATAATTTTGATAATAACTTGGGAATTAGAAATAGTTTTAGAAAATATTTGAAAGAGAATGTTGCAAGTGTTTAGGTTAACATTTCTCCTTCAAAAATTTCCCAACTAAGGCCAACTAAAAAAGGTTACAAAAGGACGCTTCTGGCTGCTGCACTCCTAAATGGGTTAACCCACCCATGCCTGCAGTGGCCAGATATGGCCTTCCACATTTGGTGATATCTTCCTCATGAAAGCCTAGTTTAGAAAATGTTTGAGCGGAAATGTTAATCCAACTACTAACTGAACCTTTCCTATTATATGAATATTTTCAATAATAAGTTCCTTTTATCAACTACCACTGATCCAAGTAAGGACATCCATGCATGAAAGGGTTATAACTGGTTTCTGTTCACAAAATGTCTTGAAAAGAAGTGTCTGTCAATGTTTTGAAAAGTAGTGTCTGTCAATGTTTATGTAAATTTAATGAAAATAAGTTCAATATGGATTTCAACAAAAAGCTACCTAAATTGTTAGGCCTTTTTGACCATCATGGGGATGGCTTAAAGAATAGGGTTTTTGTGTCAAGTACAATTTACTAGACTTGCCTGTAAGCAGGACTTAGCATCAGTTCTCATTTCCCCTGCCTAGCATCCACCTTGTGGTCATAGGGAGTCTCATTAATGTTAACCTCAAAGCACTCCTGGCAATTACTGTTAAGAGGGGCAGTCAAGCCACTATCTTTATGGGCAAATTTTATCAAAACTGGGCGCAAACTTCCTAAGAAGCCTTTTACTTCAATTACTGTCCTCTCCTAGGCTAGTGGGTAATTAGCATACATAAAACTCACATAAAAGTCGATTAAATGTAAATGTTTGGTGTCTTAATTCCGGCCTGAGGTCTTGAAGGTCTTGACTTGGTCACTGAACACATAAACACACTTGGAAACTATTACCCTCTGTATCACTAACTTTACTAAGTATATAATGTGAACGTGAGCTAGAGTGCCCCTACTAAAGACACCCTTACCTAGACTGGCTTCTTGTCTATGGTAGAGCAGCCTAGATTTCTATGCTGCCATATGTTTTTTTCTGTCATGTTTTTTTGTTACCAAGTACCAAATAGTCTAATTGACCATAGTGGTCAATTTAGTTTCCACTCATCTCACCAGGGTATAGAGGTTGCAATTTAAGTATGACCTCTAGCAATAGGAGGACCAGGTGGTGCCATCTATCTACTATATCTGGTACTACATCATACTGCTTGGTCAACACAGTAGGGAATGTCAACTTCTTAGGGACTAGGAGGTAGTCTAGTGGTAGAGCTTCATACAGCTGATTCTTTTGGCTTTCGATCTCCAATTTTTACTCACCAGGTGCCAGGGAAGGCTAGAATTAGGGCTACCATGTACGGATTTTGATATTGAAACTCATTTTTAATACCAGTTACCAAGGGGTCAGGGTTATTAGTTAGGTTAGTTTACACATATCTTGATAGGTGGCACTATAGGTCAGTGTCAGCATATGATTCTAGTAGAGATAGGTAGGACAGCCACCATCTAAAGGTCATTCATTGACAGTACTACTCTCTGATTGGTCAACTCAGGAGAAGAAAGGTTGAATTATCAGATATTAGGAACCTATAGTCTATTATCTGGGGTATTCATCGAAAAAATAATGATACTTATTGGTGGCCACCTAGTGAGCAATTACAGAACTAAGGGAAGATTACTACAAGGGCTTATTTAGAGATGGTATGCAATTCCGTTTTGACAAATAAGAACTGAAGAACATGTTTGACTTATCACATGAGGCTGTCTGCTAATAGTGATCTTATGGTAAAGAGGCTATAATCCTTGTAAGTAAACCTGGCGCCTTTTGAAAAGACTCACATTTTCAATCATTCATTTTCACAAAATCAAGATTTACTAGGTGCCAAATTCACCTCATTTTCTATTTCATTTTACACTGAAGGTAGATCATGGTCCCAAGTCCCACGCTGTACCAAAGATTTTTTGAAGAGGCTAAATCTTGACACCACCTGAGTGCAAATAATGTTTCATGCAGAATGATACAGGTCACATTTGTTTCTGTATTCAATCTTTTAACACCATGTACAAAATGATGAAGAAAAGATTATAGGTTTCTTATTTGACATTGTGCCTGTTCTTAACGAGTGGTGTCTGGTTTTATGGTCCTTTAAAAAAAATAAAGTTTTAGATTTTTAGCATTAGAAATCAGATAACATGATACAGGATAGTTGTTGGCCAATTTGTGGTCCACATATCTCTTTTTTATATTTCCTGAAAAAACAGGCTATTTTGAGCTCTACAGGACAAATTGGTAAAGAAATCAGAGAACTATTAATAAGAGACATAGTACAGCATCCCTGGATGTCCCTTGTGTAGTGTGATATTTTGCCTGTGAGTCTTACAATTCTTGATAAAGATAACAGGTTTTAATACCTAATTGAAATCAAATACCTGCCAATATTCACACCTGGTGAGATGACCCTCCTAGACAATCACACACACATATTTCTGCAGCATTTTGAAGTGGATTTTTATCTGCCCCACTCCATTAGAACAGCGGGTAGGTAGATGTGCATGGGTTATCAGATTAGCCGCGTTCACCTTGATTAATTCACAATCATCACCAGACATTTCTTGTTTACCCATCGCAATTAATCTCCACACCCGCTCTCTCTACCCTTGAAAGAACCATGTTGGGTATTAAGTATTGTATCAAGGGCAAAGGGGTCAACTGCTAACTGTTGCTCCCTCTGGTGGAAAGAATGAGAAGCTCTACTAGCAGGGAAATAGCAATTCACAATATGTGGTAACTGAATCCTTACATCTTATGGTAGGGTGTTTGACAAAGTCAAAGAAATTTAAAAATAGGTATTTTCGGTATGAGTTCAAATATTGATAGATAGAAGGGCTCACTGAGACTGACTCTAATATAATACCCACCTCTACTATCTAAAAGTTATGTTTGATTTCAGCCTAGCTACCAGGTCCTGTTAATGTGTCTACCTAAGTCAGCTGCATTCACATGTATGATGGGTACTTCTATGAGTAGATGAGAGGGGTTAGAAGGATTTTAAAACACATCTGACATTTAAAACCTAAAAAACCCTGTTTCAAAGGTCTACATTCTATGTTTGTGGCTGAAATTGGACCTCTTGAAAGGGCATCCACCCCTTGAAAAGTGCCAAGGGTTCCTACTTCCTAGACTCCATGAACTCCCATCCTCTTCACAGACATTTTTTTCAGTATTACCAAAGAAAACTAAAATGAATAAAATTTTACCTGTTTATAAAAAAAACACCAGCTTTAAGACACTGATTGCTGTTTCATAAACTGTGCTCCTAGTCCCTAAGGAGTTGACTTTTCCTTCTGTATTGACCAAGCAGTGTGGTGTAGTAACAGGAATGGTAAAAAGATGACACCACCACCCGCTATCGCTAGTGGTTTTAGGGTCATACTCTAACTGAGTCCTCCATTCCCTTGGTGAGATAAGTGTAAACTAAATTGACCACTATGGCCACCTTGACTATTTGGTGCTTTGTTCATGACAAAACATGACATATAAATTTATATGACAGTCTCAAAATCTAAGCTAGCTGTTTTCAAGACGTCTGTGATCTTTCCAAACAGGTTGCTGGTAATATTGATGCACTTGTGGATACAAAATTGGGAGGCGGTTGTGGGTGTATGCAGCCTTCTGCCTGCCTCCTAGGCCAGATTCAGAGTTGACTCATTCCAGTTACGGATAGATGGCACTGCGGTATGGCGGGTTTGGTAGTTGTGAATCTTATTCACTGCCTAACTTTCTCATGTGTCAATGGTAATTGGACTAAACTAAAAAAGCCATATGTCCTCATATATGTTCAAAAGCATTGATTTACATTAAAGGCCTATGAACTACAAATGTAGATCATGGGCCTTGTTTTAGATACAATATGGTTACACAAAGTAAAGCCTAGTAGGTAGGCTACCTCGCTTTGTGTGAAAAATAGATGTTTTTAAAGGTAAAAGTGATATTTATTGTTATATTCTGACTGAATGATCCACTGCCCGCTATAAATGACCCCCTATATGATCTTCTATACCTGCCAGAGAAAGAAAGGGAGGGATCATGGTGTATACAGATTCCTGTGTATGAGAATGTCCACAAAGCTACAGTTATAAAAGAGAGAGAGATAAGAGAGAAATCTCAAGTGTAATAACAGTTAGGGCCAAAGGTGTGTGTTCAAAACAAATAGCATAGTTTGGGGTGGGGCATGGATATTTGTACAGGAAGTTATAAATAAGCCTGTTCTCAAGGAATAACTGACATTTACAGTTGCTAAGTACTCAAGAACCTATTCACACCAAGAACACCCTAGCTAATAATTACATGTCCCCACACCCATACTAAGTACCGATGATGATGATGATGATTATGATGATGACAACGATGATGATGATGATGATGATGATGACAATGATGATGTTGATGGCGATAATGATTATAATGTAATAATAATATGATTATAATAATAAGATGATAATAATAATAATGTCAATAATGATAATAATAATAATGATGACAATGATAATAATAATAATAATAACAATAATAATAATACTACTAATAATAATAGTAATGATAATGATAATAATAATAATAATGATAATAATAATAATAATAATAATAGTAATAATAATAATGATAATAGCAGAGATGTTGTAATAGTCATCTCCCTGATAACAGTTACAATCATATCAAAAGTGATAATGATAATAATAATAATGGTAATTTTAACAATAATATGATAGTAATAATAATAAAAATGATAATGATAATAATAATAACGATAATAATAATAATAATAATAATAATGATTACTATAATATCAAGAGTAATAATAATAATGATCATAATAAAAATAGTGATATAATAATAATATCAATAATAATGATATAACAATAATAATGATAATAATAATAATAATAATAATAATAATAATAATAATAATAATAATAACAATAATAAAAACAGATAATAATAATAATAATAATGAAGATAAATAATAATAATAATAATAATAACAACAACAATAATAGATTTTTGATATTGCACCTAAAATGTGTGTATATATATACAGTATATATATATATATATATATTATATATATATATATATATATATATATATATATATATATATATATATATATAAAAGAACATCTTTAAGACTTTACCTCACTTCAAGAGTTATATTTTCAATATTTCTAGGGGTTCTACCAACATATTTTTGGGGCATTTCATAATATAGGCTATGATAGATGTCTCAAGGTTGGTGTCCTACATATACTTGAACCCTCTACTCTCACATCCATTATCAGAGCCAGCTTCTTGACCTGGCTGGGAATAAGAGTGGCCCATCACCTGGGCTTGGTATGTACACACATATATAGATATATATATACCCTGAGTACTTGAGAGGCCCTACCTGTAATCAGCTACCAGGTGAGGTGTGTGAGAAATGACTGCTGGGCAGCAAGTGATAACATACTGCAGATAGCAAATCTCTCTATTGGTAATTATTTAAAATAGCACTTCAGAGTGTACTGACAGCTTAGAGTTAGACTAATCAAAATGGTACACTTATAATCAGCTTCACCATAAACAAAAGTATACTAGCAGTAGAAAAGAAGTTATGGTAGTAGTAGTAGTAGTAGTAGTAGTAGTAGTAGTAGTAGTAGTAGTAGTAGTAGTAGTAGTAGTACTGTAGTAGTAGTAGTAGTAGTAGTAGTAGTAGTAGTAGTAGTAGTAGTAGTAGAAGAAGTAGTAGTAGTAGTAGTAGTTGTAGTAGTAGTAGTAGTAGTAGTAGTAGTAGTAGTAGTAGTAGTAGTAGTAGTAGTAGTAGTAGTAGAAGTAGTAGTAGTAGATACAACTTTCACTTGCCCTTAGCTACAATTTACAAATTAGAATTGCCTGGGGCAAGGGGGCATTTTTAGCACCAATGTCTAGCCCTGGTCTTTTGAAAGCTATAATAACACAATCGTCCTTATATAGAATGGTTTCTTATGTTAGTTGTCTTAATGACAGTGTTTGTACTCCCTTCATAGCCCTTTATATATGGTACTGTTGGCCTTAACAGACCTTTGGGTCTCTGTAATGAGTTCACTAGTAAAAGGTTGTTTGCTGTCAAGGACCTATTGGATAAACTTTGACGGTCAATATTTATACTAGGAATTTCCTTATTTACCTAGCACTTCTATGATTTAACTCATTAAAATGCCCAAGAGTATTGTCAAAATAGAAACATAAGATATACAAGGGCTACTCAAGAATCAGTGCTCAGGGCTTATCACAACATTCTGAATCATCCCATCACATCACAAACACATACATCTGAAAGTTGGGTTTCTAAATATTCAGTAGTGCATTCAAATGCTTGACATCATAAGGGTTATTCAATACATTCAGCAAATTTCAAAGATTCTTTTACCTATGAAATAAGAAAGGTAACTTTCCATTCCATGCATTTACAAACCAGAAATCATAATAGATAAAAAAGAATTAAAACAGAAATAAAATTTAATCATCTGTATGGTGCCATTTTATTTGAAGAAAAGAAAGGTTACCGTGACCAGGTCAAGAATTTACCCAAACATTATCGCAAGTTTACGCAAACAGTATCGGCCAATTTCTCTCCCTAATCTATTTGACACTGTTAATATGTGAAGGTACAGTAGCGTTATCTGTTAAGACACCCCTCATCTCTGCTTTGTCCTCCTGAATCAGGTCTGGAAAAATTTAGCCTTAGTCCGTGAGATCAGCTGTTAGTTAAGATGGGTTCAAAAGTTCAGTGACATCACCTATAGTCATCAATAGGGGGCATTCAACTGTCAAAACCACAGATATTAAGCTAGTGTATCGCCTAGGTTTATTTAATTGTGAACCCATGATGGGATTTTTCAATATCAGCTAGGCTCTTTTGTCAGTGTCCTGAAAGAATTCATGAGCAGGAGTGGATGATGATGATAAAGATGATAATGATGATGATGATGATGATGATGATGATAATGATAATGATGATGATGATGGCGGTGGTGGTTCAGTGGAGGTGGATGATGATGTCGATGATAAAAATGATGATGATGATGATGATGATAATGATGATGATGATTGAAATAAGCAGGTGATGTTGATAACCATGATGATGTTGACAAAGATAAATAAATGACCTTGATAGTGAGGATAATAATGACGGGCATGATGATAGTAATGATAAAGGTGATGATCATAATACTAATGATAATACCAATAATAATGATGATAATAATAATAACATTGATAATCATAGTAACGATAGCAATATTGATAATGATGATAATGATAATAATATTAACAATAACAATAACAATAACAATAATGATAATGATAATAATAATAATAATAATAATAATAATAATAATAATAATAATAATAACAATAATAGCATGGTGAAGATAACCTCCAATAAGGATGAGAACGGAAGAAAAATGGGAAAATGAAGAATAAAATGTTTATGAGAAAAAATTGTTAATAGAAACAAAAAGCACATTTAATGATTAACCAGGCATTCCTAGATATCATTTGAGATGTCTTACAAGATCGGGGTTCCTAAGTGAGAAATGGAAATATATATTCAAATTAGCAGTTGGTTCACTATAATTTCACGTGCATCAATGCATTAGGGAGTTTTATGAACAAACGTGAATGAAATGAGAGCTCAGAATGATTAGTCAAGTTTCAATTACTTGTCAGTTTCCTGACATGTTATTAGGAAATCAGAGGTGGCAATAATTGGAATTTATTATAAATAGGTCTTATTGTTAGGAAAAGTTAAGGAAAAAATCCTCTAATAACAAAATCAGATGATTGCAAAATCACTGATATTCAAACGTAAATTTATAAATCATATTTAAAATAACAAGATTCGTGCGCAAATTAGATGACTGACACTTAAATGGAGAGTTGTTTTATGATGCATTCAGCTCCATATTATAAAGAATATGCTGATTCAGCTTCTATACATATTTATTTTGCAAAATAAAGTAGGGTAGATACCAATATGTTAGTTGAAAACCAGAAGTCTTCTATTGATTATTTTCAGTAGGAGGAAAGAGATATTAATGGTCAATCACAAATAAATCAGTCGGGATTTACAGAATGAGTCCTTCTCCAAAATATTAGAATTTTCTTTTTCATTTTTTAGGGAGGGGGGGGGGGGGTCGGGATTTGGTGGCTGCACCAATCCTGCATAGAATAATCTGATGGAATATGTAAAAAAGAAAATTGTATTCTTAATCTATCACCGACACTGAACTGTAAACATCCTCACCAAGGATTTTAAGAAGACATAATGTTCGATGGCAGAGGATTTTGTATGGTTCCCTACAATCCTGCAGCACAAATAAATTCATATATTCTCATGGTAAAATGTCCACTGAACTTTATTCTGCCTGAAATGTGCCTATATTAACCCAAGTCTGATTTTCTACAGCCTTGTACAACCCCAACTCTGATATTGGGTGATTGCATGGTTCCTGCCATTTTATCAATTCACAGTCAAGAGTTCCCTGGAAAAATATTGTCTGACTCTTTCATACTTTTGAACATAACTCAGGAACACAGCATAAGTTCACAAAATTATTTGAAGGAGAGTTGAAGATTGGGTTCTGATTAACATTTTCCTTCAAATATTTTTTCAAAAAATGCCTTTACCAGAAAGATATCCCCAGAATTGTCAGGCCTGTTTTGGTTACTCTAAGTGTGAATGGGTTAATAACTGTGGAAACAATATTATAGGAAAGCAACGTAAAAGCTATCAAATGTTACTTGTTGATACATTTGCCCAAGCACCATGGGGTGCTATCCTCCAAGGCCTAGACATGGTGCCAGAGGAGTAAAGGTTACCATATCTTACAGCTTGGAATTTATATGATGATGAGAATTGCATATGGTTTTAGCTAAATATCCAGCATGCTTGATGCTTAAGAATGAATCACAAATCAATTAACCAGGCAGTAACAGTGTGGTCTTGTGAGTTCATAAGCCTTAATTGTGTTATCTAGCCCTCCTCTTGAGAACCCTAAATAGGCACTTGTTAGGGTAGTTCTCAATAAGGGGGCTCACAAGGTCACATCAAACTGTGATCTGGTGTCATGAATCTATATGCATCATTAGATTCTGGTAATTAACCCATATGTTACCATTACTTAACATATCAATTTCCTTGTGTAATCATAGCTGATGCGTTATACAAGTAATAATCATCATAGATACTAAAATACCAGGGATTAGATAGTCCAGAGTGGTCTGATCTAGATTTGTTGGTGTAGGTGTTAGTTCTGTAGGAAAGAGGATCATTTTTACAGAGGTAGATCTACCTTATTGATTTGGAGTAAAATAGAATAAAGTTAAAATTTAATGCAAGAAAATTAACATTTTTAAAGGGGGTTCTGTCAAGCCATTAGAACCCCCACTGTATCAGTAAGAATCCAAATCTTATAGATTTCATGAGCCACTTGGAGAATTCACGACTAGCAAGATATCTGATCAGGCACCATTTAACTCTCCTTTAATAACTCTTGACAAGAGCATATAGCTTATAGTATATTATCCACAAGCAAGATTCTCACTTAAATGTGCGTGTGTCACCCAGGCAAATCAAGCATAACAGCCTATGCAAACCGGGCTAGGATCATACCCTTCCATTCTTCCTTTTACATACAACCATAATGTGAACGGAGGAGGTCAAGGGATGTTGTAAAATTATGGGGTCAAGTCCGGCCATGTCCACTGGGAATCCCATATGGACAAAGCCACACTTGCCAATTTAGTGACAGGGGTAGACTTGCTACTGGTCTATGATTTACTTAGATCTCTCTTGCTTTTCTCTGTTCTGATCTATCTTTTGCTCAATATTTCAATAATAGGTGTTAAGTTTAATCCGCTGGTGATAGACGGCGCCAATGGTGGTCACCCTGGTCAGTCAGATATCTAAATGAACCCATATTGGCCACCTGGTAAGCCAATATAGAACTAAGTAAGGTAGACATCGTTAAGTTGGCATATAAGCATAAGGTTTAGTTATCAAAGAAGTGAAATAAATTTCTTGGCCTAGGACTAGGTTATGGTAGGGTTAGATCCAAGATTTTTGTGTAGGGTGGTCATGTTGTATGAGGGAGGTTCATTTTTACACAGAGGTAGATATACCTAATTGGTTTATGTAAGAAACAAGAGGTTATTAAGCATTGCAACAAAATTCGTTCTGCAAAGGAGATTTCTTTATACAGAGGTAGATCTACCTTGTCTTTTGTAATAAAACAAGAGGAAAGAGAGAATTGCAATAAAATTCATTCTGCAAAGGGGTTTATCTTTAGAGGTAGATCTACCTAATTGTCTTTTTAGCAAAACAAGAGGAAAGCAAGAAGAAAGTCAACATCTTGACTTTTAAAGGGGAGTTTGTCGAATCCCTTTTAACCCCTTTTTATAAGACTGAGCAGAACGCATCTTAAATATCAAACCTAAAACCAAACTTGACACACATGTTTATCTTTGAAATACTTTCTCAATCTTTCAATTAAATTCAACTTCTTGAACTGGAATCATAGAAAGTTGTGATGCAGCACTGAGCATTCAATTCATTTTGTAAGAACATGCATCTGATGATAATCAATAGCCTTTGTTGCACCAAATATAGTTTATTCTAAATAAAATAAAAAACTTGTCAACCGAATTAAAATGATATTTTCTCTTTGTAATGATTTTTGATATATTTTTGATACAATTCAGATGAATTTGATATTGATGTAAGAAGTGCACATACTGTTCAAAGAGCTGATTTCTAAATCCATGTTCTTTACAGGGACAGAATGTCACAGACATGCAAATAACTTTCAATCTGAAAATATGCATTTATTATTCACACACTGTGAGACAGACACATGAACTGATTAACATAAACTACAACAATTTACACAATTTAAGTGTTATTCTTGTGAAGTTGATGATATAGTATATATGCTTTCAACCATCTAACTTAACACACATGTAAATTATGCCTTACGAAAATGCCACTGTGCCTTATGAAAATGCCCTTGTGGCATTTTGACATCCAGACGTCTAACGCAGATATGAAATTCCAAAAGCTGACTTGTAGCTCCGAGCAACAGACCAATTTCATGCTCATCAACACTTGGCCTTTAGCCTGGGTGAGGGTAATGTGGGAAGGTTGTAACCCTTGACCTTCACCCTCCAGGACACTTGTTACATCTTTTCTTGTGTTTAATTGGGGGCTACTCATTAACAACTCCTCAGAGTAGCAGCCCCAGGTCCCCCACCATCCCCCCACCACCACCACCCACCCTCCAAAGCACTTGGTAACACATGCAGCGGTCCTGTTAATGAGCAAATAACAACATGCCACAGTTATCACTGTAATACTAACATCACCAGGCAGATAGGGGGCTGGCTGCAAGGGTCGGCTCAGGGCAATCTGACCTCAACAGATACTGGCAGGGAGGTGTGAATATGGTAATTGTCCTTACCTAACCATTTAACCCTCATGCTGCTGGTGACTAATTTTGCCAATACAAAATGATGCAAAAAAGCAGAAGAATGGTTGTAACCCTGGCATATAGGTACTCATCTGAGAGAACTCTGTGAGAGCTATCTAATGAATACCAACACAACAGGGTTTAGATGGTTTTCAAGTGTTTGCATCAATGTGCTTTGGACGAAAGGAGCTGCAGCATAATGCAATGGTTAATATCAAGGGCTTATGAGACATAAGCCTTTGTTAATATTCATGATTACGCTCATGCATATGTATAGGTTTAAATAATGTCAGTTTTGCATACTCTCAATGCAGCCAACAAAGGGAAAAATTGAAAACCTCAAGAATTTATTTCACTATTAAAGATAATTCATATCAAAATAAGTTTAATCAATTAGTTGTTGTATACTTGATTTTTGTTCAAACAAACATGTAATGGCTTAAGTTATACATATAATTGGAAAGAGAACGATGCAAAGTAGAAAAAAAAGAATAGACATGAAGATTCATAACATAGAATCAAGTAGATTTACTTACATGCAGAGATATAGATAACTAATGTTCTTCTCTGATACTGCTTTAGTGATATATCCCTCCTTTATAGGACCTGTATACAGATACAAGGGAGTTGTGAATATGATATTTGGTACTATAAGCATACAGATTATCTTCTCAGTTTGAACCCAATTGATGCCTAAAAACCACAAAACCCAATATTTGATGAATTAAGAAATGCATGGGTGAGTTTAGTTTCCTCATATTTAAAGGTATAAAACATAATATTTCACTTAAAAGTGAAGATTTTTACCTGTCTATAAAGATTACAGAGAAACCTGGGATATTACATTAACCCGTTCATGCCAGATTGACCAGAGTCGTCTGGACCTGTCATACTTTTGAAAAAATCGTTCTAATGAAGCAAAAATTCACAAAATATTCGAAGGTGAGTTGTAGATAGAGTTTTCATATCAATTCCTCTTCAAATACTTTTTAAATATCTCTATTGTTAGAAAGATATTACCAAAATTGTCAGGCTGTTTTGGCTGCTACAGGCATGAATCGAAAAAAGACTTGAAGGATTGTCCTAGCTGTTTAAAGTGATTCTCAAGTGCATAACTTCATTGGCCACATTAAACAGCTCTCAGTGGTACCCTTCAGCTTCACAAAATACCATACTGGCATTTAATTGGTAATCAATTGCAAAATACCTCTGGAAACTGATGTGACACTACTAGGTTCCGAAAGCATTTAAATTAGTAAGAACATGACTGAAGAAATTTCCCCCTCTGTCACAATTAAATCAGTTCTTGCTAAATGCCCATCTCCCTGGGCTATGGAAAACTACCCACTAGAGACACAATACAACTCATCAATTAGTGTTACTTTATAAAGTAAGTCTATCTCCCCCACTGACAATCAAAAACTACTTTCAATAGAATTTCTCCAGTAGTCCTTAAGGGCACGAGACTTATCTATCAGTGTCCTATTTTGCTCAAACCCACTAATTTCTTTCAATCTTTTCTAGATGAGGGTTGTGTTTCTTTAGGACCCCCAGCCATGTTTCTGTGAGTATTGCAAGATGATAGCGATGCCTCTTTCGCTACAGTGTGACTAAGATGAATCGCGATGCCCAAAGCGAGTGAAAGTTTCCCAGCTACCTCTATAATCAGACCTATTTCAAAGCATTTAAAGTCACCTCAACATCTTTGTACAGAAAGTTAGGAGAGCGCAGAGCGAGATTCCATTTACTGATGAATCAAACAGTCAAAAGGCAGCTTTAATTATCTTCTCATCTATGGGGTTTTCAGCTTTCATGTTAAACTTTAAACCATTCTACCAGAACCAAACGAGATGTAATTCAAAGTTTGACATGGTCGTTAAGATGATTAGAGATACATGTAGAATTAGCTAGGATCACCTGTATATGTCCACCGTGGAATGAACCATAGATACCGACCACAACTGGCATGCATTACAGATAGTATACTGCTATATTCAAATCTTTAAAAGCTATGTTTGACATCATTTGAGAGAGAGAGAGAGAGAGAGAGAGAGAGGAGAGAGAGAGAGAGAGAGAGAGAGAGAGAGAGAGAGAGAGAGAGAGAGAGAGAAGAGGAGAGAGAGAGAGAGAGAGAGAGAGAGAGAGAGAGAGAGAGAGAGAGAGAGAGAGAGAGAGAGAGAGAGAGAGAGAGAGAGAGAGAGAGAGAAGAGAGAGAGAGAGAGAGAGAGAGAGAGAGAGAGAGAGAGGTCATTCTTCACCAAGCCTGTTATTCAGAATAAAGCAAGTATTCAAGATAATACTTATGCTATGCTATACTTGCTATAAGACAAAGTTTCTGTGGATGGCTAGCAAAGTATTGCAATGAGTCTAACCCTAGAAAAGCTATTAAGTACCATAAATGTATCCTTTCAGATTTATTAAACATGCAGTAGTGTTTAAAGTAGTATTCTTCAAGCTTATCTTGTAATGGTTTAATCCACATGTGGTGTGCATTACCTAGGACAATTATACCCTTATATGGCATAACAGGGATTAACAATCCCAGCTTCCAGAGAATTAAAGAAGGTAGCTAACCTTTTTCATCATTGGAATTCAGAAAAAACAAGCATTTTGATTAGAAAACTATCACATGTATATTCAACTTCATGAAGGGGAGCTGAACCAAACCCACTGATCCAGCAAGGTAATTGAGAAGTTAAATTCCACGCCATGGCTTAGGTAACTAATTACCCTCCCCTAAATGATGTTACGCAGGATAGAAATCAATGCCACTTGTGTGTCTTTAAAAACTGGACCCTCTCTTAAAACATCAATTAAAGTAATGTAGCAATCAGCAGGTAAAAGCTGGCCCCTTTCTTTAAAACATCCATCATCCAATTACCTGTCACAGGGGAAACATTTACCTGCTCAACTCTCTTACTCCCTCACTTACCTGTTCATTGAAAACAATGCTTGTAACAATGGTTCAGAGCAGGTAAATCTCTCTGACCTCTTGATTGCATTTTTTATGGTAGATCGTAAGTCGTTCTTATGTAATCTAGTCAACTCAACAATTTCTGAGCACAGGTGAATCTTGACACATTCCCATCTAAAGTAAAAAAAGTCTGACATCTTTTACCCTTAAACTGGATAAATCAAGCAAAATTTGAAAAAAAAAATCCAGGGGGATTGTTAAAACTCTGACCTAGAACATGAATGTTCAGTCAAATAATTATCATAATGATTCTTCACTATTAAAGATTAATCTCCATAAGTATCAGACCATGAGTATGCTCCAGATGTAAATTGGTTAAGTGTCCAAATCATGATTGGTTTTTTATGGTAGCAAGTTAGTAATGCTTATGTAATCATTTAAGCAAGCAATGAGATGGAACACCATGTAAGACTGGGAACATAATTAAGGAGTCTAGAAAGAAGCAATTATTCCTAAAGGGACGCTTCTGTTCAATCAAGATCAGAAAGGGTGGCATTTTTACAATGGGATTCCGACACACTCAAATGCTATTCATATAAGCAAAGTTTGTTAAACCATTCATGCCTGTAGCTGCCCAATATAGCCTGGTCATTTTTAGTGATTTAGCAATTCTATAACAAAAGCATCTCACTGTTCTTTTTTAATAATTGAAATATTTTTGATTACATGAAGGTGATAATGTTATGTTCAGAATTATATTTACAGTAATGAAACTGTGAGCAACTTTAGTGAAATGTATGTTTTATTACTCGTTCAGAAGACTGTAATATCTCGTTCAACAGAAAATCCTTAAGATGCAATAATTTATTGAAAACCAATGTAATATAGATAATTCAATGCATGAATTGAAAGTGTTTATCTAAGTACTTAGGTACTTTCATGATGAAGGTATCATCATAATGCCAACCGACCAGTCGTGAGCAGGGCATGTGAGAGGTCAGTCATTTATCTGGTGAACTGGGGACTAATGCCTGGGTCAAGTAGGCCAATATTTATCTAACTTCCAAATAAACACCTAGAACAAACCTTTCAAGGCTACCATCCATCAACCATAGTCAGGCAGGGAGGGCTGATTTTGGTTCCATTTTTTTGCTCCCCCTTCCTTCAATCCCCTTTTTCAAATTTTGCTTAATTTATCGAGTTTAAGGGTACAAGACATGTTATACCCTAGATGCGAATGTGTCAAGATTCACCTGTGCTCAGAAATTGTTGAATTCAATTGATTACATAAGAACGACTTACGATCTACCATAAAAAATGCAATCAAGAGGTCAGAGAGATTTACCTGCTCTGAACCATTGTTGCAAGCATTGTTTTCAATGAACAGGTAAGTGAGGGAGTAAGAGAGTTGAGCAGGTAAATGTTTCCCCTGTGACAGGTAATTGGATGATGGATGTTTTAAAGAAAGGGTCAAGCTTTTACCTGCTGATTGTCAATCTAGAATAATATCAGAAGTGCTTCCCAGGAATGGTTTTTTTCAATTGTCTAATATTAGCTTTGGAGAGCAAACCTGCTTACTGGTTTTTACACAGGTTATATACTTTCAAGAGGGATTAAGGCTAATCCTCACCTAGCCATACCCCTTATGAATGGTTAAGCCCTTCATGCCCATTATTCCTTATGAAAAGTAACATCTGGATAGTATTGTAATAATGCATTATGATTTGGAAAAATGTATGTACAAAAGTGCCTGGCTATTTAGTTATTGTGAATCAAATATCTTTTAAATGATGCTTTCATAAGAAGAAATTCCTGGAAGTTGGCAAACCTTTATATAGCAAATTTGGAATAAATGGATAGTATATGCCAAATTAATTTCAGAGGGTTTAGCCACACCTCCATCACGACCTTTCACCTAACAGTGTTTTTCTATTCAATCTTTTTTACAAAAGGTTTGTTTGGATTATGGCCAATATTTCAAGCTCAACATAATGCACATTACGCATATTTAACCAGCAGCAAAAGCAGGTGTTACATGAGAAATGGTCAAACATTTTCTAGTCAGAAAATCTAAACTCACCCATTATTAAATGCACAATGAAAACTGGAAAAGGTAGTTGAGGGAGAAAAGTGTTCAAATAAACAATCAATAATCAATGTAATCTTTATATTATTCACTGAACACATTGTATTGTGAATAATATCCCACCGTCAACCTTCAATCGCATTAAAATAATCTAGAGTTTTTTTAGCTTTCCTTTAAACACCTGTCAAATCCACCAGTGAGGGGGGGGGGGGGCTATATTTTATATATATATATATATATATATATATATATATATATATATATATATATATATATATATATATATATATATATATATATATATATATATATACAAAATCTATCAGAAATCAATTGCTTGATCAATGGCACTTCAGGTGCTTCCTTCAGCTAGCCATATCCAACTGCTCTGAGCCCTAACTGTAACTGCTCTTAGCTAACATATTCTGAGAAGATGAAAGTGCCCGCCTTGTTCCGAGTTTGCTTGAGGTGTCAACCTTGTTCCGAGTTTGCTTGAGGTGTCAACGCTAGCCACCTAGCTCCCTCATTGCCCCAGGAAGTGATTCAGCAGACCCTTTTCTCATAGTAACCCATTCATACCCAGATTAACCCACACATACCCATCCTTACCCACATACACTCATCCATACCTATGTTAACCGATGAAAATGTGCAGCATTGTAAGGGGTTGTCTTATAATGGTGCTTTTGCAACTGAAAGACCTCTTTGGAACTATTTGTGAAGGGAAGGGAATTTATGCTCATTGTGATATGATCTAAGCTGTCGAAAGCAAAGTAAAAACCAATTCTTTCCTTCCTTCCATACCCTTTTTAAATCATTTATGCCCAGGTAACCCATCCATAGCTATATAATCCATTCATACCCAGATAAACCCATACATTACCCAATTCATACCCAGGTATACCCATTCATAGCCATATTAAGCCATTCATACATATATTACCCAATTCATACCCAGGTAAACCCTCTCATAGCCCTACTAAGCCATTCATACATATATTACCCAATTCATACCCAAGTATACCCATTCATAGCCATATTAAGCCATTCATACATATATTACCTAATTCATACCCAGGTATACCCATTCATAGCCATATTAAGCCATTCATACATATATTACCCAATTCATACCCAAGTATACCCATTCATAGCCATATTAAGCCATTCATACATATATTACCCAATTCATAGCCAGGTATACCCATTCATAGCCATATTAAGCCATTCATACATATATTACCCAATTCATACCCAGGTATACCCATTCATAGCCATATTAAGCCATTCATACATATATTACCCAATTCATACCCAGGTATACCCATTCATAGCCATATTAAGCCATTCATACATATATTACCCAATTCATACCCAGGTATACCCATTCATAGCCATATTAAGCCATTCATACATATATTACCCAATTCATACCCAGGTATACCCATTCATAGCCATATTAAGCCATTCATACATATATTACCCAATTCATAGCCAGGTATACCCATTCATAGCCATATTAAGCCATTCATACATATATTACCCAATTCATACCCAGGTAAACCCATTCATAGCCATATTAAGCCATTCATACATATATTACCCAATTCATACCCAGGTATACCCATTCATAGCCATATTAAGCCATTCATACATATATTACCCAATTCATACCCAGGTATACCCATTCATAGCCATATTAAGCCATTCATACATATATTACCCAATTCATACCCAGGTATACCCATTCATAGCCATATTAAGCCATTCATACATATATTACCCAATTCATAGCCAGGTATACCCATTCATAGCCATATTAAGCCATTCATACATATATTACCCAATTCATAGCCAGGTATACCCATTCATAGCCATATTAAGCCATTCATACATATATTACCCAATTCATACCAAGGTAAACCCATTCATAGCCATATTAAGCCATTCATACATATATTACCCAATTCATACCCAGGTAAACCCATTCATTGCCATATTAAGCCATTCATACATATATTACCCAATTCATACCCAGGTATACCCATTCATAGCCATATTAAGCCATTCATACATATATTACCCAATTCATACCCAGGTAAACCCATTCATAGCCATATTAAGCCATTGACAACTTTCTCCCCTGGAATGATCTGAAACTAGGAAGTGAGTGACAACTAGTAGTGAATGGCATTACTTTAAACCATCGGGCCAACCCCCTAATCATATGTAGGAATATGTTGAATATGCTGCATCTATTCAGTTTTAACACTCCAGCTTGAAATATTTTTCTAATCTCACTCTTCTTTGCTGGATCTTTTCAGAATATTGGATCAGAAATCAATGCTATGGTGATCTGGCAACTTATAAGATATCTCACATCTGAAGAACACACAAATCAAAGACCATGAAATTACAGCTTTATTAAAAAAAAAGATGCTTGGATATAGGAAATATTTGAAGGGCATTTGTCCTTATGCGAGGACATTAAACATTTATTCAAATATCTCACCCCAATAGTATCTTATCTTATCAGAGTCCAAGTGAGTCCAAATCTGACCACTGTGCACGGTCAGCCCATGTATGTATGGTATGTACTAGGTTAGACTTTTCTCAATAGATTACCATGTTTGTATAACATGCAAGTGGTGGAAAGCTGCTTAGAGTTGATAGTAATAGCCACCGACATTCTAATACAGCTCCCCCTCCCACATTTGCGGGTCACTTCAACCTCTCACTATAGGCAGGGTGGGGTGCGGCCAGCCGAAACCCGATACCGGGCAAGAATGCTATTAGATGAAAGGGGTCTGGTGGTTCAAAAGGTTCCCTGTCATATATGTAATGATGTAATCAAGTTTAACTTTATAGGGCAGTATCACCAATTCTTAGGCAGGATGGATGGAACCAGCTGTAATGTACTATTCTATGAACTCATGTCACACCCATGAAAGAAAGGTACACATTATAAGGTGTGATAACCCTTTCATGCCAGGACCCCAGGAGTTACCCTGTCATGTTCTGGGTGCTGTCTTCTTACAGAAATGAATTGAAAACTGATCTTGTAGAAAGTGTTTTAACCCAAGGTACACTTTTCATTCCTAAAAAAAAAAGATATGCCTCCAGTTACCTTAAACCATTAGTGCTTGGGAGTTTCTCTAGAAATTGTCATCTGGACATATGATTCTTTTGACATTATCTTTGAATTGAGTATGATTTTACATAAAAAATTGAAGAGGAGTTGTAGATAATGTTCTGACAAACATTTCTCCTTCAAATAATTTGCCTGCAATACTTCTTCAAAGTTGTCAGGCTGCTTTTGGGTACTGTAAGCATATCTACCCAGTATAATCTCTCTTGGTAAAAATGCATTCCCATGACTTTGAAAGTTGAAGGTCATCAAGATCTAATCAGATCATAGGACTGTTACATGAAAGCATCCCTGTGTATTCGAGAATACTATTTCCCTTCGTTGAAAATACTTAAAATGACCTCAGAAATCATCCAAGGTCATCAAAACCATGATCATTCCATGAAATGTTACTGAAAACCATCCTTGCATATTTGACATGATTCTATGATGAGGTTTTTGAGATATCTTGCATAGAAGACCACAAGATGTGTCATCTCTTCATTTGGAAATGAATCCTCCGATGACTTAGATCAAATCCAAGGTCATCCAAATCTGATTAGATAACTACTACTACTACTACTACTACTACTACTACTACTACTACTACTACTATTGCTGCTGCTACACCTGCTACTACTTCTACTGCTACTACTACTACTACTACTACTACTACTACTACTACTACTACTACTACTACTACTACTACTAATACTACTGCTTCTGCTACTACTAGAACCACTATTACTACAACTAATACTACTACTACTGCTACTACTACTACTACTACTACTACTACTACTACTACTACTACTACTTACTACTACTACTATTAAGGCTTATACTATTACAACTTCTACTACTACTACTTTTACTGCTAATAATAATAATACTGATAGTACAACCTTCTGTTAAGAAATATGATAACATGGATATAACCAAACTTAAAATAACCTCAGAACCTCATTCCACAAAAATGTTATTGATAACCATTCTTGCATATTTGACATGATTGTACAACCCTCTGTTATTGCAAAATATGCTTCTAAATTATATATATATATATATATTGATAACATGGATAACCAATGCACTTAGTGTCTTACTGCTGTATATTCAGCAGCTGCAATGCATACATTACAAACTCAGCAGAACCAGAAAGCAGCTCTATGTGTTGTGCCTGTCTAAAAATAGATCATAGAGGGCAGCACTATACAGTACCACACCTGTTCACAGGTGTGTGACAGGTGTCGTTGTTAAGCAACCATCCCTCCCCCCTGCAATCAGAAAGCCGCCACAAATACAGATATTTATTTACAACGTAAAATCCTATGACATATCTAGATAGATAATATATTCATTGGAACATAATAAGCAACTTTGTTTCAGATAAAAATGGGAAAAAAGCCCTGACCATTATTTGCATGTATGTATCATTCTCATTTCCACCATCAATTATTTCCAGTCTTAACATTTTCTTCATCTAATCTTAAATTTATATCAATAAAATTTCTTCGGCATATGCAACTGAAAAGTGTGGGTTTTTTTCAATATATTTTTTGATGTTACGGAAAATTAAAAAAATATATAGTAAAGCCTGTTCTCGTGCTCTACCGAGATAAAGAAGTCTGCATGCCATTGGCTGTAAACATGACACTAGTCCTCCTCATTCCATGAGTGACCCGTCACCAGCAGGCTCTACTAGCACATATGCTGTAAATCATATACAGTGTACATGATTTCTAAGAGGCTTGCACTAGGTGTTTTAACATCATAGTTTAGCGGTAGAGTAATTCACCAATTCATCAGTCGGGAGTAACAAAAATAATTTTCCTGAATTGAATAGGTTGGGCATTTCTTTGTAAAATCCTCCATCCCCCCCCCCCCCCCCCAACAAAAAAGTGGGGAGGGGGGTGTCAGGAATCTCAGGATGGTGGGTGGTATTTGATATTGCTCCCTCTACCTACACATACCTGATGTTCAGAAGTGCATTGCATCTATCAAGTGTTTCGGTTGTACAGAATTACTGTTTCAAATGAATGGTTATTGTACAGGTATTATGACATCTCAGCATATGTGGGGTTAACAAGGGATCTATGTATAGCATAATGTATCTATGACATGTATCAAATTCAAAGGATTTAAATAATACTTTTACTCCTAACTTTGATCTTTATATATATATATATGTATATTAAATTTTCACGATTCAATAGTCTGAATTTCTGAAGCTCGATCTTTCCCTAAGTGCTCTTTGTTTGTGGATCTCACTGCATAATGATTTTTTATTATCTAATGATTTATTTCTTTAGTGTCTTACATTACATCCTAAAAATAATCAGGTATCTTTGAGTTGCTGAAGAGATCATGACAGAACAATGCTAAGCTGACTACATGATATGAAATATTGCTTAAATTATAAATGTTGAAAATCATAGATTGAATAGAGTGATTGATCTTTGATACTATCAACTGGTTTGCATATACTATTTAGGAATGTCCGTAAAATATTTTGTTTAAATGTTCATCTCAAGATTTTTCATATTAAATGGAAGAGATACAGATAAGAATGAACTCATATTCTTTATTCATACTACGTAAAACCTCTACAGGTGTTTTTTTCTCACAGCGCTGATGTGTGTAGTAGTATAGTAGCAGCATGCTGACTGGAGGGCATGTCTGCATGAATTACCAGAGTGACTGGCAGAAGTGGGCGGGTCTATGAGAGAGGAGGGATCTTCCTCCACACACTGGAGTTCCTTGCATCAGAACCCTAGCAGATTGTGTAACACTAGCTACTGCTGCAGCTGGTTACAAAATGCCCCCCCCCCCCCCCCCCCTCACACATAATGTGAGAGAGAGAGAGAGAGAGAGAGAGAGAGAGAGAGAGAGAGAGAGAGAGAGAGAGAGAGAGAGAGAGAGAGAGAGAGAGAGAGAGAGAGAGAGAAGAGAGAGAGAGAAGAGAGAGAGAGAGAGAGAGAGAGAGAAGAGAGAGAGGAGAGAGAGAGAGGAGAGAGAGGGGGGGGGAGGGAGGGAGGGAGGGGGAGAGAGATTATAGCAATTCCACTCTTATTAACCCATTCATACCCGTATCAGCCAAAACTGCTACTAGTCAAGTAGATCTCCAGGTATGAAAGGGTTAAAACAAATGGGGTCCTAAATGATACCCTCTCTCATTGAGGATAGCTCAATAATGTTGTGGACTGATAGCCACCACGCGATGACCCTACCAACCTTTAACATTCAGCCTACCCTTGTGAGAAACAAACACTAAACTTATTTCAATATACACACAAAGATATGAACAATCATGATCATCATTGGAAGAAGCCGGAGTGTCAATAGAAAATCCTGGCTAACCCTAAATTATTGACCCCAGTAAATATTGACCTGCTTGATAAATAAAGTGTGTGATCAATGTAAATTGTGTCACTAATTCTGTCAGGTCACCACAACCTCACTTAATTATGTAACAGAAGCCAGAGTAGATATAGGAACTGTTCACAATATTACACAACATTATAAGTGCAAGCCTTGAGATCCTATCTACTGAGCTAGTATAGGCTCCATTTGATATGCCTAACTATGTGATATTAGTCATGAAGTTAGGCATTTTTGTCAATTTGATCTTTAATAACATAAGGTATGAAAATCTGACACAGTGACTTTAATCATCTGATAGAGCAACTTGTATTCATGATTTTCCTTATCATCACTTTTTTCTGCCATATGGATGTTCAATTATGACTAACCCTGAGTGACAGTGGGGCTATTTACCCCCAGGTAACTGGCAACTTTCTCACATGTATTTTGTCTTAAACATGTAGAGGGGGCAACATCAAAAATAGTTCTTGATAAAAAAGCGGAGAAAGTATTACCATAGTAAATCCATATATATGTTCAATTATGACTAACCCTGAGTTGCAGATTGTGGAGGAAACTGGAGTGACAGTGGGGCTAACCCCCAGGTCACTGGCAACTTTCTCACATGAAACACAGCAACAACCTTGATTTAACTAAGGGAGTAAACATAAATACATATTTCTATATTCTTATTTTTATCACTATTTTGTCTTAAATATGTAGAGGGGGCAACATCAAAAATAGTTCTTGATAAAAAAAAAGCGGAGAAAGTATTACCATATTAAATCCATATGGTTAAAAATCTTGATTATAACATGTTCATGTGGCATCTATTTGCACAATGCTTTTTACAGCTGTACCAGTTCAAACAGGCCAGGTGCCAGGTAGAAATCCTACCAAAACCCTTTGTTCAATTATTAGGGAGAATATTTTTTCTGAGGTGGGGGGGTGATTTCCATCAACAAAATCTCTGTGTGCAAATTTACAAAAATGTCAAAATGTCACTTTTCTCCAATTTCTGTTGAATATAACCATCCTCATATTTTGTATTTGAAACCCAATACATTTCAATCCTGAGTCATGCCTGTCAAGAGGAATACAATATTGTATAACTATATATTAACAGTAATATTGAGTATATTATGCAATTTAGTGGTATCAAGTAAATCAAGAAAATGACCCAGTTTTGACATAACATTATAATATTGCGCAACACATGAATATCATGCAGTTGGAAAATATCATTTCACAGTCCTTTGGGTACAAAATAAACTGCAATCAGATAACAATAGCAATAAAACCCTGCTCCCACAACATAGCCTGAATCCAATGAGGGATGATATTGGAATGACAGTACTTACCTAATGGTCTATAGGTGTAAATTCACTACTAAAGTATAGATTAAAGTACACTAGTTGCTATCTTAGCCCTTCCAATGCTGAGGTTACTTCGTCCAAAGAACAAAAATGCTTTAAGATTTTTTGAAAACCATTTTAACCCTGTCACGTTGGTATTCATTGTATAGTTCTCCCCGAGCACTCTTAGATGAGTACTGTGTGCCAGGATTTCAATCATTTTTCAGGTTTTTCTTTTAGATAAGACAAAAGGCTAATTAGTAATGAAATTCTCTCTCTAAACACAGGCATTTATACTGATTTCTTCTGATGTACTGAAAACATCAGATCTGATGTAATTCGGAGTATTTTTTTCTTTCATCAATATCTGCAATAAAGTCAGATGCCAGAATAGGGACCTGGCTATGATCATTAATCTGATTCAATCACAGAGTGCCCGGATAGAGTTTCACCTGTTTATTTCCGTCTTTGTAGCCCACACCTGGAAAATCGGAGCACAAGGCCTAGATTCCTGGGGATCCATCTCTGCAGGCACGCGATTGGCTGAGCTGGATGCAAGCAGGTTCCGATCGATCGATGACTCTGTATCACACAGCCTTTTTGCTTGCCTGGAGCGGCAGTGCAATGCAACTCGGGGAAGGCCATGAATGAAAATTACTCACTGCTCATTCTATATACATGTTTCATGGCAACGCATTAAACATCCATAGATAGAAACATGTATATCATTGCAATTACAGCCTCTGCATGCAGGAAAAGCCTTCCCAAGCTGTCTCCCCAGTGAGGTTGAGTCTGTCTGGTCTAGAATAGCCTCCTCTTCCCACCAAAATCAATCAGGGAGCTCTTTGATATTTTACTGTCTGCGGGGAAAGTAGGTCAAGGTGGCTGGGTCAAGGTTACCATGGAGACATAAAAACCAATGTCTGCAGACTGACAGTTCTGTGTGCTATCCTTGATAATTAATTCACACATTTAACGATAATCAATAATACAAAAAATACTTATATATATATTAAAAAAATAATGATTTATCCCCGTTCCTAACTAAATATAGCTGTATTATAATCAATAATACAAAAAATACTTAAATATTAAAAAAAATAATGATTTATCCCCGTTCCTAACTAAATATAGCTGTATTATAATCAATAATACAAAAAATACTTAAATATAAAAAAAAATAATGATTTATCCCCGTTCCTAACTAAATATAGCTGTTTCTCAGAATCTATAGCATTTTGTTTCATATTATCGAATTCCGAACCTATGTTCTACTCTGGATAGAACAATTTCTTTAGCAGATAAATGATGATAAAAGTATATGAGCAGTACTTTCAAAAGCAGGACTATCTAAACTGCAATATATATAAATAATTTTCAAAGAATTCTGTTCCCAGATGGTAAATGATTTATTTGGTGTGTAGCAACTAATAGATAGAAGATTTTGGTAAACACATATATTTATAGAATTATCCACTTGCATTCAGGTACTATACATTGTAAATATCTCTGAATGCTTTTTATTGAAATTTGTACCATGGAGTGACATTCATAAAAAAAAATTGGAACATTTTAGAGTGTTTTTTTCATAAACTTTACTAAGTGTGACATTTAGCAGCCATTAATGAACCTCTTACATGAGACATACCAAAGTAAAGACTGAAAATCCCTTAACAAATAAATCAAATCATTCCTAGGATTGACCTGAGAAAAAAACAGTGTTTTTCTTCTTGGAAGTCGGAGCTACATTATGTAAGGGTAACTCAGGACTGCTGCAGTTATATACAGGGTTAGGCTGTTAATCCTGTCAGAACACAAGTAATTACATAATCTAGCTGTGGCCATGCATATTGGAGATACCATGCAACTAGTCATTTTGAAACACAGTGAGTGTAATAGAAATATTCTTATGATTTTTCTTCCATTTAACATATCATTAATCCTGCCAGAGCACAAGTAATTACATAATCTGGCTGTGGTCATGCGTAATGAAGATTATGCAACTAGCCATTTTGAAACACTGTAATAGAAATATTCTTATGATTTTTCTTCCATTTCAACATATCGTTAATCCTGCCAGAGCACAAGTGATGGTGCTGCTGGAAGTGGAGAGCTGCTGGATAGGAGGAGAAGGACGTAAGATTAGCACTGATAAAATACCCCAATGCCCTTCAAGCACTAACTGGCATTTCAAGTCTTCATTTTTCATGGGTAATCTTTCGTGTCTCACCCTGACCCTGTGTCTGGTATGCCGCCGCCAAATGCTGGTGTCTGTTAGATGAGAAGGCAGACCTTAGTACTGCAGGGAGGGGGAGATTATTAGGGAGCTACTTGCTACTGAGCGGCAACCCACAACACTGAGAATGTAAGTGAGCAACATGCGGAAACCATTCGTCCATGATCTAGTTTTCAGACGATTTCTCAGGAGGATTTCAAAAAATGAAATAAAAATTTCAAAATATATTTTCAATGAAGGTCATTTCTGATAGTAGGAAAACAGCTTTCATTCAATGTCTTTAACCCATTTGCACTTTGTCATTCTCTTTGTCTGACACCTTTATCTATGTTAAATCCTATTGGGTTCAACAACAATTCAAATCACACAAGTTTTACTAAAATTAGTGATATTTTCTTAAAAACTTGTCAGCTCAGGTGACTCAGTACTCATGTGGATCTATGATACTTATTGAGAGAAACATTGGAATGGAGCAAATACTCACAAAATATTTGAAAAAAAGTTGTGTGTTGTATTCTTCTATATACCTTTCTCCATGAAATACTTTCCCAAGGATCCTTTCCTGAAATACATATTGCCTAAATCAGGCATTACAGGCATGACAGGGCCAAAGTTATCATGGCTTATGAGACATTTGTATATAGATGTATAGAATTATCTTGATATGCTCAGGGTACCCCTTCAAGCTTGAAATAAACTACTTCATAAAACTACCAAATATTCTTATAAATTTCTTTCGAGGGTATAGTTATTATGATATAAAAAAGCTGACTCAGCGAGTTTTATCAGAATGACAAGGATGTGTTTATGACATGACAATAGTAGAGCTCTTTGACATGTTTTACCTGTGTAGAAATCTAAATGATTATGATTCAAGAAACACACAATTAAGGGATATGAAAAATATCAAGAGTGAATTTAGGGGCTTGACGTGTGTGCGCCAATTCTTTGATTGTATGCGGCCTCCTGCCGCCAGCCCAATGTGTTTTCTTCCTGTTTTTGATAGTAAGTGAAAACTGGAGACAGCTGGTGATCACGTGACCGCACAAATAACCTTACAATGCGCTTTTCTCACACTTAAAATCACTCTTTTATGATTGTCTGACGTTCAAATACTGTATCCTTGGTGCACACAACATAACATGGGTTCAAAACAAGGGATCATATTTAACTACAACAACAGCTGAATTGTACCAGTTCTCAATAAAGTATAGTGAACTATAAGTATAACAGCCATTGACATGCGGTCGCGGGCGCCTTGTCTCCGCACAACTCTGCGTTTTCCATCAAAATATTACATGCTCAATACAAAATTTCCTTTCTAGAATTGAGTCCTTCTGGGTTAAGCACAGTTCTAGACAATCCTATGACCTTTCTAGGAGGATGTAGCAACAAATTAAGTTACGTAACTGGCTCTTATACACCCTTGGCATTAAGAGGTGGTATTTACAGAATGAAGTGGTGATTAATCATAGGATCTCGCAGATGCAAGAGGTGCATGGACTTCAAGGGATAAAGAACTTTTGAATATAACACATACTACTTTTACTACCAATTGATATTAACTTGTTTCTCTTAAATGGCTAAAATCCCCTTTTTAAAAATAGCTGGAGGATTAAGATGAACCAAAGCCTTAGCCGGACAAAATGGTCTGGTCCCATATTCTATCTGATCTGGCGTATGGAGAGTTGCCTGTACATTAAAGAGATAGAAAAAACATATGAAATATTCTTATAAGAGTGTCTACATGAATAGGAAACAGTGCTGAGGATTAATATAAGGGATAGAGAAGGTCTACAAAGATAGAAACAGTGCTGAGGGTTTAAAGAGATAAAAAAGGAACTTGGAGGGTCAACGGGAATAGGAAACAGTGCTGAGGGTTTAAAGGGTTAAAAGAAGGAACTTGGAGGGTCAACGGGAATAGGAAACAGTGCTGAGGGTTTAAAGGGTTAAAAGAAGGAACTTGGAGGGTCAACGGGAATAGGAAACAGTGCTGAGGGTTTAAAGGGTTAAAAGAAGGAACTTGGACGGTCAACGGGAATAGGAAACAGTGCTGAGGGTTTAAAGGGTTAAAAGAAGGAACTTGGACGGTCAACGGGAATAGGAAACAGTGCTGAGGGTTTAAAGGGTTAAAAGAAGGAACTTGGACGGTCAACGGGAATAGGAAACAGTGCTGAGGGTTTAAAGGGTTAAAAGAAGGAACTTGGAGGGTCAACGGGAATAGGAAACAGTGCTGAGGGTTTAAAGGGTTAAAAGAAGGAACTTGGACGATCAACGGGAATAGGAAACAGTGCTGAGGGTTTAAAGGGTTAAAAGAAGGAACTTGGACGGTCAACGGGAATAGGAAACAGTGCTGAGGGTTTAAAGGGTTAAAAGAAGGAACTTGGAGGGTCAACGGGAATAGGAAAGAGTGCTGAGAATTAAAAGGGTTAAAAAATGGAACTGTAAGGTTCAACAGGAATAGGAAACAGTGCTGAGGGTTTCATGTGTTGGTTGCGAAATGCTCACCCCATATTAGGCTGCTCGATGGTGGGGTGGGGGTTGACATGTGTTGAGCAGCTCTGGGTTGGGGTTGGGTTCGGCAGGGGTGCTGGTATCACATGCCTCCCACACCGCCCTGCTTGACACTTCATTTCAAAGGAATTCTACCGACTGCCTTCTAATCGGTTCATAGGAGAGGCGTACAGTGATCGAGTGGGGGTATGGAAATTGGGCAGTGTGTCTACGGGCTCTCTCTCAGCAGGGTATCGGTATCACAGGGTATCTGATCCAGAACCCCTCCAAGGTGTAGGTGAAGGTTAATTCTTGCTAAGGGTACATGATACGGGTCAATTAAAGTACCCCAAGTCAACTGCTGCAAACTCATGATGTTCCTGTAAGGAAACAGGTTTCTTTTCCTAGAAATTCTTCTTTAATTGGCAAAGATTTGGAATAAGCACTTCTAATCCATATTTCATAAAATCTAATTTCTACATTTCTTTGTTGATACAGAACCCTCTCAATGATTTTTCGATATTGCTTTGCTACTACGATCTTGCTTCACAGCATGAAACTATCACAGTACAATTTGTAAATACATATCCATTTCAGAAAAGAAAATGCAGCTTACTCATTTTCATAGCTGCACTGTATGTGATGTAACAATAGTCGCTCTTTCTTTGTGAAATACTAGTAGGTGTGTCCGAACGCCAAAGCAATCCACTATGCAAGAATGGGTTAATCAATTTGGGATCTCAAATTCCCTTTCACCATGTAATGAGCTATTTCGCAAAAGAGATGTAAGTATACAGGTAACATGATATGTTCTTAAGGCACATCTGTAGAGATATTAGGTGTTACCTCATTATCAAAGGTAGATTGCGGTAGCAAGCTGGTCTAATTTGCCAGGTAAGTGGGCCACCAGGTCAAGGTTTAGCAAAGGTGGGGATGCACTCAGAGGGTGCTTTAAGAATATAGCACTAGGAAGGAGGGAAGGAATGGATTTTTATGTCAATTTCAACAGCTTTGATATAGGAACCCGGAACATTCTCTTCTCTTCACAATTAGTTGTAAGGGGTCTTTCAGTTAAAGAAAGCGATCCTCCACAACAGTGCACATTTATATAGTGACCAGAGCAAACCGCTTATGGGAAAATATGAGCTGGAATAATGTTGATCACGAAATCAGGGGGTGCCATAAGAATATAGCACTAGGAAGGAAGGAAGGAGGGAAGGAATGGATTTTCATGTCAATTTCAACAGCTTCGATAAAGGAACCCGGAACATTCTCTTCTCCTCACAATTAGTTATGAGGGGTCTTTCAGTTAAAGAAAGACAGTCCTCCACAACACTGCACATTTATATAGTGACCAGGGAAAACCGCTTATGGGAAAATATTTGCTGGAGAAATGTTGATCATTTTATATCATTGTCTAAAGTATCAGATCAAGATGACCAATGGCAATGCCACACTTATCATGAATGGGTTAAATTAGTTTTCAAATGATGCTTTTGGAAGAAAAAAAAATACCGAACTAGGCTATTTGAGCTGCATCAGAGATATTCAATGGGTTACCCGTTCATGCTTAAGAGTACCTTTAGAAATTGTCTCCTGGATCTTAGATACTTTCGTCAGTAACGTGGAAATTAAGAATTAATTTTTTTGAAGGAGAGTTGTTGGTAGTGTTTTTAATACTAATTCTTTTCATAAAATCCTTTTCCCAAATATGTTTTTATCCATGTGATTTCATTGAAATTGTGACAGGCTGCTTTTGTCCGCTGCATTCACTTATGGGTTAAATTATGGCTACGCTATAAGACTTCTAATCTACCAAGACTGAATAGGTCAAAAAGGCTTGACTTTTGATAAATCGTGATTAAATGATGTATAATTTACACAGAGGCTTTCCGCGCAGACAGGCTGAGAGCGTTGGACAGTAGGGTGAGTCACTCACAGCTGGAACAAGATCCCAGCAGTGCAGAGCAGAGCGCGTCCCAGAGAAAGGAAAGGGTTAAAGAACACAAAGTTGAATGGATATAGATAGATAGATAATCTTTATTTCAAGTCGGTTATAATTTTTACATAGTAAACACGAGCTGCCAGGGCTCTTGGCCCACTACAAAATAACAATTCAAAAATATAACATACAGGATGTATGTTAACAACTTAACAGTTTAAATGAATTTTTGAATTATGAATAAGTAATACTTTTTTTTTAACATCTCTGATCACATTATTAGCCAGGATTTAGAAACTTGGTGTCCAAAAATGTCAATTGTAAAAGTTTTGGATGTCCTTTTTTTAAGGGAAACCACAATATACTCAGGTTGCAACCATTAAAATGTATTCAGTCATTGAAATAAGGCATACCCTCATACACTGTCATGGGAATTAAATTGAGGTGGAAAAAGTCAATTATATGCATGAAATTAATATCTTAAGAAATAACCCTACCAAATTACATACTCACAATTATACTTTACAGTTTAAATGAATTTTCGAAAGAATAATATATTTTTAGTTTGGCATTTTTTATTATTTTCGTTTTCAGGTTTGTTTGTTTTTTGCAAATATTTCTATTAAATCACAATAGTTTTCTTCCGTTTTTTTTTGAAGAATAAAAAATACAAAAGAGTGATACCCCAAAATGATGGATGTTCAGAATGCAGTTGGGATAAGTGTGCCCCTGATTCTCAAATGCTGTGTGGCAGCACTGCCTGGTAGTGTCCTGACACACTTTGGGAACAGCAGCAGCAGCAGTGCCGGCAGCAGGAGTCAGACGCACAGACATGTCCCTGGTCGCCAAACCGTGCCTTGAGTATCAAATATCCAGCTTCTTAGCGGAAATGGCCTCACTAATAATGTTTCACTAAGCGCGACACGACGGCTCTGAACATATGGCTGTGGGCCTGCTCTAAAGTGACACATTCCCCGAAAAAAGTCAGTGACATTTTTTGCTCTTTGAAGTGAAGTTTTCCATGTCCTTGACATGAGTCCAGAGGAAGGACCGGATGGATAGCACAGTGGAATTTCTGTGGGGAACAGAGTGAAACACTTTCCCCATGTAAATTCTCCCTTACTTAATATAGTTTGGACTTTCAAGGAAATCCTCAGATTTTCCGGGGTTAATCCTAGAATTTCCTTGGTATTCCAAGCTTCATTAGGTAAGGGTACCCTCAAACTTACCCTTATGAAATGAAGCTTTGAATACCATAGGACACCTAGGATTAACCTTGGAAAATCTTAGGTTATCCTTGGATGCCTAAACTACATTATGTAAGGGTGAATCTTTACTTTAAGTGTGATACCAGAAACATAAGGAATGTTTTCAGTTGACCACCCTCAACAAATGAAGCTTGGAATACCAAGGAAATCCTAGGACTTTCTTGGGGAATCCCAGGAATTCCTTGGATGTCTTAGCTACATTATGTAAGAGTTCCTTACTTTCACTGTGATACCAGATACCGGAGATTTTCAGTTGACCACCCTTAACAAATGAAACCTGGAATACCAAGCAGTATCCTAGAACTGTCCTAGGAAATCCCAAGATGTCCTATGAAGTCTAATCAGCAACATTTAGTAAGGGCAGTTTGGGATCGAGAGTTTTATGTATAGTAAGACAAGTAAATTAAGCACCTAAATGAAATTTGGAATACCAAGGAACTCCTAGGATTAATCTTGGACAATGCCAAAATTTCCTCGGAAGTCTAAGCTAGTCATTATGTAAGGGGTATAAACCTTCTGCATAGAGAATAAAAGAACTTATTCAAAGGTTATCTGTTTGTAAGGTATATAACCTCTGCATAGAGAATAAAAGAACTTATTCAAAGGTTTATCTGTTTGTAAGGGTATATAACCTCTGCATAAAATATAAGAGAACTTATTCAAAGGTTATCTGTTTGTTAGGGTATATAACCTCTACATAGAATATAAGAGAACTTATTCTAAGTTTCACCATCTGTTTGCTAGGGTATATAACCTCTGCAGAGAGAATAGAAGAACTTAATCAAAGGTTATCTGTTTGCACTTGGTATTAAATAAGGGAGTGTTTAACCTGGTTGTTAGTGAGGATATTGGGTTCATTCATCAGCGGTTCCATGCTCGTTGGGTATATGAGGCAACAACCACTTTTTTGTGATGATAATGTTATTCAGGGTTCATGGAAAGTTTAACGACATCGACGTAATAACACAAAGCGTCACCACAACACAAAAAACACCCAAACAGTATCATAGACCCAACGAAATAAACTCCAGGAGGATACATGTATATGGGTGTTGCTGAAGTTTAAAAAGTGCCATTCTATATGAGAAACATGAAGTAATATTATCAATAAACACACCTTAGAATGACGAGGTAATGTGGTATAGATTAGTTGTGCTATGACTTTTTCTAGACACTTAAATATCATACCATTGTACTATTATAATTACATACCATTATAATGAAACATCCTTATCAAATGAAGCTTGGAACACCAAGGAACTCCTAGGATTACCCTTGGAAAAATCCAAGGATTTCCTTAGAAGTCTAAGATACATTATGTAAGTGCAGGAAAAAAATTAATTCCCCTCTCTTGACAAAGAGCTCCGATTGGGGTTGTTCAGACAGTTGCAATATAGGTGCCACTGCCGACAACTCTTCACAATGCCTTTAATACCAAATTAAGCTGGAAATACAAAGGAATTCCTATGACTAATCTAGGGAAATCTAAGAGGTTACTAGGACATCTAATCTACATTTGTTAAGGGTGCATTATACACATTTGTTTTGCATCTGTTAATGGGGAACATCAAATGAAGCTTGGAATGCCAAGGAAGTCCTAAGTTTAACCTTGGAAAATCCCGGGATTTTCTTGGAAGTCTGAGCTACATTATGTACTGGCACCAACAAGTGGTTTGAAATATGAAGATTAGGCCACTGAGAGTACACAGTAAGATATATGTCCTAGTAGGGACATTAAGTTATGAGAAACTTTACACTGGTGCCTGTTTCTACATGATGACAGTGCAAGTCTCATCGATTTCATGGAAAAATAAATAATGGAGCTAGAAGCCACTATTTCCCACCATCAAGCGGTCAAGTTGACCTGAAGCCCCAAGAAAAACTTTCTCCCAAGCCTACTAAGTGTTACCATGTTGTATTTACACCTACATTGATCAACACTATCAATTAGCTAGAGATTACCCTATTTATTACATCTATAAAAAGACACCTTGTGAAAGGGAAGAAACAGTTATTGTTTTTGTTAATTAAAAGTCAACAAATGGGAAAACTTAGAAGCAGCAAGCTTTAAGTGACACTGGTTTCCTCACCCAGGTTTGTTTTGTCTGTAATCCAGTTCTCAGACGACTGAGGACGGTCATTAAGTGCTTAACCCGACAATGCATACAGCGGAGAAAAGCAGTCGAACAATTTTGATGAAAGCTTCCAGGCAAAAGCATTTCTGAGAAAATAATTGAAGGAGAAGTATTTCATAAGAAAAAACAAACAATTTTCGTTAAATTTTTTTGTGAAATCATTTCTAATTTCAAAGTTATTGTCAAAGGTATCATAGATCCAGACGACAATTTGAACAGGAACTCTTCAGCATGAAAGGGTTGACAGGTGCTCTGGAACTGAGAGAAAGAATCAGAATGGAAATCAGTTTAAAGTGACCTTTCTATATAACATGATACTTTTGAAAATATCTTTAGAATCAAATAGTAATTAATACTTAAAACAGGGAAAGTAGAGCTGTTGATTATTTTCCCAAATATATGTTTTGAAATATACTGTAGGACAGAACATGCGGCATATATGGATTAATACAAACAACCAAACAGCCCATTGAATAATCACCTTGCAGGTTCACTATGAGATTAAAAAACCACCTCAAAATATGATGTTATCTGTTTATAAAGCATAATATCTTCTCACTTTGGACATAACTACTCTATATAATAAGTTGCAACTTAAGCTATTTATAATAACAGAAAAGTTCTTAGCTGATTGCGGGACCTCTTGTCATAAGCTCAGAACTGTTTTATATCAAAGGAGCAAAGTTTTAAGTCAGATATATATATTTGATTTGAAGAGCATCACCCACAGATATGTATATTTCAGCATGCCACCTGTCATGGAATAGGCCTAGGGATATCTCAGGCTTATCCAGTATCCACTCTCTGTGGAATCCATCTCTCTCCATAATGAGTCTGACATGGGTGGTGTGTGACACTTTCAAATAAGTCAATTTGGTCTTATGAAATATTTAACCCTTTTAATCCTCAGCAGAGATGTCATACTGGACATGCATACAGACTGATTCTAACTGTTTGGTAAAGGGACCAAAAAAGGCCAACAGAGGCCAGAAAAGGCACCAATATATATATATATATATATATTTATATATATATATATATATATATATATATACAGTCAAACTTGCCTCAACGACCACTTCTCTTAAGCGACCACTTGCCTTGAACGACCGTTTCAAATCCCCCCAAGGCTATTCCCTGTATATTTTACCTTGATTAAGCGACCACTTGCTTGACGCGACCAACGGCCATGAAATATTATCCCTAAGAGTAAATTATCCTTTATTCAACGGCCACTTGAATGCCTAGACGCCTTGTATATTGGAAAGGGCACAATAAAATAATGAAATAATCGGTAAAAATTTGAAAGTATATCATTTCTGAGGGTCCTCAATTAATGATATAGTTCAACTTTTACTTTTCTGAATTGTTTATTCTTAAGATTTTAATGAAGAAATTTCAACAAACGCAGCTAAACATAACAACCTCAATAATGCGAGGTCATTGTTGGATATTCTTTGTTTTTCATAACCTCGCTCAGACCCTCAACCCCTTCTTAAGAGACCACCTCTTTAAAAGACCACTTTTGACATTTCCCTTGAGAGGTCGCTTAATAGAGGTTTGACTGTATATATATATATATATATATATATATATATATATGTATATATATATAACAAATAAATATATATACTGTAAAGTTCGAAATATTGGCGTGCTTAAATTTAGCGAATTTGTCAATTTTTCCAAATTAGCGAATCGTAATATTAGCGTGTGAACCATCTCGAGTATATCAATAGTGATTTCTATACAGTATCCCTAACACCATCTTCGTTTTGAAAGTCTTCTATATACACGGAGCATAATTTTAATTCCTCACTTTCATTCAATATACTAGTAGATCATACTCTAACCTGAAGTGTTACGAGATTGTGAGACTACGTACCTAGAAAAACAAAGAAAAATCGTTGAAAAATGGACAAATATAAACGGGTCGTAATATTAGCGAATCTGACCCACTCGCTAATGTCGCCAATAATAGTTCCACGCCAATATTTTGAACTTTACAGTATATATATATATATATATATATATAAATATATATATATATATATATATATATATATATATATATATATATATATATATATATATATCGTAATATTAGCGTCTGAACCATCTTGAAAAGCGCTATCTGCCGACAGATATTCAAACTAGACCTGGTTTGATAAACGGTCAAAAGGTGGCGCGTATTAATATATACAGTATGTACATACAATGGAGGACAAAGGGTCAGTTCCTTTGTCCAGGAAATATTGGAAATAAAACTGAATTGAAACTGCCACAAACCCTGATAAGACAAATAAAGATTTGAAAAACAATGTTTTGTGTTTGTTTTGAATCTTAAATGAAAAAAGGTCAGAAACGAGCCGATTTTGATATGGAGGTGTGTAATTTTCTTTGTTTTGGTAGCGCCATCTGGAGTCTATGTCAAAAAGTATTTCTTTTGGAAAATATGTGCACAACGAATTGTGCACTCCCAATGAGTCAAAACTGCGTTTGTATTTGGTTTCAGGCTATATATACATTCAGATATGATAGCCCTCACTTCAGAATACCATTTACATGCTAGAAATTCGTTATTAACTGAGATAAATCGATGTCGAGTGGGTCAAAAACGTCGCATACGTGGCATCATCTGGTGGCTTTGTCAATAACTATTTTTTTGGAAAAAATGTGCACATCGAGTTGTGCACCCTTAAGTGCATTAAAACTGCATTTTTATTCAGTCTCCGGCCACATATGCATTTAAATATGATAACTCTCGCTTCAGTATATCATTTTCATTCTCGGAATTAGTAAATTACTGAGAAAAAACGATGTTTAATCCTTGTGAGACTACCTAGAAAAACAAAGAAAAATCGTTGAAAAATGGAACAAATATTACCGGATCGTAATATTAGCGAATCTGACCCACTCGCTAATGTCGCCAATAATAGTTCCACGCTAATATTTCGAACTTTACAGTATATATATATATATATATATATATATATATATATATATATATATATATAATATATATATATATATATATATATATATATATATATATATATAAATATATATAAACATGTATATGTATATATATATATATATATATATATATATATATATATATATATATATATATATATATATATATATATATATATATATATATATATACATGTACATATATATATATATATATATATATATATATATATATATATATATATATATATATATATATATATATATATATATATATATAACAAATAAATATATATATATATATATATATATATATATATATATATATTCATTATATCAATATTCAAAATTAGCCATTGGTCAGAGTTATATCCTAGATAAAATAATAAATCATAGGCATAGACTAGGGGCTAGTCTGACTGCCACAGTGATGTTTCCCAGCCCACTGTCCTGACAGCAGGTCTACAGGCAGGGGGAGGATACAGTGTGATATGATATAATACTCAGTGATGAAGTCCCCTTAGTCAATCAATTAGCGGCCTGTGATGGCTTTGAAATGGTTGCATGTGGTGTGGAGTGTAGATAACTTCTCCTTGCTGGCCTGCAGTGTCTGTTTCTCAAGGTTCTCACAGGTTTCTCTTGGCCATCAGCTGATCATAACTTATCACCCACTGTCTGGAGAAGGCCAGGCTACCGACTAGCCCCAAGGCTATACAAACCAGCCCCCCCCCCTTCATACCCTGCCTGAACCTTTTATTCTTGCAGCCAACCAATTTACTTACAGGAATTTATTTATAGTTCAAAATGTTGATTTTCTTGTTAAGAATTGTCACTTTTCTCAAGTTTTGCTTATAATCAATAAGGGAGATTTATCTCTGTGTTAACAAGCCAACCTCTTCTCACTCCAAATACAAAATGAACCCCCTACACAGAAATCCTGGATCCACCCCTGCACCTAACCAAATGTAACCAAAGCTTGCCCCAAACAGGGTATCGCATTGATGTCCATCTGATAAAGCATTTTTCGTAACTACTAAGAGAAAAGAGACGTATCAACCAGATATTATAATTTTAAGAATTCACCTTAAGCACTTATCATGGAATCTTGAGCATAAGTAGATAGTAGAGATGTTGGATTACTATATTTAGCGGCACTAAAAGAAATCAGCAGTCGTACTCTCAGTTAAAGCCAAAGGTACCGCAGTCTAGCATCTCAAAGGACCAGCTAGAGAGGAAGCCCTCAATTTGTTATACACCCATATACATTAAACACTTTCATTGGCCAATAGCCAAGCTAGACAACTGCCTTAAGCCTTAGCACTGACTACTTCACACTTTTAGTTACATCGCATTTAATTATGGGAAAACAGGGCTATAGGACTGGAGCTGAGGTTGTCCACTCAATTCATCATAATATACATAACCCTGTCATTCTGAAAGGAATTTGCATAACATAAACTCATAACATTATGATTGAAAATGCAAGAAACATGCAAGCTTTTGACTAGCCAGCTTTTGACTAACACTGGATGCCGATCCCTCATATATCAACAGCTGAGACACTGGCTGTCAAGTACTGACTTGGCCATAGTCTATAGTTTTCTCTAGTCTGGTCTTTTATCTTTTAATTGATGTTTAGGTGTTAGTTTCTTTGGCTAGTAGTAGTAGTAGTAGTAGCAGTAGTAGTAGTAGTAGTAGTAGTAGTAGTAGTAGTAGTAGTAGTAGTAGTAGTAGTAGTAGTAGTAGTAGTAGTAGTAGCCTAGTCCTAGGCCAAGAAATATACTTCAATCTTTTAATTACTTACCATGTGTATATATACCATTCTAAGATGTCTACTTATATTTAGTTCTATATTGGCTCACCAGATGGCCAGCATGGGTTCATTTTGGATTTCTTGATTATGACAGACCAGGGTGACCACCATTGGCGCCAACTATCAACAGCAACTAAAACTAACACTTAAATACTAAGCAAAAGATAGACCAGAACAGAGAAAAGAAATATTTAAGTTAATCATAGACTAGGAGCTAGTCTATAGACTAGTAGTAGTAGTAGTAGTAGTAGTAGTAGTAGTAGTAGTAGTAGTAGTAGTAGTATGTGGATAGTAGTATTAGTAGAAGAAGAAATAGTAGTAGTAGTAGTAGTAAGAGTAATAGTAGTGGTAGTACATGTAGCAGGATGAATAGTAATCACCTGAGGTACTAGTTTTTTATTCAGCATCATCTCATCATCTGACCCCAGCTCCCCATCCTCTCTCATCCTATGATGATCAATGATACCATCTCGGCGGCGAAAGCTTATCCTGTTGGAATCCCACTGGAATCCCATTCACGCAGCCACCAACAGGTGTATAAACTAACACATCAAAGCACAGCCACTCAGTGAGAGAGATAATCCCAGATAATCCCTCATAATATTTCCCCTGGCTAATCTCAGAAGCTGTGCTCTTCCCACAACAACCACCTCTCATAAGATAATAAAAAGATCATTCACTTGAACCTGTTCTAATCTGTCTGCGGCCATATGTTGCTGTGATTACTGTCAGCTCCTGGGGCCTCAGGTTTCTTGGTGGGATATGTGTCTATGGCGGGCGGGCGGGTAGGGGATGTTGACACCATCAGGGCTGGTGCAGACAGACACTACAGGGAGATACCTCTCTCCATCCTCAGCTCCTTCAACACAACTTCTTTAACACATCTAGGCTTATTGCTTCCTTTGTTTTAACCCTTCTAATGCCAGGGCTCGACGCTAAGGGTGAACCTATGGCCCCAGGCCAGTAAAAATTCCAAAAAACAGCTTCGGGCCAGTAAAAAAAGACCTCAACTGGTCCTACAGGGCCAGTAAACATTTGGAGACATTCTTGTTAAAAAGTTTCCCCCTGAGAATGTCCCCAATTGTTTTTGAAATAAATGAAGATAACATCTATAAAGATGAATGTTGTGGTGAATCTTATGCAATGTTCTTTCTAGTTATGATAGAGAAAAAATGTAGGACCAGTAAACATTTCGAAGGGCCAGTAGATGCTAAGTGTTACTGGTCCTACAGGGCCATTATCATTTTGAGTTAGCGTTGAGGCCTGAATGCTGAGGCTACTTTTGCCGTCCTTGGGGGATGTTGACACCATCAGGGCTGGCAGGATAGACACTACAGGGAGATACCTCTCTCCATCCTCAGCTCCTTCAACACAACTTCTTTAACACATTTAGGCTTATTGCTTCCTTTGTTTTAACCCTTCTAATGCTGAGGCTACTTTCGTCGTCCTTGGGGGATGTTGACACCATCAGGGCTGGTGCAGACAGACACTACAGGGAGATACCTCTCTCCATCCTCAGCCCCTTCAACACAACTTCTTTAACACATTTAGGCTTATTGCTTCCTTCGTTTTAACCCATTCAGAGATTGACCTTAACATTGTCAGGCAGAAGCAGATTTGGCTCCTAGGGTTTGAAATTTAGCAGCAAGTAAATTCCTGTCCAAACACAACGATATACTGTCCAGGCTAAAAGGGTCTGAGATAAAAATGAGCTCAGAGATGCATTTTGGGGCACTATAAGGTAACATAGGGGGAGAAATAAATTGAAATGAAATTCTCAAAGTGCTCCATTTAATAATCAAAATGTCCATTCACAAACCTGGCTTCTAGGATTTGACATCTTGTAGCAAACTCACATATGTTTCAGGGGCAAATGGCCTTAAACCACCATTAATGCAAATCCCTGCCATTCATATGTTCACAAGGTATGTACAATCACAGACATGGATTAAATAGATATATCTCTCTGGTACAATATAATTTAAAACATTCATTATTGTTGGTTGACCATTTTGTTTTAACCCATTCACACTTAATGTTCTAATTACATTCTATAACCTATTCATGCATATAACAGCCAAAAATAGGCTGACTATTTTGGTGATAGTTTTCTCATGGAGCATTTTTGATAAAAAAAAAAGAAAAAGAGAAATGTTAATTATTTAACGTTACCTGCATCACTCTTTTGATAATTTCTAAGTTTGTGCCTTATAAAAACAGTTTTTAAGAAAATTATCATAAGTATAGACTGTACCCTCCACCATGTGGCACTGTTTGCATGGAGCACCGGGCTAAATTTACCATTCAGATCTATTATATCTTCAAAAATAACACAGTAATAAGGCACTCACTCATTCATAAAAATAGTTCAGAAAGAGATTTGTTGGGTGACGCTAATCTCTGTGCTTCAGCCGTGAATGTGTTAATAAAGTGGTGTGTGTTAACTTTGGGAATCCTTCACATATCAGTATTCAGCAGGACATTTATATTACACCCACCAGAATGTCTTCAGAGCCCTCAGGCCCGGTGATGAAAAGAGACTGTCTTCATCCTGCCCCCATGATGGAGCTTAAGTAGAAACAGCTTCAGAGACAGTGTGGGAAGATTTGCCACCAAGGAAGACATATCCTTATCATATTTTTTGTAGTCGGTAGCTCGACACACACTAGATACAAAAGACACTATTAACCCTTCCAATGCAGAGGCTACTACCGTCCAAAGCACTAGAAGCCAAATTTTTTGAAAACCATTTAAACCCTGCCACGTTGGTATTCATTTCATAGTTCTCCCCATGTGCCAGAGTTTTAATTATTTTCAGGTTTTTTGTATCATATTGTATTGGCCAAATTAGCCCAAGCAGCATGAGGGTCAAACATGAAAGGGTTAATGGTTTAAATGATTCTTTTTAAATCAACTTTTTTTTCTTTGTTCCTATACCATACCAAATGTAGCTGAGATTTTAAAGGAAATTCTGGTATTTTCCTAGCATTATCCTTGGAATTCTTGCCATTTCCTGTTTTACTACAGAATATTTACTATTTCCGCTTTATTTGTGTCTAACTCAACCCCAGACAATATTAGAGCACCATTCTCATTCCTCTCCCAAACTGTTTACATTTCAGAGTCACCCAGACAGGTCTATTGGTGCAAATGGATGGTCAAGCATGTGTTTGTGTGTTCTGCCTGATAGGTTAATTAAAACAAGAGGGACCAACTCCAAAACAATCCCTGACCATCCCTCCATAGGGCACCCTCCTTGACAAACTTATGGATGGACAAAAATAGAACCACTAACCAAACGCAGTTAAGTCTTACAGGTGCATTTTGGCCGGAGCCCAACTGGTCAGCCTGTCTGTCCACTCCATGTTTACATTCTGGCCATACTAAACCTTGTAAGTGGGTGGTCAGTGGGTTATCTGGACAAGGCTGTGGTCACCTTGTTCCAGACACTGACCACTGGCCGCTATCAGATATCCCAATGTTTGGACAGTACAGTCACATTTCTCACTTTCACTGGCTGGCCTGTGAGAATCAAAGAGGTGTGGTCAGATTCTGTCGTTCCGGGCCTAATGAGGAGTGACGTTACTACAATGACCACTGAAATGTACAGGAATTACTGTTGTTAACCCACTCATGCTCAAGAGTTCCACTTGAAGTTGTCTGGATCTATGACACTTCTGACAATAACTTAGAAATAGAGCACGATTTTACAAAATATTCTAAAAAGAGTTCTTTGTTTAGTTGAAATAAACAAAAAAAAAATTAATCTTTTTTAAATAGGCTTTTTTGTCTGATAATTAACTAAAATAGTTTTTTTAGCAGCTACAGGCATGAATGGGTTAAAAAAACTGCTGCAGTCTATTAACCACAAAGCACGCGAAGTGTCTACACAGTTGATTTATCGCAATGTAGAAAATAGAAAATCTACGTTGTCACCACTTCTGCACAAGAAAATAAATGGGAGTTGTCAACAGAGAGAAATATTTTCATCTAACACATACTCTTCAACCTGAGTACAAACAGCATACACTGATTGTAAAGCCAGGAGAGAGAGAGAGAGAGAGAGAGAGAGAGAGAGAGAGAGAGAGAGAGAGAGAGAGAGAGAGAGAGAGAGAGAGAGAGAGAGAGAGAGAGGAGAGAGAGAGAGAGAGAGAGAGAGAGAGAGAGAGAGAGAGAGAGAGAGAGAGAGAGAGAGAGAGTAATGATAACAATACTAATGATAAAAGTAATAATAATCGTAATGATAATAATGATGAAGATGATGATGATGAGGATGATGACGTAATTATAATGATGATAATAATAATGAGGATAATAATGGTAATAATAATAATAATAATAATAATAATGATAATAATAATAATAATAATGATAATAATAATAATAATGATAATAACAATAAAGTAATTATAATTATAATAATAATGATTATAATAATAATGATAATAATAATAATAATAATGATAATAATGATAATAATGATAATAATAATAATGATAATAATAATGATAAAAACTGATAATAACAACTGTCATTCATCTAGTGCTATTTCCAATTTAAAATGTTTGAAAGCTCTTTTTCAGAAGCTCTGGAGAGAATCCTACTGTGATTGTATGCACTCTTTATTTTTCATACAAGTATACAAAGGTAGCCGTAAAAAGAATGGTCTTAAATTGATAAATAATAATAAGGGAATTATCTCTTTTGGTATTTCCTTTGCTGCTGCCTACTCTCTTGTTCTATCTCTCTGTTAAAGATCCAATTGATACTTTACAAGGAAGAACCTCAAGCTTGAATGGTTTAACATGTTCCCCTAATATAACCTGTCAAGACGATAGGCAAATACTGACGGATGAGTTGACAGCAAAATTCACTCACCCATAATACAGAGATGTAAGGTGTCAAAAATATTATCTTCAAATCCAACCTAATTTTTGTGATCTCTCAAGGGAAATTAATTTATCCAGCAACCTGAGAAAGAAGGGTCTGAAATTATTAATAATTCCTGAAATCACCAAGGCTATCAAGAGGTTTGCTTATGTGCCAGGCCATACACAGGTTAGTTCATATCTCACTCACAACATACCTTCACAACATACCAGGCTAATTTACAAAGCCTACATCTAGGTAGACTGAGATCCTAGCTACAGAGATCCACAAAGCTGTCCATGGTGGTGCCCCTCCCTATGTCAGCTCTCTCTTCACAGAGCGAGAATCGGAATACAGCCTAAGAAGGGACCACTCTCTAATATTACCTCCATACAACACCATCTCTTTCGGAAAGCAATCAATTAGATATACTGGACCTAAAGTATGGAACTCCCTACCTAACAACCTGAGACAAACAACATCACTAAAAGAGTTCAAAAACCTAATATCAACCTGGTCTGGAACTAACTGTACCTGCTCTCTCTGCTGCTTTAAGTAGTACCAGTAAACAAGCAGAAGTATCTGCTATTTTACTTCAAAATCAGTAGCCAACTTACCTCCCCCCTACTTATCATTTATATTGCTGTTACACTATGTATGTTATATTTTGTATTGTTATTTTGTAGTCGGCCAAGAGCCCTGGCAGCTCGTGTTTACTATGTAAAATTATAACCGACTTGAAATAAAGATTATCTATCTATATCTATAATTCATAATCATACAGTTATCTGAAACAGTACAATTCAAAATGATACTGACACAAATCTCATTTGAACTTTTTGGCTGTCAAGAGATTTGAATGGCAGGTTCTGGACACTTGAACAAATGAAGCTTGGATTATCAAGGAATTCCTAGGATTAACCTTTGAAAATCCCAGGATTTCCTTGGTAGTCTGAGCTAAAATCCAAGTCTAGCTTTCATGACTTTTGCTTTTGTGCCAGGACTTGTGTGGGTTAATTATTTCATACCAAATGCACCACACATGTACATAATAGCCGAGGTCTGCTCCCATTGCTAGTTGGATTATAAGAAACATTGGCAAGTCCTTAGGAACTTGGACTGCTTCCATTATACAGTAATAGAGCTGTCCAGACAAGCGGTCAGAGACATGATCTGGTCAGGTCCATAGGGATATGTACCCACATGTCAGGCCGACCCTACACAGACGCATGGTCGAATATGTCAACTTGTGTCAATGTCAGGTATCATATTGTAGTATCTGTTGCTGATCTACCAGTGCAACTAACCAACCCTGCAAGGCCACATGGGGCATCCCCCTATAGTCTGTCAACCACAGGCATTCTTCAGGAAACCTCGGAATGCATTGATGACTGAAGAGACCTATTCATAGCGTATTATATAGGATTATAAGTGTTGATTTCTGGATATCAAACACAGCGTATTAGCAATAGGAGATGATTATCAGACAATTCATGCTCAGAGCTCTTCCACAGGATATATTGTCTTGAGCATGTTGAATTGATAAGAGAAAAATTTGGCAAATATGAAAATATATCTAAAAGAAAAAGAGTAATTAGTACTCTTTGAAATATAATTCTAAAAATGTTTTCCTAAAATTGCTTTTCCTTAAAAGCAATGGGTGATATATTAGGATATTGTTTTTTTGGCTACTATCAGAAAACAGTAATTTCCATGCTCAAAATGGACATGAACATCATCTTTTTTTCTGCAATTCAATATATTTATTATGCATAACCACAGATATAAATTGAATTTCTCTTTGTTTCAACCTTATCCAATCATATTCAAGAAAGAAGGTACTGTTTTAACACCAAAACTGACCAGATATCAGTCAAACGCATTGAAACTCTACCATGCCATTCTTAGTTTATGAGATCATAAATTGTTTGACTCGTTGCCATGGAAACAGGTGCTGAGGATGGCACAGGAGAAACAAATGCACAAAATATAGCCGATAAGAGAACCGGTAAAACACCTGAGGTGAAACACATGACTCAAAGATTGAACACTTGTTTAACACATTGTTTACATGTAACAACACTTGTAAGTGAAGAGACAAACTTGTGATAACCAAAAACAATGCCAGAGGCAAGATGGCCACCATGTTAGTACATCTGCAGGGTAACTAAGGACATCATGACTGAGAGTGTAAATATTTACTAGACCAGGTACCCTCACAAAATACAGCTAGAGATGGTTTAAATGGCTATAGAACTAATTCTACTCTACAGGTGCATCATTGAAAAATTCCTAAAATTCATTGAAAATATGTCCACTTTGTATTATATAACTGTGCCAAAATATTGTGAAAAACAACCCTTTTTTAGATTTGGGAGCTTCAAAAAAGCAAATATGAGAGGAACTATTTGAAAATAAGTGATTTTTTGATAAATACACATAGTAATGTTTGTTGACTCAGAATCAATATTGATTACAGATGACAAATTAAGGCCTAAGAAGTACACTTTTAATTAGTCCACTAATGATCACAGCGTCCAAAAAGCAGCCTGTCAATTTTAATAAAATATTGTAGGCAAAAACAAAGTTGGAAAAAACATTTGAAGGTGGAATGTTATTCCAAACATAACAAACCACTCTCCTTTATATATTTTGTTAAAACAATATTAATTCTAAAGTTATTATCCAAAGTATCATAGATCGAGACATCAATTTCAACAGGAACTCATACGCAAGCTGGTTGTTTCTTTACTTTGTGTATAAATGTGAATATACAACCAAAAAAAAATACAGTTTGTATATTCAGGCTCCTTTAATAGGAGTAATTTGAAATTATCCTACTTGTGTGATAGAATAAACAAAATAATTGAAAGATTTGCATGATAAAGTATGTCTCCCCCAAGTCTATTTGCAAATTTCACCCATGAGCAGTTTCCATTGAAAAGTGTAGCCAAGGTGGTATGATGAGTTTAAAATTCTGTTTTTCATCACTTTTTCTGCCAGATTGAGGCAAAGTAGTGACAAGCGAGTTGTTAGACCCTAGCCTAACCTAACCCCAAGTCACTGGCAACTTCCTCACATGACATGGCAGTGATTTGAACCAGTGTAGTGGTGCGAAATGGCAAGCTGCAGCCAATGATAACAATGCAGAACACTTGGCTATCAGGGCCAATCCAGTTTTAAGTGCTGAATAAATGTACTTCATCAAAGAATTCTCATGAAAATTTGAAAGGCACCCATCCTCTGGAAGAGGGTCATTACTCATTTTACATATCTCACATATCTACAACGACATCCATTTTTTGAGTTTTCTTGAGACAAGAAGGGTGGGGTACCTATCATCTTAAGCAGACGGGTGCTTAATTCTACCAAACGGAAAATCTTCAATCGCAGCATATCTACAATATCGTTGGTAATTGTGTACTTCCTGTTTCTTACACAAGATAACATTATCTTGAGCTAGTAAATATAGGAAATACCCTGTAGCCCTGATGCCGCTACTCAGTGTATGTGTTCAGGGCCATCCGAGGTAAGGTTAAGACCTCGGCCACTAGGTGGGGCTAGACTGCTCTGCTATGTTTTACTGATACCACAAGTACCCCTAGATAAAAGGAGATAAAGGATTTCTCCGACTCAATCTCTAAGTGCGCACGTGTAGAGTACATTGCAAGCTTAACCATTCATGCCTATAACAACTTGGAGGTCTGATTAATTTACTTATCTTAAAAAAAAATACTAAGTACCAGGAAAAATATTTGATTGAGAGTTGTCCTTCATAATGCAATGAACAAAATTTCTTGAAATATTTTCTGTTATTTACACTTAGCAAGGATAAATTTGCATATTTGTCAGATTGTGTTGATACTGTGGGAGATTATGGGTTAAATCAAGAGCAATCATGTCGCAACTCAAACACCTCCCAGTCTCCTGCGGCGGCTGGCCAGCCCGCGGCCGGTACCTCACCCCAAGCTGAACTATGAACATTATCTCACATTTACATGAGCAGCATATAGTCACTTTTCTTTTTAGCATTCATGGCTATCTGGAAGCAGCGCTTAGGATCAGTCTGGCATGACTCACTTTTCATCTCATCTGCCCTCTCCGCCTCTCCCTAGGCTTATGTTTTATGTAAATTAAACACCTCTCGGGACAGGATTCTCACAAAGTTTTTTTAGATTAATCTGCTCGGTCATATGGCGATAGTCTGCATTCAGATATCAAAGGATGCATGCAATTATTATAGTATCAAATGTGCCATTTTTACGTGTGTGGAATAACTCCATAATTCTACCATTTTCCTGGGATTTAAAAGTATAACTTCTCAGATAAGAAACAGGGGATGCTAATCTGATGACCTAATGTGCCAATTTCATGGGTAGAAAAAGTCCATCATTAAATCTTTTTTTTAAATAAAGTTTTTTTTTCCTAAATATGAAACAGGATTAGCTAAATCAATATAATTAATAATTGATTTATTATCAAATATGTCTCTTTTGCTTGTAGGACATGCATATAATTTTGTAAAGTTTTTGGAATTTTCTAGAAATCATGATTTCTACAAAGGATAAGATTCTCTAGTTCATCATTTTTCTAGGAAAAAGACATCCTGGTATGGTTAAAAAGTAAGCAGTCACATGCTGCAAATATGCATTTTTTTCACATTTTTACCAACATGTGCTCTTGTTCACAGAACTGAAAATGATGTAAAGTTGTAGCCTTTCATACACTTAGGGCATATGTACATCTAGGCAGGGGAAGCTAAAATGTTAAGTTGGCCCCTCACCCCCCCCCCCCCCCACCCCCTCCTTTACTCTTGTAGAGTAAGTATGAGTTTATCTTTTGCCTATGTTTTAGTTCCTGTGGCTAATCACAGATGGCACCAAGGGTGGTCAGCCAGAATCAAGCAACTGAAAAGATCTCACAGTGGCCATCTGGTGAGCTATTTAAGAACTATTTAAGGAGATGGTATAATTTTCATATCAAATACATACATAAAGAAGTAGAATAAAAAAGGCCTGGGGCTATTTAAGAACTAAATCAATACTCAGTTTTAAGGTGGTATAATTTTCATATCAAATACATACACAAATCAGTAAAATAAACATGGCCTAGGGCTAGGCTATTAGAGTGACAACAAGTGCAGTAGGGATTTCCCTGTTGGACATGAAGAACAGGTGGCTATGGGGGACGCTCTTGAAATCAGCTGGGAATGTGACAGGAGTCCTCAGAAACGCTCGTATATTTCCCCAGCAGAACAGGGACACTCTGTGTATAACACACTGCGCATGTGTTTTCTCAATAAAAAGGACAATCTATAGCGGTCACCTGGATGGATTATTGCCTAGATTTCCGTTTCATCTAACACTCAAGTTTCATACAACTGTTCTATAATATATTTTCAACAAACTTCCTAGGAAAGATATTTTACTCATAAACTTAAAATGCTTCTTTCAATAGCGTGTGAGCTTGTATTTTAAATGATCTTGAAACTAATGCTGATGAGTGGAATGTACAAACCAATACACTTTCAGGCTCAGATTGCAGATATCAATATTTCCTTAATGATATTTCAGTGAGATTCTGCCTCCCATTGACTTAAATTCATTAAGTTCAGCACTGCGGAAATTTCATTCTTAAATAGCAACACTGCCTTCGCGAGGGGATGCCTGGCCCAAGGCAGCAGTTGAAGGACAATCACACCATGAATGAAACATAGCCCCAAATAGTTTCGTAGAGTATTCTCTACTTAAACCCAAATTCCCACCACTGCCATCCTTCATACACAAATTATACTGCTGTTTAAACACATCCTAACACATAAGAAATGCAGGTACTGGCAGCGGCCATTTCAGTCTATTAATAGCTAATCATGCGACTGCTTGGTACACACCTGTCATAGGCAGTAAGGTAGCTGCTACTCTCCTTCAAATATTTTCAGCCATTGCTTTTGTTAGTGAGATATCACCAGAATAGTAGGGCGGTTCTGGCTGCTGCAGGCATGAATGAGTTAAAGATGCTTGAAAACCCTCATAATGACAAAAAAGCCTTGAGACATTTACATGAAAAACACTGCAGCACTGAAAAAAGCCCTGTGCTATCGGTTATGAATGGAGTGGTGCAAATATTTGCTCTTCATATTGTAGGGAGAAACCCCTGAAGGCTATGCAACATTTTTACACTGGAGAAGTAAAAGACCTAAATGACAACCCTGATAGTTCAATGCTATACATTGTTACAATGGCTTTTGTAAGTATGTTGCCAATTGTAAGAAGACACATAGTATCACTATTCTCTAACCATCCTGCAATATAGTAACAACATCTAGTTGCAACAATGTCGCCAGTAAAATTCCCAACAGGTATGCTGGCAAAATGGTCAAGACATTCATTTGACATACTTTTGCCCATCAACTTGATACATTTAAATATCATGTATGTAAACTATATCAACTTGATACATAATATCATGTATGTAAGCAATATCAAATAAGGACTGTTCCATTGAAAAAAGTGGGGGAGGGGAGGGGGAATGAATTCTGGAGGAAATTAAAAAAAAATTGATCTGATTAACCAGGACCGCCTCCTCCCCCGAATCCCCCTGAACTATCATTATCCCCCCCCCCCACCCCCCTCATTATTTCCTTTTCCACTTCTAGATGATAAGGTTTGTATTGAAACAAAACCCTGGCCAACTATTTTTTTCGTAACATAGCTATGTTGTTAACATTTTTTCTAGTTGAAAAGAAAGACTATTAACAGATATCATTATTAACTGATGATTTAATAGCACAACAAGCATTATTCAAAACAACAAAGGAATCCACAGAAATTACCGAGAACATGAAGTTCTAGAAATAATGACAATTCCAAGAAAAGAAGAAGATATGAACAAATCTCAAGTAGATTGCACTTAAAACACAACAAACACTTGCTCTGGACTGAGACGTAAAATATCCTTTCTTGCTGGCAGCCAATGCCGCTATTAAGTGCACGAGTTGCTGAGGATCGGGAGAGTGTGACTTTTCCCAAACAACCCTGCAAGCCCATCTCCCCAGCAGGTCCCAGCCATTTGCACCCACCACGAAAGATGATATGGATGAATTCCGAAAATTCAGCCAAGAAGCTAAAATAAACCAGAGGAATCCACCATTGAGCAACATGAGTGAGAAAGACCTTGGGAGCCAGCAGCTATGAATGACATGACACGACGAACACGCTGGCCGGACAGAAAATAACAAATACTACTCTGAGTAATACCCTCAAATATGCTTCATTGCTCACTAATGGTTAGCTGAAAAAAGTAGGTATGTTTTAAAGGCTTTGTAAGCTATGGTCTTTGATCCAGGTATAGGTAAAGTGAAACTATCCTTATATAATGTAGCTCAGACTTGGATTTTCAAAGTTTAATCCTAGGAGTTCCTTGCTATTCCAAGTTTCATTTGGTAAGGGTGCCCTTACCAAAGGAATACCAAGGAAATCATAGGATTTTCCTGGGCAAATCATGAGCTTTTCTTGGAGGTCTCAGCTGCATTTGGCAAAAAAACTGACCTATCAACACCCTGGAGCCAGAGAAAAATACAGCAAAAGAACTAAAAAAAGTACATTCACATGATGACACTATTAACATTTGTGGATTCACTGTATCTAGGTGCAGTAAGAGAGCTGAGGTGGTGTAATGGTAAGCGGAGGCACCACCAACTGTACCCTTATCAAATGATATGCATGGCTTATGCATGTTACTCCAAAACTAGCTGCTCTAAATCCATTTAGACTTTATCAAATATATATCAATTTGTGAATATTTCAATATCATAATATTGTATTTGTCTGAACAAGTGCACACACTCCTACATACCTCTCACAAATTCTGAACTGGACTCTTTTTATGACCCCCCCCCCCCCCCTCCCTCGAATTTTGAATACCCATGACCCAGGACACCTCCTCCCTGACCCCTCCCATCCCCCCCCCCCCCCCCCCCCCCCACCACCCTTCTTTGTTGATTTTGTTTGGGGTCAAGTAGTACACCTGTATCCTAGAGGAGATACTTTGCTCATGCATCAAATATGCAGATTGACTACTTATATCTTATTTTTACCACGAATTCCTGAGATAAAATGTCAATACTCCATAATCTACGCTCCTTCTACGAGACGTCCAACACCCTACAGCTAGGAGATCCTCCTAGATGTGATAAAAACTGGTCGCCAAGGAACAGTTGCCATTAGATACATCCTGGTCATCTCATCAGTTTCATCCTCATTTACGGCCAAGAACTCATTGCTATTTCTTCATGTGAATAAGTATATTGCTTAGCTATAGTAAAAGATCTTTAGGATCCTGTTTCATAATTGATGGGCATTTAGATAATTTACTCCCCTAAAGTTAGTTCCTCTTTCTTTATTTTTGTTATGCACATTTTGCATTAATGAGTCAAATAAGAATTCTGTTCCTGCATTTCATTTCACGACAAAATAAATAAGGAGTTAATTTTGTAATATTTTTCTCTTTCATTTGAATAAATATTACACTCCCTTTGTGATATAGACTTGTCTGAACATACAACGCAGACTGTTTGTGGTATATCCTTTTCACAGAGATGAAGAAAACCTCATCACCTCAGTCAGCACCTAGGGGACTAGGCTAGATCCTATTCTGTGATTTCATTAAATTATGCTTTTCTCTGTTCTGGTCTCTATCATTTGCTTAATGTCTAGGTGTTTAGTTCCTGTGGCTGGTGATAGATGGCACCAAGGGTTGCCACACTGGTCAGTCAGAATCTGGAAAAATCTCACCGTTGGCCGACTGGTGAGCAATTTAAGAACTAAATCAGGGTGAACACAGTTTAGAGATAAAAAAGAAATTCTTGGCCTATGACTAGGCTACTAGGGGACCAGTTTTCTTACCTAACTGACCCTAAAAATTAACACATACATCACTGGTTACTAATTGTTTCTATGACTGTCATGTGGTACAGGGATTCCTCAAGAAACTGGGAACAAAGCCTGGGGGATGGTCATTATACATTGCATATTCTGATGCATTCTTCACATATCCAATTATGGGTACCTTAGAATATTATTCTAATTATGTATGGACTTCTCCATTAGCATAAGCCAGTTGCTGAATAGATACAAATTCTGTGGCTCTTCCAAAAAAGACAGGCTTTCTATGTAGTATGTACTTGTATGAAAACAGGTAAAACTTGGTTCATTATGACTGATTTCTACATCATTTGACTCTTGTATAAAAAGGCTCAACTAGGCATACAATTGACCTCGAACTAATACCGGCAAACCTGTAGTTAGATTGGTGTTGGTATGAAAAAGAGCATGTGTAGTAAATAAACATGTAGAATATATATATACATAAAAACAAAACAGGCACATTATTCCATATTTACAGAACCTTCCATGAATAGAGATACGACCTAGACTGATCCTGGTATGAAATAAGGAACTTGCTGTTGTTTGCATGGTACATTTGGACATGTACTGATATTCAATAATATAAACAAACAATTGGACATTCATTATTCTAACATGAAAAAATTAAAGAAAAGTCATTGTATATTTGTTTAATCCAAAGAAAATGTGTGTCAGTAGCATTTTACCATGAAAACCTAAAGTTGGAAATATGTAGGATCATATTTGATAAAACCCTCAATCAATAACTGCAAGACCTAATTGCTTCAAATTTGAGACAGGAATCATAAACCGCTCATCCAGACAGGGTCACCATAAAATGACCTCAGAGTTCAGCATGTGTATAGGTCAGAACCTTTAATGAGGAACTCACTTTTGCAATAAAATCCTATCCACCAAAAATAGCCACCCCCTGCCCACAGTCAGAGCCCAGATTGACCCTGAAGCTTCAAGCCTCATAAGCTGCACTTTATGTGGCGTTTATGGTCTCTTAGCAGGATATAAGTCACCAGCACTCTGCGCTATCCCCTTAAAAAGTGGTGCACCATAATTCCTGGCTGCTATTTCAGGGTCCCTCCATGTCAAACTGAATGGCATCACTAGCCAAAACAGCAGGTGATCGGATCTCTGCATTAATTTTTGAACTTTGACAGTTAACGTAAAGCCACTTTTTTGGCATGTTATGGCTAAAACATGACAGGTCAGTTATTAATGATGGATGAAAAAACTGGAGCACCATGTAAAAAGCACCAATTAACACCAAATTTCTTGCGACTTTCCTACAATAAAATGGCCTTAAGTTGGACACAGCTATAGTTAGGTACAGCAATCAGTCAATGACAAAACTCAGGACTACAAGGTAATCGGTATACATTGCCCCCTCAGGGCATAGACCGGACAATAGCCTAATGTACTGAATGGCAGTACAAGTAATAAATAGCATCGGAGGCTTACGCCTTGATAGCATGCAATTTTCTTTCAGTACATCTTCATTTCATCTCATGGAACTTTACTGATGCCTCAATCAACTATGTTTCTTTTAAATGAAGAAAAGTTAACAAATTATTATCTTTTGGATAAGAAATCCATTTTAAATTGTTTGTGTTAAAATGCTAAAAATTAATATTGTCTCATAAAACATCACAACAATATTCTTTACCAATCAATACCATCTGAATCCTTACTTACTTTTTTGAGTGAAGAGAAAAAATTCTGCCTAAAAAATCATAACAACAAAAATTATAACAAAAAAACTCTGAGTCTTGGCAACTTTGGAGATATCCTTCGGGCTAAAATAGCTTTTAGGAAATAGCTTGAAGAAAAAAATGAATAAGAACTCAAGCTGTATCCTTCCTTCGAAGATTTTGGGAAATATACCCTTACTTTGCAAAATCGAACACCCTCTAAAGTTAACACTTTTACCCTCAATCAAGGTGTTTATAACTCATACAGATTTCACTATTGATATTTGAAAGAGGGGGGTTAATTGTTCCAGGTATGTTTTAAGAGGATGAGATCATATGTGCCACTTTAAAAAAACCAACAAAATATGCCAGAAAAAATGACGAAAACCCAAATTCTAAATGCACCTCCCTGAGAGTGGGGTGAGCAGGGGTTCAGTATGCATGACCCGATTGTTATTACAAAGAGACAGTTACTACATGACCCTACTATTTCTATCACTTTCACTGCCTCCTATGTCCAACGCAATGGGTGTCTGCATAGTTGTGTGCATAATTTATAGAAGCCTGTGCTTTTCTTATTTCCTTGAGCCTGGATTCACACTGTGCTACAAGATTTATCTATCTCCAAGCATTTTTCAGCTGGCATGAAGTAAAAGCTCTAAAGAGGAACATCCAGTTGGAATTGGTCCCCCAGGGGTCAGGGGCTGGTCAACGTGATAATAAAAACAACAACATACAAGGTCGCTGCTGGTCAAGACTGTGGCCATAGATCAAAGGGAAGTGGTCCCTGGGAGAGTGTGTGGTAATAACCAGTCACCTATATCATGGGGGAGACAGGTAACGGGCTAATGGAACTACTTCTATGGCCATTGTCTTGCAATTGTATTGGTAATTAAGCCTGCAGGAGAGTTCGCCTTGTCGGAATGCAGAGTGTGCATGCATGCATGTATGTATGAATGTACATAGTTGTGGAGACATGCATTAAGGTTGATGGATATTACCAAGGGGGTTGGCTTTAGTTTTCGCCATGTACTCCAGTTTCTTCCACCTCTAACAATAACTCAGGCTAGTCATGTCTCAGTTGCACTATTGCAGAAAAAAATATGGAAATTGATATACCTATTACCCAGGGGTGTCTGACACATTAAGACCAATCAGGTAGGTATGACAGTCTATAAGGCCTCCTCATTGGAGAATGGCATTAAGTGGCAACAAAGTCTTATAAGCCTTTGGTGGCAAAATATCTATATAAGTCTAATCAGAAATTTAAACCCAGGGGAGTATGACACAGAGATGGCCTACTAATCAAATAAGTTTGACAGGGTTATGCTATGGCACCCATGGGATTATAACAAAAAAAGTTCAACATTTATGAATTTCAAATAATCCTAGTGGAATCTGACTCAATAACACCAATCAGATAGGTTGACATGAAGGGGCCTAACCTTAACTTAAATCTCACCCAGGTCTGTCTGACAGAATAAGAACATTTCACATAGAAATGTGTAAATGCAGAGGTATATTTTTCATTTCTTAAGTTCTTGGCATTTCTGGAAATTCCCTTCCTATTTCTAAACTGCTTTAAGCACACAGACAAGGTTACATATTTGCTGCTTAAAATGGACATCACTCAGAGTTTATGGTTAAGTTGTGTCTAGCACTATCGTAGCATGCCCTGTAGTACTCTGGCGAGACATATGAGAGATCGAGTCGAGAGTGAGAGAAGGAACGAGGACTAGCCGCAGGGATGAGTGCAGACAGCGTACAGTAGCTGCTAGGCAAGGCCAATTTCACTCATCCCCCCTCGACAACTTATTTAGCAAACTGAAAAAAAGAATTATACGGGCAACTCCACATAAGCTGGATTGAATGGACAACTGGCCATTCTGTTCGGCCTAACCAAAATCCGATTTCCACAGATCAGATCTAAAATATTTCTATACTGTACATGTGTACTTACTTGGCCGGAGTTGCCAGTTTCTATAGAATTGTCAAATAGTGGATTTCTTTTCAACTTTTTTACAGTAAGAATTTTCCTCAAGCAAATTGAATGAAAATGCGAATATGAATAAAATTGTTACGATAACTCTATCAATCATCTGAAAAAAACTAAGATAAAGGGAAATAAAAACCACACGAGAACTCACCCTGTACAATTAAAATCAATTTTTGTTGAAAGCATGGATGAAAAGCTTCTATTTTACAATGCATCTATTTTACCATATTATTGTTTTTTTCCAGAAGGCAAAGAAAAACCTGTAAGCCAGCGAATGAAATTTGCCTGGCCGTAGTAGTAACTAGTTGTAAAGCCCAAGGTTACGATCAATGCTCGCAGACGGCGGCGGCCGCCGTGTATAGCTGAAATACCAGCCTGAGCATCAGCTGTTCCCCGTATCCTGTCTGCATGTGTTGACTTAATGGCAGCAGTGAATGAAGCCGGGCGACTCGCAGCGACTCTCAGCGCTCCGGGCTTGCTCCCACAGATTACATGATTACCCGGTCTTGACCCCCCTTAAAATAGTCCCCATAACGGCCAGCACATTCTGAATTATGAGCGTGAGTTACGATGCTCTCACTCTTCCTCTCACACACTAACTGTCCTCCTGGCTGGAATATGTCACTAGCTGCGGCCAAATAATCCTTGGCTTCCTGTTTCAACCTGAAATAGGGTAGGTTAGGGCACTTTTCTTGCAAATTTAAACCCTTATGCTGCTGGTGGCTAAATTGGCCAGTAAAAGATAATGCAAAAATCCTGGGAAATCAGTAAAACCCTGGCATATAGGTACTCATCTGAGTGTAGTCCTGAAGGGCTTTTCAATGAGTACCAAAATGACAGGGTTTAGAT
>OZ012684.1:67879650-67944650 GCA_963942565.1 Maea johnstoni | reverse complement strand
CAGTTCTAGTGTATACATCCTCTACTCGGATTACCCGAGGTTTATTTTAATTTCTCAAGCACTGCTGAATGAAGTATTTTCTCCCCCACACATAAAACATGGATTATTAGGCAAATTACACTCGTGCCGAAAAGCTTAAATAGTTCCAGTGAACTGCATCTCAGTCTCTCACTACCCGACCACCAACTGCATGGGCACTGGGCCAATGCAGTAAATCTGGGTTACGCTGTTTTACGAGATAAAAACAAGGACTTTTATGATTCCTTTACAACTGGCTGTATATTAGCCTGAAGACAGACTCATTGCTGATGAGTTCAGGAGATGTACTGTAGCTGTGCAGTGCTGCAGACAGGAACAATAGACAAAGAACAAAAGGCAAAGAACAATAGGCACTGGAATGCACTGCATAGGGCATGAGGGAAAAGGTAGAAGAGGCACAAATGAATACAAAAAAATGAAATAAAATGAGATATATTACTAATCTTTGTGCAAAAACTGATTATACAGATATAAAGATATACTGAATACTGATAATTAAGAAAAAAACAAGTGATATGAAAGTAACGATGATGAATGGAATGCTAATGAATGATATATGGCAACAATGTATGCAAAACAATTGAATGTGACAATGATGGTTAAATTGTAACAAAATAATGCTAAAAGAATGATGACAATAATGATAATGTGATGATGATGGTGATAATAATAATAATGATAATAATAATAATATAAATAATAATAATGATATAATAGAAATGATAACAATAACAATAATAATAATAATAATAATAATAAAAATAATGATAACAATAATAATAAAATTAGACAGAAAAAATAGGACAGATATCACAATTATGATGATTTATCTAACATAGTAATAAAATGAACAATTTTGATAACTAGAAAAAAGAAAAGAAAAATAATACTTATAATGACAAAAAATGAAAATTACAAATAGTATCAATGATCAGTGTACGGATGATTAGTGAGAGAGAAGATAAGAAAAAATAAAAAGAGGAATCGCTTGAAGATAAAAACCATGGCATCATAAGATAAAAATGTTGTGTGGGAGAGGGTTAGGAGATTAATGCTGAGTAAATATGAGAAGTACTGGGGCCAAAAATGTCAAAGATAGACAGAAAGGTAAATCAGAACCAACTGTGAGAAGATTAAGTGGGCATCTCCAAAAAGTTGAACTCTCTGCCCCCATAAAACTTGACTTACACTGCAGGTATGGTTTATATGGAGGGCTCGTCCCATACAGAGACCTTGGGGGTATCCTATAGTAAAATATTGTATGTAAGGGGATGCCCAGTCTATTGCTGTTTTATGATTAGGGGACCACATGCCGCAGATATCCTGCAAACATTTTGGTGATGACACCACCCCCTCGTTTGACCTTTCTAATCATCCCCAAGTTCACGTGCAGTGCTTCCGTTACAGAGGAGCTCTTCATCCATAGGAGAGGGAAAAGGCAGGCAAAAGGCGGGCGAGACATGAATATTGCCCACTGCCGGGGAAGAGGAAGACACCAGGGGAGTGGGTTATGGCACCGTTCCCACTCCACGATCCGTGCCACCGCCGGCTAGCAGAGCCAAAAGGCCAGACTAGTTACATGTTTCACGTAGCAGCGTCTTCAGGGCCTTTTAATCAACTTCTACCACTTTTCAACAAGTGTAGGAGTAGCAGGAATTTTTGAAGAAGACAGACAGCTATTTCACGGGAATGTTAGATATGTTTCGAGAGCCCAGATGCTGTAATTTATTCATAACATAACATTGACCTGGCCGGCCCCTTAGGTGATCAGAGATAGTCATTGCAATTGACAGAATGAGCCTTTGACCACTGGGAGTAGTATTTCAATGGAAGGTCTTTCAGGTTTCATCAAGTAGGAGTTTGTATTATAGCAAAAAATACCATGTATCTGAATCTGAAGTAGTACATTTTGCATACAAAAGTAAAGCATTCCCACTACCTATATTGTGAGAATGAGTGATTTTGAAAAGTGTTCCTCTGTATCTATATTGACATGGGATTTTGAAAATTGTTCAATAAACTTTCATTACACATGGTGGACACAATGTAGGAATCTTTTATTTATTGATGTTATCATGTTGAATACAATTATAGTAGCTCAGAGAAGTATTTTTCACCTACAAATAGTGGTGGTGAAAGCAAGTTGGTGAAATTAGTCAAATGACATCCAAAATAAACCTTTTCAAGCAAAGTGTAAATATTTAATGCTTAAAGGGTCCTCTAGAAATTGTCATCTGGATCTATGATGATTTAGAAAAAAAATTGATTTTACAAAATATTTAAGGAGAGTTATTAGAAGTGTTTTGATTAACAATACTCCTGCAATGATTTCACAATTATGCTTTCAAAAGGTAAGCTTTTTGAGAATGTCAAAATTAGTGTTAAGAATAATCTATAGTGAAACTTCAGAGATGTGTCCACCTTGGGACAAGAGTAAAAGTCTCGGTCCCATTATTGGGGTGTTCACATCTCAGAGGTCTTTTCATAATGTAAAAGATATAAATGGGACAGAAGGAAATTGCGTGCACATAAGGAGGTGTTCGCATCTCTGAGGTGTTTACAATAAGAAGCTTCACTGTATAACTGTTGCATCATATTGCAGTAGAGGGCAGCACCATACACAAACAACCAATGCAGACCGCTTGCCAGATCGTCAAAATCGGGGCTTGACAGGAACTTGATAAATGTGACCACTGATCCCGGTAACCCCTTGGTACAAAATACCCCATTGACCACTACCCCTCATGGTAAGACACCACAAATGCTCAATAATTAATCTCTACTTAAATAATTCCCCTTGGCATCGTCAGTGCTGGTCACTGCGTGGCTTTGACTGTCCATGCCACGCTCTGTTGCTGACCGAACTGTGGGCAACACACACTTGTGGGTGCACGTCAGTTGGGCAGCACACCCCTGACATAGAACTTCCTCCTCCTCAAAGACCCAGCCACAAACTATTTATCTTACGCGGCAGACAACTAATGTGAATTCTGTCAGTTGCCTGTGAAAGATAATTCCCACTGTTACTGGTGTCTGTTCTCCCCCAGATCATTAGCGTGCTGAACTTACACGGCTGATTTCAGCGTTATGAACAATTTGAGCGCAATCAAGGCAAGCGAAGACTGCATAAGGTTGCAGACTCAAATCTCGGGACTATTAGCACAGGTTAAGTATGGATGATTACTCGACAGATGATTTCAGTGTGACTCCGACTGTGGGGACAACTGTGTACATCTGTCAGAGCCCCTCCAGTCAGCTGATTGTAACAAGCTGAGGGAATTCTACAAATAAACACACAGCTAGATACTTTCTGCCACTGCTGGCTAAGTGAATGAAGGCTCAGTAGGAGCGTTAGACTTGATTGTGCATCCCCTGTTCATTAAAGTTGTTTTTCATATGCTTAAGTATATGCATCAGTTATAAGAACAACAAAAATAACATTGATACAATCATACATAGAATGAAAGAAGTTATAAGAACGGTGATAATAAAAATGGTGATGATGATGATAATGATAATAATAATGATAATAACAATAATAATAATAATGATAATAATGATAATAATAATAATAATAATAATAATCATAATAATCATAATAATAATAATAATGATAATAATAATGATAATGCTGAAGATAGTGAGTTATAAGTTGTAAGAACGGTGATAATGAAAATGATGATGATGATAATGATGATGATGATAATGATAATAATAATAATAATAATAATAATAATAATGATAATAATAATAATAATAATAATAATAATAGTAATAATAATAATAATAATAATAATAATAATAATAATAATAATAATAATAATAATAATGATAATAATAATAATAAAAATGCCAAAAGGTCTTATTGGGATGGTCAAAACTTATTGGTGGGAGGTTACACATCAAAGGTGGCTGTTTTCACAAAGATGATTTCAATTTTTAATTTTCAAACAACAAGCAGTGAAAGGAAAAACAAAAGTTACATTGCTTTTATCATAATATTTCATTGAAAGTTGTGTACTCTCTCTCAGTTTTGCCAAGAAATTGCATCACCCCCACAATATTTATTTTTACACAAGTATGTGAAACACTTCATTATCAGTGGCCGACTTAATTTTAGGGTTTTGTACATTTCATATCACCATGTATGCTGTCTTTGTTGTCCACATATACAATGTCTCTATCCTTAATATGTGTCTGAGCCAGACCTTAACAAAATGAAGGTGGCCTAACCTTCATAAAAAATATGTGAAATACTAAAAATATTTAAAAATATCAAAAACACATAAAGTAAAGTATGTAGCATTTAATAAGCTTTGAGCTTCATTTCAATCCCTGTGAGTCATTTCTCAAGTTCTTTATTTAAGATAAATCAAAACATTGGCACATGTGACTCTGTGAGTGTGACGGTGGGACAAAGTGGACAATGATTGCTAAAATCTACAAATCTGCATGCCCGTACTGTGGGAAGGGGGTGAGGTCAAAGGTCACACATGGGGTGAGTTAACATAAGTGATATTTTTGCATGGGTCAGCTCTGGTCACACACACTGACCTGGAGAGACCTAGCACGGTCCATACTTGACCCCAGTCTGCTGCTCCCAGTCTACTGGTCAGCAGCGGTCAATCGGCTCAGCACGCTAACATATATATCTTATCCAACCAGGGACTTAGCCAGGATTTTAATAACAGGGTGTCCAAATTGGGATTTCAAGAAATATATGCTTAATTCTTCAAGAAATGTCTTTGTTATTATTTTGAAGTTAAGCTTTTTAAAAATTTAACTTGGAATAAGTATGTATTAAAAAACACATACCAAAATCTAGGGTGTCTTTTTACCTAAGATCAGGTATTTTTCATGAACCAGGGAGTCCAAAAGACACCCTGCTGGCTAAGACCCTGTATCCAACACACTCTACTTCATTCTTTTCCATATATTTCTAAGAATATCCGAACTGACCACCAAAAAGATTTTTGCTAAAAAAAAAAATAATCCTGAATGTCAATGTTGGTTTTGAGCAATTTCATTTCAAAAACATTTGGAAGAAAACAAACTCTCCTCATTATAAACCATTATCTAGTAATGAACCAAACCCATTAAAAATCAATTGGAATCAGTGAAGCTCAAGATGAGTTTTATATTTTAGTTGTTGATACTGGAATTATTATTTTAAGTGTTATTTAAAAAACTCTTTTTTCTACAATGTGAAACACTGAGAAAAAACAATAACTTCTCCTATTATAAAACAATTATAAACCAATCGTCCTAACCTAACCCATCACCCCCACTATATATATATAGGATACTAGTACTACAGACTGCTTGACTATGGTTCCCAGTACCATATTGTAGTATCCGTCATAAAGCCTTCAACACTTCACCAGACTCTCAACGCCAGACTCTCAACGCTCACTGTAGACAACAATAATTCCTTCAACAATATCCCTAATGAATGGCAATTAGTCAGTTCTCATCCCGGCTTTGACAGTCGGATACACACATCATCCAGGCCATGACAGGACCAGACAGCGGCTTATGTTTATTGCTTGGGACGACATGTGTAGCGATTACGGTGTGAGCAACATAAGCTAATCAACACCTTAACCCATTCATGCTTAAGAGTTACTTTAGATCGTCTGGGTCTTCGACATTATTGACAATAACTTAGAAATTAAGAATCCTTTTAAAAAATATTTGAAGGAGAGTTGTTGGTAATGTGCTGAGGAACATTTCCCCTTCAAATATTTTCCCAAATAGGCTTTTGGGTAAAAGACATCACCAACATCATCAGGCTGTTTTGGCTGCTGTAAGTATTAATGGGTTAACCCATTCACGCTCGCAGACCACCTAGCTGGTCTCCTTGTTTACCGATTACACTCATGTTTATTGCTTAGGACGACATTTGTACCGATCATGGTGCAAGCAACATGGGCTAATCAACACCTTAACCCATTCACGCTCACAGACCATCTTGCTGGCCTCCTTGTGTGCCGATTACACTCATGTTTATTGCTGAGGACTACATGTGTACCGATTACGGTGCAAGCAACATGGGCTAATCAACACCTTAACCCATTCACGCTCACAGACCACCTTGCTGGCCTCCTTGTTTACCGATTACCCTCATGTTTATTGTTTAGGACGACATGTGTACCGATTATGGTGCAAATAAAATGGGCTAATCAACACCTTAACCCATTCACGCTCACAGACCATCTTGCTGGTCTCCTTGTGTGCCGATTACACTCATGTTTATTGCTGAGGACTACATGTGTACCGATTACGGTGCAAGCAACATGGGCTAATCAACACCTTAACCCATTCACGCTCACAGACCATCTTGCTGGCCTCCTTGTGTGCCGATTACACTCATGTTTATTGCTTGGGACGACATGTGTAGCGAATACGGTGCAAGCAACATGGGCTAATCAACACCTTAACCCATTCACGCTCACAGACCACCTTGCTGGTCTCCTTGTTTACCGATTACCCTCATGTTTATTGTTTAGGACGACATGTGTACCGATTATGGTGCAAATAAAATGGGCTTATCAACACCTTAACCCATTCATGCCCACAGACCATCTTGCTGGCCTCCTTGTGTGTCGTTTACCCTCATGTTTATTGTTTAGGACGACATGTGTACCGATTATGGTGCAAATAAAATGGGCTAATCAACACCTTAACCCATTGATGCCCACAGACCACCTTGCTGGTCTCCTTGTTTACCAATTACACTCATGTTTATTGCTTACAATGACAATTGTACCGATTACGATTACGGTGCAAGCAACATGGGCTAATCAACAACTTAACCCATTGATGCCCACAGACCACCTTGCCGGTCTTTTTGTGTATTGATTACCCTCATGTTCATTGCTTGAGACCAAAGGCTCATGATCATATGCCTTTGTTGAGACTACATGTGTAGCGATTACGGTGCAAGCAACATGGGCTAATCAACACCTTAACCCATTCACGCTCACAGACCATCTTGCTGGCCTCCTTGTGTGCCGATTACACTCATGTTTATTGCTGAGGACTACATTTGTACCGATTACGGTGCAAGCAACATGGGCTAATCAACACCTTAACCCATTCACGCTCACAGACCACCTTGCTGGCCTCCTTGTTTACCGATTACCCTCATGTTTATTGTTTAGGACGACATGTGTACCGATTATGGTGCAAATAAAATGGGCTAATCAACACCTTAACCCATTCACGCTCACAGACCATCTTGCTGGTCTCCTTGTGTGCCGATTACACTCATGTTTATTGCTGAGGACTACATGTGTACCGATTACGGTGCAAGCAACATGGGCTAATCAACACCTTAACCCATTCACGCTCACAGACCATCTTGCTGGCCTCCTTGTGTGCCGATTACACTCATGTTTATTGCTTGGGACGACATGTGTAGCGAATACGGTGCAAGCAACATGGGCTAATCAACACCTTAACCCATTCACGCTCACAGACCACCTTGCTGGTCTCCTTGTTTACCGATTACCCTCATGTTTATTGTTTAGGACGACATGTGTACCGATTATGGTGCAAATAAAATGGGCTTATCAACACCTTAACCCATTCATGCCCACAGACCATCTTGCTGGCCTCCTTGTGTGTCGTTTACCCTCATGTTTATTGTTTAGGACGACATGTGTACCGATTATGGTGCAAATAAAATGGGCTAATCAACACCTTAACCCATTGATGCCCACAGACCACCTTGCTGGTCTCCTTGTTTACCAATTACACTCATGTTTATTGCTTACAATGACAATTGTACCGATTACGATTACGGTGCAAGCAACATGGGCTAATCAACAACTTAACCCATTGATGCCCACAGACCACCTTGCCGGTCTTTTTGTGTATTGATTACCCTCATGTTCATTGCTTGAGACCAAAGGCTCATGATCATATGCCTTTGTTGAGACTACATGTGTAGCGATTACGGTGCAAGCAACATGGGCCAATCGCCACCTTAACCCATTCATGCCCACAGACCACCTTGCTGGTCTCCTTGTGTATAGATTTCCATTATGTTTATTGCTTAAGATTACATGTGTACAGAATATGGTGAGAGCTCCATTGGCAAATCACCACTCATTCCTAACCCACTCATGCTCACTGACCACCGTACTCTTGTGTACCCATTACCTTTGTGTTTATCGCTAATACAACAAGAATCATGTACTACCCACCACCTTAACTTATTCATGCTCACAGACCATCTTGCAGGTCTCCTTGTGTATAGATTACCCTTATGTTTATTGTTTGTGATTTCATGCGCACTGATTATGGTGCAAGAAACATGGGCCAATCACCACTCTTTCTCAACCTATTCATGCCCACAGACCAGTCTCTTTGTGTATAGATATTAACCCTTATGTTTATTGTTTGGGATATCATGTGCACTGATTATGGTGCGAGAAACATGGGCCAATCACCACTTTCCATTAAACCATTCATGCTCACAGACCACCTTGAATTTGAAATTTCTTTTTCTGCCATATTCAGGATAATTAGTGACCAGGCAATTGTAAGTGGTAGGGGAAACACCAGTACTCTGAACCACCACTTATCTTATATTGAGTCACCTGCAACTAATTTGTGATTGGGATACTTTTGGAGTAATCAACTTAATTTAACCAATTTATGCCTGTAGCAGCCAAAACTGTCTGACTATTTTGGTGGTAATTATTCTCTCAAAGCAATATTTATAAAATATTTGATGGTCAGAGTTGTTTATCAGAACTCTATCTACAACTCTCCTTTGAATAGTTTTCAAACATATGCTTCATTCGAAAGTTATATTCAAAAGTATGACAGGTCCTGACAACAGGTTCAATTGAAATATGTTCTAACTTTAAAATGTTACGTTAGTGTGCGAGGAGAGCTAGTAAGTGGATATGGAAAAAGTGCATGACGCTCACAAAAAATGCAACATTGTTACAAAAATCTGATTCCACTGAGCAAACATGCTCACTTCTCAAGATGGCATACGGTTGTCGGTGGGTTTAAGACTATCCCTCATCTTGTTCTTTGATGTTGGACAAGCACACCCTTAAGTGGAGAGCGGAACTGCGGCTGAACAGCAAAGGTAAAAGTGGGCAGTGCTGATTTTTCCCATACCTTTAGTAATGAGGTGTCAATCTGTGTGTTTGTCCTGTCCGTCACCCCTAACTACTCATCTCTAGAGGCCAGCATGGCTTAACAACTCTGTCACTCACTTACACACACACACACCACTTGAACATTCCGGCCGCATCTCAGCGAATGCCCGCTGTGGGAGATGTGTCCATCACTGGCCGCTGTGGCCCGACCACCGCAGTGGACGCAGGCCCCAGGCAGACCACAGGGGAGGAACCCCAATAACCTCGCTAAAAACTAGATTTCTTTTGTTACACACACACACATGCGGAGATAGCGCTTAATTCAAATAAGTGTCCATCACTTGCCAAACATTTGATCATGGACAGTATCTCTCAATTATATCTCTTTTTGTATGTGGGGTATTTACGTGTATCTATCTATCTATCTATCTATCTATCTATCAATCTATATATATATATATATATTTACACATATTTATATAAAAGATAAAATAGAGATTTAGAAGTAGATAATTTAATATGAAACATTATTGATCCTGACTACAGTATGACACAGTGACTTCCAGCCATGTATGGGTTAAGCAGGTGTATTAGGAAGAGGAGGCAGTGATTGGAGGACAACACGCCTGTAGTCTGGTCAAACACGGCTTGTTTGTACTCGTAACAGTGTAACGAGAGGTGACCCGCAATGGACATTCCTAACACTCGGCAAATATTGGTTCTCTTGGCGGAGCTTGTCAACACCCTTCCACCCTTTCTTCCAGGGCCCTTGAAAGGGTCTCAGTGCCCCTGGGGTGTTTGTAAAAGGGACTTATGCCCAATCAAAGATAATCCAGCAGGGCAGTGTTACATGATGTATCATTATGGCTTCCTCCCTCGGTTTGAGCATATGTGTAATGTACTAACAATATTGTCCCTAAGTTTGAGCATATGTGTTGTACTAAGAATTGGATTGTGCGAAGAGCCCATTTATGACAAGGTTGGTCCTGGATTGGACCTGCACTCATCAATATCATTCCTTTAAATATATAACTTTGGAATGAAGCATATATATGCAAATTATATACATGTACTTTAAGGATATACATTGATCATAGATGGGCCAAGAGTGATTTCCAACATTTGCTAGAACCATAAAAAAGTAATAGGAAAGATCTCAGTATAGTCACCTGGTGAGTAAATGTAGAACTAAATCAGGGTAGAATCCGTTTTGAGTTTGTACACTTTTCAGATGAGATATATAAGAAGTGAAAAAAATGCTGAGCCTTGGGCTAGTAGGCTCATAGTCTTAGCAAGCAGGGTGCCTGGGCGTCATTTGGAGAGCCAAACCCTCAAAAAGCACCCCTCAGGACACCCAAATATTTTTGAGAGTAATTTCATAAGACGACATTCTCAAACAAAGAATTGATTTTTTTTCACCACAATACAAATCCCATAACATTGTATAAGGATATGCCCTATCATAATAATTAAATTGAATGTTAATGCTTGCAATCTGAGTATAATGTCATGTGGACTCCCTTGAAAAAAGGACACCCGAAAATCGCCAATTTACAATTGGCAATTATGGGCACCCTCTTTTTAAATCCTGGTGAAGAGCCTGGCTTATAATGCTACAGACTACAGATAGCTCAACTGACCAATCACTAAGTGATTACCATCCCTGTTCGGGGCAGCAGCACTACTGTTCTTCAAGGCGTTTATATTGATCCTTTGTCAGCGGCTAGCTGTCCAGCAGCAGATGATGGAGGAGGGTTCAAGAGGGCAGTATTCATGGACATGGCTACCCTGGTCTCAGCAAACACTCAACCCCTCTCCAGTCTAGCGCCTCTCCTAATCCAGGGGACATCGAGTCAGGCACGGAGGAGACACCCTGTTAACCCATTAATGCTTGAGGAATACCCTTAATATTGTCGTCTGGATATTTGATACTTTTTAAAATAACTTAAAAATTTCGGATGATTTTACAAAATATTTGAAGGAGAGTTGTTGGAAATGTTCAGATTAACATCTCTACTTCAAATATTTCACAAATTATCATTTATTTTGACATATTTCACCAAAATTGTCAGGCTGTTTTTGGCGGCAGCAAGCATGAATGGGTTGATTCAATAGTGAACACTGAGTGCAGACAAGTAGCCTCTTCTATGACACCCTGACTTGTAATTAAAACCCTCTTAAAAACCCTTCAAAAATGCCAGCTTTTCACACCTGAAATTTCACTCCTGGTAAAACTTGCATCCACATCCACATCCACATTTGCATTCCTTTGGACCATTTCCAGGAAGTAGGAATGAATTTCTATAAGACATAGCTAAGGTACGCAACTCAAAGTATACAATGCCATTGCTTTTTTTGCCTTTGTAACCCAAACTTCAAAGCTTGATATGGTAAAAGTCTCATAACTATGTATTTGATGAAGCATATTGTTTTGCATTTGATTTTTAGATAAAGGTTCTATTTCTTGTAACACAAACTTGCTTGTTTTTAGTTATAATCATTGGTCGTAGAATGCCACCAGCAAAGTCTTATACAGCCAGCAGGGAGTCTGAGCATCTTTTGGGCACCAAAAAGCTTTTCAGGACACCCACATTTTTAACAGAATTTCTATGATGTAAATCTCAAGCATATCATTGAATATTTTCTGTGGTCTCCCTTGAAAAATAGGCCAATTTTGGGTACCCAGTTCAGAAATCCTGCCTAAGAACCAGGCAACAAACCAAAGATTCCTTCAGGTTTATGAAAAATTGATAAGGCCAAGGTAATACATTCAATAGGGGTTCCCTTTTCAGTAAATTCAGAGGATTTAAATAGCACCTTTACTAGAAAATGAGTTTTGAACCCTTACCACTGTCCTTTATAAACCAGCTCCTGCTCTCTACCTTGAAAAAGGGTGCTGTAGGGTATTTCGGGTAATACCCTCTTTCAGGTACTATCAGACATCCTCAGTACAGTCCACATAAATTACACATAAAACACTATCAAATTCTTGCTGTCTGACAACTTGCTACCGAAGTAGCCATTATCAAAGCAGTATGTCTTAATTACTTATGATAGCAGGATGGTTTTATGATAAATATGGCGGTTTTATTGACCATGAACTATGAAGTCCATCTGAGCATCAGAGCATCTGAAATCTGACACCACCCATTTCAATGATGCATCGACTAGACCACAACCTACGGACATGCCTTGGTGTGAAAATTGTCAAATTTGAGATATTGGAATTTGGAGGGAGGTGATATCTACGCTATACATTACAGTAAGTGTAAATGAAGCCAGAAAGATTAGACAAGCATTTATCCCTTAGGCTAACAGTACTACACCCCTCTCTTGCTGAGACATGTGAAAGTGTCAAACAAATATTGGATTTCTTACTCACTATCATGAACCCTGCTACCCCACAAGAATACACCCTCATAACAGGGCTTCCATAATACAATAAAGTACTTACATCAGATAATACAGTTGCCAACAAACATAGAGGTACCAAAGGCTATTTTACCCATGATCGAAATTAAGTTGAAGAAAAAATTATCTGGATGCAGTGGTCCAGTTAACAACTAGCCCAGTAGCCCCAGGCTACAGAAAATGGTGTGGGGCAATACTGATATGTGCCTTTGAAGCCCTACTGCCCAAAAGAAAAAAAAATGACATTTGAAGATCATGCTCAGGGGAATATCATGATCAGTTTAAGTAGACCTTTGACACATCTGTGAGCTCTCCTTTAGTACATTCCCAAAATGAAATATAACAGTGAAATGCTTACAACTTCAAAATGGCTTTCTCAAAAAGAACTACAGTGTAACTGCAGCATTTACAAAAGCTACAGGCTGTAAGATCTTGAGTTGGGCTATGACAATCTGAGACCCAAAGTCCTGCGTTCCCCCAGAGTGATGATTTTGAAAAGCATGAAAAGAGTCCTGCATAACTATTCTAAATAATACTTCCCTTATCATTCTTTTCCTCATTTTAGAGAAATAAAGCTGATACCATAGATAGTGCATGTTTGACCAGAGTGACTTTAACCCATTCCATTTGCCACTCTCACACATTGCACCAATGTGATTGTTTTGCTTTGAGAGATATATCATAACATAGCCTGAGGGAAGCCTCCTTCATTCCACCACACAGAGATAATGTGTTCTGGCCATCAATCACATATGTTAACCCATTCAATTCTTAACGTCTGGACTCATCCTAATTTTGAAAAGAACTTTGGCATTAAGCATACATTTGCAATATATTTTAGGGAGAGTTGTAGATAGAGTTCTGATGAACAATTCTCCTTCAAATATTTTCTATGTATTGCTTTTGTTAGATAGATATCACCAAAATTGTCAGGTGGATTTGGCTGCTACAGGTATGAAGTGTGGTACCAATAGATGGTATATAGATGGCAACTGGTAGACATTTGATCCACAGCATGCACTTATATGACCAACTTCAAGACCTTTCAGGTTTTGTAGTTGATACATACACCTAGATATCACCTTATAGGTAGGTATCTATGAAGACAACAATTCAAACGCCCTTATAAGATGAAACGGCCTTACCACTAGAACATCAAAAGGCAGTAAAATACCACAGTAATAACCATCAAACAATCCCTTTATGATTTAAAGAATTCACCTAGCTACTGGATATTGAAAATAATCAATACCACTTTTTTGGCCAAATTTGACAATGGCAATAACTCAAAAACCCTTATATAACTGAAATGACCTTAATATTAAAACATTAATGAATAACATTTTATGAACTTAACTTTGTAGTAAGAGCCATTCAGAGACCCCTTTCTGACCAACAGAATCACCTTGCTACCGGTATACTGAAAAGCATTAATACCACCTTTAACTTAAACACTGGCAACAATCCAAAGATGACTGTATAATCCTTATATGTGATCAATAGAAATAGGGTAGCAACAACGACAACAACTTGTAAGGCATATCTTGACTGATAAGAGTAATTCCATCCAGTAAATCTCTCAGAATCCCTCCCTCATCATGTTGAGAGTGTAGCTCATCATGTGTTGATCTTGAGGAGTGTTTTATGGGAGGGTTGTAAGGGTTCATCAGATAGCCAGCAGTTAATAGGCGCAGAACAAACCAATTAATGCACCAGCGCTGTTAGTTTACATTAGAAAACACTGATATGATGCTACTGTGTAACCCTAGATCAACAACATCTATAACCACAAGCTAGAACCAAAACAAAAAGGATATGACGGCTGTCTGTGTTGCAACATACTACTGGCACCATTTAGAGAATGGTTTCCTATGATGATGCACTAAATAATGCATTTTGATTCCGCCCCTTTCCTTTCATTGGTGGAGAACTGACACTGGTCCTCTCTATAAATCAGCAGGCTCTCTAACACATCACCATGTGCTAAGTGTACCTATAGCGCTCATATTTCTAGGAGACTTGTATTTCCAATCCATGGTAGTGTAACATCTATGATTACAGGCGCAACCCCATAACCCAAAATAGCGTGGTACCACGGTAGGGTCAGGGGTGTTTTGGCCTCTCAGCACCCCCACGCCCCCCTCAAGCTGGGTGTCCAATAAAGGGTATCCATAACTACAACATGTATAACACCCTGGCTGACCTTTACTGGGCTTACTAAGGCCTACAGCAATACATATCTATACTGGGGTTCTTTCTCTGGTTAAGTAAATTTGCCCCTCTAAGAATTCACCTTGCTGTAGCTGCATAATAGACAATACCAAAAGTGGATGACATAAATTTTATGTTTATCCACTTTTGACAATACTTATCACTTCTAATGGAATACCATGTTTTGCTCTCCAATGAAGACCTTATGTTAAGATAAAGATTTTAAAAATCATTGCTGTCGGGTCAACCATAGTAGATGTATATAGAATGAAGATATACACATAGAAAGCTAGGTCCTAGGTAACTGCCAACTATATTTTTCTCTTGCCTGATCATCCATTTCATGACTGCATTTCCAAAGCCATCTAATCAAGAATTCAGAATTTCGATTATCGTCACCTTTTCTGCCACATTGTGACCAAGTCATGACTATCCAGTTGTAAGTGATGGAGAAACCAGAGTGCCCGGCGAAAACCACCGCCTAACCCAAGGCATCCTATCAAAAGTAGGCATCAAGCATAATGTGGTGAGATGTGGTTTAAGATTTTTTAGTAAAGGGCTAAGCAAATACTACTTTTACTTCATTTGTGATTATTTACCAGTGGATACATTTAGCATTGAATGTGGTGGAACAAATTGTACAAATATATCAGGTGATTTTCATTTTTAATAGATATCCAAATATAAGAAACACATTTTCGTTCTCTTGGCCTAAAATACCACACACACATTGTGCATTGCTCTTGAAAGAGTGACAGGAACAGATGAGATTTTCCAAAGAATTCAAAGATTCATATAAGAATAGCTGAAATACCGGACACATGGGTGTCCAGTATTTCGATATCACACCTTGGTGAAAAAATATCATCACTCTGACACTGCACAACGGATCCAACCGTAGCATGTGCCCGAATCTTGTGTTACGTGCAGGATCTAGCACCAGTTCCCCTGAAGGACACAGGATTTTTCACAATTCTCTTGAAATGTCATTGTTGAACTGTCACATATAAAGCCTTTTGCTGGCTATGTTCAGCAAGGTATTGTTTTTGTGAAACAGTTCGCAGGATATTAATTTGATAGTGAGTAGGGATTGGCACCTTAAATGTTTTCAAGGTGCAATAAGATATTAATATTTTTATAATGAAAGAGTATCTTAAAAATATTCTAAATGATACTGCCAGCATCTCAGGGACCTAATGTTGTTAAATTAACCGCTCAGTAAGCTTTAGGAAATTCGCCACTAAATAGCGAATACCTTTGTGCGGAGAGGTCCAGCTATTTTTTGATACAGTACTTTTTTTTTCCCCATTCAATATTGTTATTGGTATCGTATTGAGTACAGCCAGCTCTCCACCCTCAGCCATCGAAATCCTTCTCAACTCTGTCTTGTGGGATACCTGGGGATGACTTTGGGGGGGATCACAGGCTATACCTTACTTTCAAACAGGGTGTATAAACTAATAATATCAAACTCTTGATCATTTATATGTACCGTTGAATTTTTGCTCTTACTTTGAATGAAGACAAATTCCTTATCTGGAAATTCTGTACCCATTCATGATGAATGACCATCTTTGCTAATTCACATACTTAAAGCTTGGGCGCATGAAGATAATTTGAGAATTCATGGTCATTTTGAAACTTTTACATATGTTACACCGGATGCCCTACTTGCTTCACCACTAGAAACTACTAGACAGGTGACCCCTGTATGATCCTACCCCATCCATGCTGACCAGAAAAACATCAATCTCAAGCCCAAATGAAACCAAAACCAAACCTTGCACACCAAAAATCTTAACTCTCCCCATCACTTAGCAAAAATATATAAATCAGCCAGATAGCAGAGTTGAGATCCCGAAGCCCCTGGCCAGACAAGGCAGAACATAATAAATGCCTTCCCATATATGAACAGGACAGGGTACCCCATCTCATTCACTATAGGATCTTGATCACAAGAGGAAGTGCAGAGATTTGTAGGTGTGGCACCATTTGACATCTGAAATAGTTACTTGTATTTAAATGCTTTTTTAATCCTTTTAATATTTACATCTGAGGAAGTTCACTTGATTTTTCAGTTTTTTTGTCCCTTTTATATACATAATAGGGAGTTGACTTGTCCTTAAAGGCTTTTTTGTTCCTTTATTTACATCTGTGGAAGTTAACTTGTCTTTAAAGGCTTTTTTGATCCTTTATTTACATCTGTGGATGTTGACTTGTCTATAAAGGCTTTTTTGATCCTTTATTTACATCTGAGGAAGTTTACTTGTCCTTAAAAGGCTTTTTAAATCCTTTCTTGACATCTGAAGGAGTTGACTTATTATTAAAGGCTTTTAAAATCCTTTCTTGATATCTGAAGAAGTTGACTTGTCTTTAAAAGCTTTTTTATTCCTCTCATGCTGGTAGTGACTAAAACAGCTTAAAAATGTGGGTGAATCCAAGCCTGGATGGGTAACACTGCTTCATCTAGATACATCTATATATTATATTTTAATCATAGTTCTTTAAAAAGAAATAAGAAAAAGGACAAAAATTTGAAGGAAGATATATAGAAATTATCTCAATGAATGTGTATGGAGGAACATTCCTTGGAAATATATAAGAAGTTTGGCCAATCTTTAATGAAATGGGCTAAAATATATAAATTGAAATGAAAAAATTTCTGTATATGCTATGAGAAATATCTGTACAGAATGAAACTGTTCATGTACCTTCTTTATGTTGTAAATTTATCTTCACATAAGATGGTTGTGATTTAGTGTAACCTAAATACCCTGGATGTCATTTTCAAATTGTGGCTTGGGAATTTGGAATTTCTTTTTTTCGTCACTTTTTCTGCCATACTGTGGCTAAGTCGTGACTAATAGGCGGAGAAAACCTGAGTACTCGGCAAAAGACCTACACCTAACCCCTAGTCACTGGCAACTTTCTCACATACCCTGGACATGTTCCAAACCTGGGCAGTGAGTAGAGACAGCTAGCAGTCAGTGGCAATGCCTTAGACCACATGGCCATCAGGGCAGACCCCCCTTCCGGCTTGGGAAGCAGGTTAGTTTCATCACTGACCCCTCTTATTAAAAGCACACCGCAGTGGCATCTTCCTACCGGGCTATTATTTTCAGGTTCAAGCCTGGGAGGCAGGCTACTTCAGAATCAGCTGTTGCTGTATGGCACCAGGCTCTGACCTCTAAATGGAAGCCAGCAGTCTCCAAGACTTGGGGATACCCCCCTGGATACTAGTGCTGGCCCGTACCATGCAGTATCCGTACCCAAAACTGCTGTGTTTTGGGTACGAGGCATGTCCCTATCTACAAACATTTCAGGCTTTTACTAATGACCCATGGGATCACGCTGGCCTCCTCAACTTGGACCTTTCAATTTTGAACTTTTGTTGAACCAATGATAGCAGCCAGTGGCTAGTCTTCCGAAAAGATCTTGAACTGGTCAAAAATGTTTTCGGTTACCTGATCGACGGTGACCCTTTGGCTAACAGATGGAAATTCACAAATGTGGCAAAAGGTTATTAGCGGGAACATGAAAGTTCAAAACGAGAGGATGAGTATGTCTGGAACTTGGCGTTTTGAAAATTTCTCTAATTGAGGTCTAGGACCTCCTATGGGGTTTCAATTAGTGAGTCTTTATAGGGAAAGGGATACCTGTTGGGAAATGTCTAGTGGAATATACAAAAACATGTCAGGACTGCAGTGAATCATCTGCATAGATTCTGATTGGTTAGCATTTTAGACATTATACGTTTCATTGGTATAGACTTAATTCATTCATCACAGAAAAAACGGGGAAGAACTGATGTAATTGTCAGTGACTTACAGGTCAATTTCAAACAAATTTTCACAATTTCTTTCTGAAAATGCCACCATACCCCAAATTCACAGCCAAAATTATATTTTTTATACCAGTTCATCCTAATAATTCATCAAGCACCCCTCTGTCAGACTAGCTGATATATTACACACACATGCCCAAAACTGATCAAGTATAATCTTTAAGTCAAAACTTTTACTTGCTCATAAAAAATACTTTCACTCTCAAAATATGATTACTGTTTTTTGTTTGGTTGGTGTGAAACTTAATCACCAGAAAAATATGCAACATACCTGTAAGAGGTTTCTCAGCGTATGAACACCTTGTTTATAGTCTGTCTGACCTGAACATGGCAGACAGTTTTCTCTTTTTCGTTACAAAAAGTGTGTGTGTTTGCCATCTAACCTTGACAAAGCTCTTAAGAGCATTGAGTCCTGTATCCATATACTGTATAACTGGTTTATTTAGTGGGCATATTAATTTAGCTATAATAGCACACAGCAAATGTCTGCTAAATTTATGTTTCAGCTACATATGACCTTGAGTGTAACTAAGATAATGGCTAGGGTTATACCTACTTTCTGTTCATTCCATTCATTAGGTGCCCATTGTGAAATTCCAGTCGAGATCGCTCACATTTGTACTGTCTGCAATGGGCAACTTTTACAATGGACACCTAATGAACAAAATCATCATTTTAAGGAGTTGAGACAGGCAGGTATATAGAAACAGGACAATGTTTGCAAAGTTAAACCTTCCAATGCTAAGGCTATTTTCATCCAAAGCACAAGGAAACAAAACTTTAAAAAAACACCTAAACCCTTCCATGTTGGTATTCATTGGAAAGCACATCATTTTGCAATGACCAAATCAGCCACCAGCAGCATGTTATGGGTGAAGATGGCAAACAAAATATTTTTATTAAAAAAAGAGGAAAACACATTAAAGTTTGGCTCAGACAGACTATAGGAAAAGTCTGGTAACCCACAGTACATCCAGCCTATGTAGACGACACCTGATAGTTCGAAAACAAAACAACTTTTTCTAACCAAGATATCTCTTTTCAGAACAAAAAGGAACAAAGGTTTCAACTTAGGCGTTTCTCAGCATTTTTTTTAATCCTTACAAATGTTTTGTCTGAAATTCTGTCATGCATGTCATGTAATCAAAACAGATATAAGATAAAACATCAAAGAACTAGAGAAATCAAATCTAGCTGAGTTAGAAAAAAAGATATTCAGTTGTATATTAACATGAACATAAAGACAGGTGGGAATCGAGAAAATAAGGCCACTGTCATTCAAGTGCTGATTAAAGACTATTTACACCAATTGTGACCTGAGGTACAGACAAATATCACATAATGCTTGTGTGTTGCACCTTAACCCATTAATGCTTACGTCAGTTCCTCTAGATATTGTCATCAGGACTTGTTACACTTCTGAAAATAACTTTGGAATTGAAAAGTATTTTACACAATATTCTAAGAAGAGTTGTAAGTGGTATTCTAATTTACATTCCTCCTTTAAATTTTTTCCCTGCTTTACTTTTCACAGATAGTATTTCATTTTTCATTTCTTTTGGTCATGATTATTCTCAGGCAAAGTAGAACTAAGTTGCAGTGATGATTCCACCTATCTTCTCTTAGATTTTGCAGTTAAATAAGAATGAGCAATTAATGCTTGATTTGATGTCAACATTATGAGATAGACATTTCCTGAATTTGTTAAAACCTCAATTTTTTGTGAGAAAGATACTTTTTCAGGTAAAACATGTTACATCTATGTAATGGTCTAAGATAAATTTTCAAATGGCAAAACAAAAAAATCTGTCAAATGTTAAGAAACAAATTGGTCTGGTCTTATCAAGACTCTTATATTCTAACATTCATATAGTGCTTTATTTAGCTGGATCCAAAATTGAGGGGCATAATATAGATCGTCTTCTATCTGTATATCTTGTACCTACATTTCATAAGGTCTATACTAGCGTTGTTCTTGGGATAAGAATCCTTATCCATTTCATATTTTGTATTAACCCATTCACACTCAATATTCCTATAGAAAGTATTGTCTGCTACTTTCATACTTTTGAAAATAAATTGGGAATTAAGCGTAAGTTCACAAAATATTTGAAATAGAGTTGTTGTTTGACTTCTGGTTAACATTTCTGCTTCAAATATTTTCCAAAAAATGCTTTTGTTAGAAAAATATTTGCAAAATTGTCAGGCCGGTTTTGGCCGCTGTGAATGTGAATGGGTTATATGCAGATTTGGGATTGAAAAAAAATCAACAGCTGGATATTTGCAATAAGTTGCTTTTATTGAAGATATCAGGTTTTATGATAAGACAGCTCTGTCCATTACAATCTTGTGTTTTCTGTTGTTGGCAATAATCTTCTAATATGTGAGTATACATAAAGATGAAAATAACACAGTATAATACATAAAGGTGGTAGCATGCTTAACAACTCCTACTATTATCCGTCAGCAAATACACACAGAGCTGTATCCAGTGGTGTACCCCCATGACAAGTGATGTGGTTTAGTAGGGTAAAATCAGAATATATTATCTCTTTGAATAATAGGACCTCTATAGGTAATGAACAGCGAAGCCCTTTGAACTGTCTCATGATATAAATGACAAAATTGTAAAAATAAAATTTAACTCCATTCTATATTGCTGGTATAGAAAAAGACTAATCACAAAGAAATGCTAACAAAACTGACATCCCAAGTCTTTCATTCAATAATAAAACATTTTCACAGATTAAATAGTACTTATTTCACACAGAATGTAGGTACAACAACATACACACTAAGTCCGGTTCATATTAATCATATGTATCATTATATAACAACTATCTTGCCGACAACTAATTAGGAATGCCAGTCCAATGTTGGGGAAATTATCAACAAATATACATCCATTTTCTTTACCTAGAGAATTCTTTGTACAAAAGTGAAGATGAAACATGTATACACGACAACGGCCTACAAACATGGCCGCTAGGTGCCAAATATTACAATAGCAAGCTGTACAAAACTAGTCAGTTAATTGCTGAACATTTTATTAGCAACATGGTGAAGCACAGGTTAATTTGAATTTAATCATGCTCAAACAAAATCTTCGAACCATTTACATACTGGCTACTGCCTTTTTTAAACCCATTAATGCTTAAAGTGGCCAAAAGCAGCCTGACCATTTTGAAGATATTTTTCAGCAAAAACAATTCTTTGGAAAATATTTGATGAAGAAAGGTCAATCTGAACACTACCAACGATTCTCCTTCAAATATTTTGTAAAATCAAAATCAATTCCAAAGTTATTATCAAAATTATCTAAAATCCAGAAGACAATTTTTGAGGTCCTCGTTAAGCATTAATGGGTTAATAGCATTAATTTGAACAGTAAATGCAATAGGCAATTCAGATAATCAACAAACCTTTGCGTCTTTTGCAACCACATTGGTGTATACCTTATTAAATAGTGGTCACTTAAACAGGTATTAAATTCATTCTATTCTCAGGCAAGAAACTTGCACCACTGAATTAAAACCAGAGTGAAGAAAAATGACAGAAGCTTCCATCTTTCCAAGATTCAAAACTTCCCTTCATTTTCATTTTGAAAAAGAAACACGCATTTATCTTAAAATTCTCATAGTAAAAATTCCTCATGATTCTATCCACAAATACTTTTAACCTAACTTTAGTCCTGAATATAACATATATATTTACATATTTCAGATACCAGGTTGTTTGCATGTACTTATGGCATGCACTGACTGTAAATTGAATGAAGGACCACTAAGGATGCACTGGAGTGACCATGACTTATAAGAAACTTCCTCAACTCATTTATGCCTATACAAGACTTTCCCTTGAGAAAATTGCTTGTCAATAACACAGAATAACGCATGAATTCACACTATATCTGAAGGTAACTTATAAATTGAGTTCTGCTAACAATTCTCCTTCAAACATTTCTGTATGATGCTTTTGTTTGAGAGACATCAATGAAATAGTAAGGCCAGCTTTTTTGGCCTCTACATGCAAACATGGGTCATTAGCTTAAAACCAATTCTTATAGGATGGAGTTTTTGAGAAAGACATTTCTCTTTAATGTATTACCTTTAAAACAATGAGTCAAAATGGTCTGACCAGATAATATGAATCTTCAGCAACAGCTTAGACCATGATTATCATATCATTAAGTGGAAGTGGACGAGAACATGTTAATTGGGGGATAACCAAGAACTATTCATGTTCTCTGCCTTTGATGGTATATGATGGTATATTAATTAATTACATTATCAGCATTTAGAGCAATATTGGTGAGTTTCAAACTGCCAAACCTTACATATCTTCAAACCTCCCAACCACCTTAAGGTTGTCGTTACATCACAAACTGGTTTTGAAAAAAGTAAAATCTCATAAATACATACAGAATTTTGTTCATATCAGAGGTTAAGATGACCAATGTCACAATGACCATGAAGTATACATTGATTGACCTATTTGTACAGGGTTAATAAATGAATGGGTCACTAACTCTGAAGTCATGATGTCCTTCGAGCCAAGGCATAGTTAGGAAAATATTAGATGGGAAATATTGTTGAAAGTATCACAAATCCTCATAGACTTTTTCTAGCATGACTGAGTGAGTCAAGCAAAAGATTATTGGCCCATCTTTGAATTCAGCATGTTCTTTATATGAAAATCTTGTTCAAATTGGATAAACATATACAAGTACCTGTACAACTTATTGGTGTTAAATAACAACTTGTGACTTATCACAGAAAGTAATACTGGAAATACTTCAGTTAAAATAATTAGGAAAATAATGTCAATGGCAAAACAAATATGCTTGTTCTACCTATACTCAAAGAATTTTCTCCATTTATGGAACTCATATAGATGAATGAGTAAACAATACTATCAAAACTCCTTTAAATTTCACATAGACCAAAGATAAAAAATGAAAAAGAGAACATTATTTCTTCCTGGAAATCATATAATTCCAAAAGTCTCAAAAATGCAAAAAAAATAAATTGTCAATGTTTTGAACATTGACATCACTTCTGAAAGTATCTTGAGAGATTTATTGTCAAACGAAGTCTAGCAAGAGGCGAGGATTCAATGATTTCTGAGACCACATGCGCTGACACCATTAAAAGTCAAACAAATTTGCAAATATTTTGTCCTAAGATTCCCAAACCAATAAATATTTTGACGAAAGATTGTACAATACCATAACATGCTGAACTTTGGCATCACATAGTTTTCGCATCAAGTTTACAAAAAAAAGGCATGCAATCCAGATAAGACTACACCGGAAACTTTCTCACCAGTTCACTTAGAAATGTTTCTTTCAGCAAAAAGGTGAAACAAACAAAATATGTTTTTCAGAGATGCAAAGAGGGCAACCAACATGGAGTAAAGAGAGATTTGTGTACAAAGAATATATGTTTGTAAAAATATGGTGACCAAAATGATAAAATAAGTTACAAGGAAGAGGGGGGGGGGGGGGGTTGAATAGATGAAGGATAGATTAACCAGTCTCACAGGGCTAAAAAAGACAACGAAACTTTCAGAGAAAAAAATGAAACTGCAGGAGGTAGTTGAATGTGATGATATTTAAGGAGGAATTTGAAATTTCAATTATCTTCACTTTTTCTGCCATATTGCGGCTAAGTCATGACTAGCCAGTTTGCAAGTGGAGGCATGAACCCAAGATTCAGCAAAATCACCACCTAACTCGCAGTCACTGGTAACTTTCTCACGTGCCCCAGATGGGATGGTGTAAGGTGTCAATCGAAAGGATTATTTCACTGGAATCCATAGTAAACCCAGACTAGGTGTAACCCAATCATACTGTTAGGGGCCTGAGGATCTGGTTGTGCAAAAATAAGGGGCACATGTACAAGGGTATGAAGGTTGGGCAGTTTGTTTCTTATAAGAAACATTTTTCATGTAAATACTTCTGTTAATTCACTGTACAGTATACAGAATACAAGTGGAATCTGGTTATGACTTGGTCAAGGGAAATCACATTGTTTAGCGGTGAGAAGAATAAGAAAGGGTTTTATGTGATAACAACATGTCATTTTTGAGGTCATTGACCTTCTTAGGGTGAACATGGAATAAATGTCAACCCGCCTCAATATGAATCATCGTTTCATCATGGTTCAGTGATCCCACAGAGAACACTCCCTCTGTCATCCAATAGCCTTTGGTTCCTGGTGTGTGAAGCCTTTGTGCCACGTACAAAACAAGGGCAGACAGAACAACTGACGTAAAAATGCCACAAAATATGTCCAGCAAAAAACCTAGAACCCCTGTACTGAGAAGTGCACATCACTGAGCACTGGCAAGAAGGGATTTGATTGACTTAGGCGTTGTGTCATCATTGAGATGCTTGGTGGTGTACCTAGAAGAAAAGAAGACACGTGGGATAAGGAACATGGATCTCTTGCAAAACAAAACGAGAGAGAGAGAGGAAAATATCCTGACATGTTTTGTGTGAAAAGACCTTTCAAGAGAATGAGAGAGAATTGATAAAAAAAATACAGACTTAAAACATTAATCATGCTACGAAAGTCTTTAAAATTGAGAGGTGATTGTACTTTATCTCAAAGCATTTGAAAAAGGGGTCTTTCAAGAACAAATTATCAATAATACTTATGTGTTAATATATTTTCATCACAATTCAAGATCTCTGACTAAGCGGACACGATAATGCACTCTTTTCTCCATGTTCAAGTTTGAGTCATACTGTTTCAAAAGTTTGATTGATTTCATTATTCATGAACCATAAAACCAATAAAACATCTAATGAAAGAATAGCAAATAACAGTGTATTTCAGATAGGGACAATGTTATTCATGCATGAAGAAGATGGCAAACCTCGCAGAAAAAAAGATGAGATAGGGAGCTAATATTTTCAAGAAACAGGGTAATAAGGCAAGAAACAAGACAACGATGAGATAGGGAGCTGATATTTCAAGAAACAAGGCAAGAAGCAAAGCAAAGATTAGATAGGGGGCAGATATTTCCAAGAAACAAGGCAACAAGGCAAGAAACAAGGCAAAGATGAGATAGGGAGCTGATATTTCAAGAAACAAGGCAAAGATTAGATAGGGAGCAGATATTTCCAAGAAACAAGGAACTAAGGCAAGAAACAAGGCAAAGATGAGAAAGGGCTAATATTTTCAAGAAATAGGGTAATAAGGCAAGAAACAAGACAACAATGAGATAGGGAGCAGATATTTCCAAGAAACAGTAATAAGGCAAGAAACAAGGCAAAGATGAGATAGGGAGCTGATATTTCCAAGAAACAGTAATAAGGCAAGAAACAAGGCAAAGATGAGATAGGGAGCTGATATTTCCAAGAAACAGTAATAAGGCAAGAAACAAGGCAAAGATGAGATAGGGAGCAGATATTTCCAAGAAACAGTAATAAGGCAAGAAACAAGGCAAATATGAGATAGGGAGCTGATATTTCCAAGAAACAGTAATAAGGCAAGAAACAAGGCAAAGATGAGATAGGGAGCTGATATTTCCAAGAAACAGTAATAAGGCAAGAAACAAGGCAAAGATGAGAAAGGGGCTAATATTTTCAAGAAACAGTAATAAGGCAAGAAACAAGGCAAAGATGAGATAGGGAGCTGATATTTCCAAGAAACAGTAATAAGGCAAGAAACAAGGCAAAGATGAGAAAGGGGCTAATATTTTCAAGAAACAGTAATAAGGCAAGAAACAAGGCAAAGATGAGATAGGGAGCTGATATTTCCAAGAAACAGTAATAAGGCAAGAAACAAGGCAAAGATGAGAAAGGGGCTAATATTTTCAAGAAACAGTAATAAGGCAAGAAACAAGGCAAAGATGAGAAAGGGGCTAATATTTTCAAGAAACAGTAATAAGGCAAGAAACAAGGCAAAGATGAGATAGGGAGCTGATATTTCCAAGAAACAGTAATAAGGCAAGAAACAAGGCAAAGATGAGAAAGGGGCTAATATTTTCAAGAAACAAGGCAAAATTTAGGCAAAGATCAGATAGAGATAGGTGGCTGATATTTTCAAGAAACAAGGCAACATGAGTTACATGACCCAGGCCAGAATGGTGAGGGTGCGGGTATGTTTTCTGAATAAGCATTTACGTATGATTGCAATAAACCCATAAATTTGCATGTGGAGTGGATGCATACATAATCTCACAACAATGAAAATAGCTCATCAATTAGAGTAAAATTTGAAAAGATACTCCCAAAGGCATTGTTCTATCTAACAGGAACAACTTTATGTCAAATATCTCTCAAAACATAGCTTTGTTATCATGATATTTCTAGGAGCATCAGCCCATGTTTATGTTCCATTTGAATGAATTAATTGAATAGCAAATCAAGTAACTGGGTTCTGTTCATGAGTGTTTTAACTTTCTATGGCAATGTTAACTATTAATCCCGCTTTTGCTTAATTCATTACATTTCTGAAATTCATGCCTTAATTCGAATAAGGTGCCTAATTTCATTGTATTAGAACACACAAGCATCTACAGAACACAAGAGAATATAAAATAAATCCAAGAGAGAAAAGAAGTAGGCACGGAAACAGAATTTAAAGTAAATGTAGAGGAAGTGATTATAAGGAGTGGATTTGCTTGTCATTATATTGAAAAATAATGTTTTACAAATGTGTAAAGCTTGGCAAATGCTCCACAATCCCAAACACCCCAACAGGTGAGAACAACAGCACACAATAAAGAATAGGTGATGCTCAAAAAGGCTGAGGTAGCAGTAGAACCATCATTGATAGGGAGAAACCACAAGACCCAATGAAGGTGGCAAGTGGAGTATAAGTAATAAACTTCCTAAATTTGAAAATACTCTAGAAAGTACTCCACTCTTAATATTGCAACTTTATATTATTACATGTACTACCACCACCACACCTACTACAATTACCATTTCTATGACTACCACTTCTACTATTACTGCTACTACTACTACTACTACTACTACTACTACTACTACTACTACTACTACTACTACTACTACTACTACTACTACTACTAAAGGTATTCGGTTTATAGTCTTGTATCCACCTAAGCGCTCACATGACCTTCCTCCCCTAGCAGGCCTGTACACACGGACACCATTTCAATCCCTGAGGGATATTCCAGAGCAGTTGGCAGAATATAGCGCACAAGCTCTAAGCACTGCCTTATTAATGCTAGGTACCCATTTTGCAGCTGGGTAGACTGAGGCAATATGGGATAAACTGTCTTGCCCAAGAACAGACAAAAGTGCCGCGGTCGGGAATTGAATCAGCGACCTACTGATTACTAGTCTGACACCTAACCAACTGAGCTACTTTGTCCCCAACTACAACTACTATTACTACTACTACTACTACTACTACTACTACTACTACTACTACTACTACTACTACTACTACTACTACTACTACTACTACTACTACTTAAAAGCAACTACTCCTTCTATTTAAGCAAATGACACCAATTCCCCAACTGTTACTGCAATGCTTTAACCATAATTTCTTATCTATCAAGATCTAGAATTTTAATTATTCAAAGCACTCTTTTACTCTTTTTTCCATTTGAATTTGCTGTGACGACCAATTCTGAGAGCTTTAAGCACATGCATTCAAGTATTGAAAAAAAGGTGTGAGACAAGCAAGATGTTGAGATTTCATGCTGAGGTGTGTTTGAATTAGACCACCATGGGGGGTGATGTATTGGAAGAGAGGAGACCTACCTTAGGGCATTTAGTAAACCTTCCACCTTGCCATTATGCTGCTCCCTCAAAACTTTTATGGAACTTTTTATCTGCAAACAAAAAGAGAAGATTGTGAGTAACACAGTCAAACAAGTACATCTGATATGCAAACTATAGTGAAAAAATAACAATACTGAGAAGGAACCATAATGAATTGAGTCAATATGCTGCTCCCTCAACACTTTTATGGAACAAGTACAACTGATACGAAAATATCATGCAGAGTAAAAGTCATATTGAATGGAGCCATCATGCAGCTCCCCTCACACTTTAAAAGTTTTTCTCTGGAATAGAAACAAAGAAAGAATAGTGTGAGTATTATACTTCAAACAAGTACATCTGATATCAAACATATACAGGGAAAATATTTCATCTATAACTATAAAGTCTAAATGAATGAATTGAGTCCTTATACAGCTCAGGATCCTCAGTTGTATACTTCTATTCATCTGGAAAGTGAGAGAAAATATTGTGAACATCTATGCCAAATAAAGAGTCTGAATACTGTCTGATGCACTACTTATAAGGACAAACATCTTACTAATAAGTCAAAGACATGTTAACCCTTCCAATGCTAAGGCTACTTTCACCCTAAGCATAATTACACAAAGATTTTTGAAACCATCTAAACCCTGTCATGTTGGTATTCATGAGTACTCTTAGACAGGGACACTCTATTTTATATATATATAGACCTTTCTGTCTTAGATAAGTACCCATGTGCAAGGGTTTCAGTCATTATTCAGTTTTTTTGCATCATTTTATATTGGCCATCAGCAGCATAAGGTTAACAGGTGAACACACTACCAGATCACTTGCACTAGAAACTGAGCACCGAAAAAAGCTGAAATGTCAATGCGACCTCTTTAACTTCAACTCTGACATGAATGGGAGCTTAAGGGCAGATTCTCCTCGATGGCCTAACATCTAAAGCTAACCACAAGTATGTCTGTTCAATAATATCTGTCTGCATAACTTCATAACTCTCAACACAATAAATAGGCTTCTGGGCATGGCCAGTGGGCCAAATATCAATGCTGCTTCTTATCATCTCCACAACTTTCTCACCTGGAAAAATCATCCACAAGACCTTTTATAAAAAAACACACTAAAAACACTAAAAACTGTCTGCAGAACTCTCAACACAATAGGCATCAGGGCATGGTCTGGAAGGCAGACATCTATACCTTTCCTTAACCCATTCATACCTGCAGAAGCAAAAAACGCCTGCCGATTTTGGTGATATCTCTATAACAAAAACAATATTTAGAAAATATTTGAAGCAAAAATGTTCATCACAACTCTACCTTAGACTCTACCTCTACATTTCCCTAATAAGCTATGTACCTTTCTCATGGTATAGATCTTATATTAAATATACTATGTCTACAGGGCAATGGCAAACCACAAGCCAATTTTCAAAAATAATCATTTCCTAAAATTTCATCCCAAAATACAATATTTGTTTATATTTCCCCAAGCTATATGCATTTCTCATTGTATTTATCTTATATGAATTATCCCATGTCAAAGAATTTGTATGTGTTTCTGCCTGAGCAGACAAGGATGCTAAAGATAAACCATTCACATCCGGAATATACAAATGATGAGATAAACACCGAGAAACTTCGAAAACAAAGTTATGTTTTGAGAAATATTTGACCAAATTTGTGGTCTCTGCTGGGACAGTTATGTTCCTAGAGGCCGACAGCTGCATGTGTGTGCTCTGGGTGCAAATGGGTTAACCCTTCAAATACTAGGGCTACTTTCTCAAAAAGCACAATGATACAAATATTGTTGAAAACCATCTATACCTTGTCATGTTGGTATTCATTGGATAGCTCTAGCTGAGTAATCTCAGATGAATACCCATGTGCCAGGGTTTGATTAATTTTTCAAGCTTTTTGCATCATTTTGTATTGGCAAAATTAGCCACCAGCAGCATACGGATTAATGCATAATAATAATAATGCCTGGAGTTATCATCTACAAGTGTCATCGGAACCTATTGTACTTTTGAAAATAAATAAGCTTTGATGAAAATGATTAGGTTCTGATAAACTTGTTGTCTCTTTTACGTAATTTCCAAAGGCTACTCCTGTTGGGAATGTACCACAATTAACGCGGGCCTTCTTGTGGGGATGTATCTCAGCAACTGGGCATGAGAGAAAGATGCCAGTGACTTGGGTTATGGTGGTGTTTTGGCCAGCTATTCTGGTTTCCTCCACCTCTATTAGTAACTGGACACAATTTAGCTGCAATATGGCAAAAAGGGACAAAAACAAAATTCTAAATATATATATAACTAATATATATATATATATATATATATATATATATATATATATATATATATATATATATATATATATATATATATATATATTTATATATATATATATATATATATATATATATATATATATATATATATATATATATGTATATATGTATATATGTATATATGTATATATATATATATATATATATATATATATATATATATATATATATATATATATATATATATATATATATATATATGTGTATACATATATATATATATATATATATATATATATATTATGTATATATATATATATATATATATATATATATATATATATATATATATATATATATATATATATATATATATATATTTATATATATGAAAGGATGAAAGTTCACATTCTGATGCGAGGAGGGATCAGAGTGCCAAGCCACCTGCGACTGCCTGTGACCTGTACTAATTACTAGGTCACTCACACTCAAAGCCTGTTATTACAGGTGCCCCAAGCCAATAAAAAAATAATATACGATAAAACATATCTGTATAAATAACCATAACTATGATGCTGGTCTCTGATTATGGCTAAGCATGTAATACAAACTAGGTGTGGCATCCACACCGACTTTTTTCCACTATTTTTTGAGAATTTCTTCTTTTCTCTCGTGCCACTAACGACCCAAATTAGTCCCACTATTCCAGTTGATTGCTAATAGGGAAAACAGATCTCCCATGAGCGTGGCCGCAAATTACAGGTTTGCGGTGAGAGCATATTGGCTTTGTTCTGCTGAGCGTAACGTAACTGACGAAGCCGCCCAGACATAAGGCGAGTGTGAGAGAGTGCACGCGGCCAGTGCCACGCGAGACAGAAAAAAGCATACTCCTGGATCACTGGCCTTCCCCGCATTAGATAAACTCTGAGAGCTCCCAGGATCGGGCTGGAGGGCTGGAGGGCGTATTGGCTAGGACTAAGTGAATATTGGTATTAAAAGTATTGGATGTTCGATACTGACTAAAAAAATGCTTATCTCTTGTTACAGGTGAAAGCTCCAAGGAGAGGGGGGGGGGGGGGGGGGGATGGAGTATGTAATGGCTAGGTTAAAAGTCCATGCAATCTTGGTATCATTGCATTATAAGTTAATACTGACTGAAATATAGCATATCCCTGTAAAATCATCTTTCCCAGCATTTAAGATAAGTTTAAATAGTAAAGATCCAGGGAGGGGATTAAGGGCACTCTGGCTTTGAGGAAAAAAAACTAAAACATTAACACAAAATTTCACTGGTGAAAGAAATCAGAAAAATGAAAAAGTACAATGCTGAATTTTCTAATCCTGTCTTAAAGTGATAAGCCTGATGAAAGCTCTTGGGAAAAGTCATCACTTACAAGAACAAAAATCTGATTTAAAAAACCTCACTCTCCGAAAATGAGAATCACTGCAACAGCCTGCATATTCCTGTCTCACTGAGATAAGCTTTTTGAAAGCCCCAAGGAATGATGAGTGTTCGTAAGGAATACTAGCTTCAATGTGACAAGAAATCCTCACCTGACCTTCATCACCCATGTGAATCAGTGTATTATATTAACCCATGAATACACAGAAATCCTATAGGAATTGTCGTCTGGATCTACAATACTTTTAACAATAACTTTGAAATTGGGAATGATTTTACAAAATATTTGAAGGAGAGTTGTAGGTTACGTTATGAATAACATTTCACTTCGAAACATTTCTCCAACTATGATTTCATCAAAGATCAAGATTTCATCAAATTTGTCAGGCAGCTTTTGGGCACTGCTAGCATGAATGGGTTAAGCGTCTGAGTCCTATCCTATAGAGTATCACCTGGAGAAATAAAAAGGCAATTCTCAGTACATAGCTGCATTTATTTGCATGCTAAATAGAAAGAGGAGCACAATGTATTCTATAGCTTACATTCCAGGCGAGAATATGAAAATGACATCACTTCCACATAATAGGTGGCAGTGCGGTATGCCAGGATGTTAGATGGTTGATTCTAAATCCATTCATACCTGGAGACCTCCTTGACAAATATCATTTGGACTTATGATTTTATCAAAAATGATTTAGAAATAAATCATAATTTCACAATAGATGTATAGGGAAGTTATAGGTTGAGTTATTTTCAACATTTTTCCTTTAGATATTTTCTGAAAAAATAAGAGAAAAATGGAAAAAAAAAAGCTAGCCACAAAAACAGTCGGGACAATTTCGAAGTGAATCAGTAGAGCACATAGACCATACTACCATCTTAGTATAGGACCGATAGTACTTTATATAATGAAAATAAATGAATGCTTACTAATTAGGCTATTGAGTCTACAGCTAGAAAAAGGGATTCACCAAGCAAAAAGCTCCAATATTGTCTAATGTTATTCCATATAACGCTCTATTGTAGATGTCAAAATGGAAATGTTGTCCCAAAACCGCTCTCAGTACATATCAGTGTAGTTAAATCAAAAGATTGATCTCCTTTTAGACCATTTTTTCTATGTCTCTAGATGAGCAGAAAATCAGATATTTTGTGTGTAAGCGTTGACATTGCATGCAGAGTCATTCAATGTCAGAATAGGGAACAGCTGCAGTGACAAGAGAGAATGTTCCACTCCAATCAACTCTTTTTTTTTCTTTTTTTTTTCGTAAAACTGCCTATGAATCAGGCCAGACAGATGTTGATAGTTTTTTTTTTGCAAATCATTGGCAATTTCATCTTCCATTCATTTTGAACAAATTCAGATTTTTCATATGAGTATGTGAAGCAGTGATTTTCTACAGCTGTTTATTCATCAACTACATGTATATCCAAACAGCTGTATTTCACTATTATATCACACTGTATTTCACAATTAACATTTAAGCAAATGTAACTCTCTTGTTGAAATAAGTTGGGTCGATTCTCACTATTTAAACAGGCAAAACTCCAGTTGTTGACAGATATTGTCTGCCAACAAAAGCTGAAACAATCTTAGACAATGCCATTTGTTACACAACTGTTTCTTCTTAAAAAATAAAAATAATGTGATTGCAGAAAATGTTTCACAAACATGGGATTCACAGAAGCATATGCTCAACCTCCCAGAAAGCATCTACAACAACCAGGGGCAAAACTAGGCTCCTTATCCCTGTTAACTTAACCTTACCCCTGTGTTGCCCTGAAAGCTGAGTGGTCTAGGGTATTGCCACTGAGAGCATGCTGTCTCTAACCATTGCATGAGTTTGAATCCTGCTAGGGTCAAGTGACAGGTTACCAGTGACTTGGGGTTAGGTGGTGGTCATCCCTGGGTTCTCTCATTTCCATCACCATTTACAGCAGGTCAAATCACAATTTAGTCTCTTTATTGGTTTAATTTGGAATTTCGTTTTTTGTACTTTTTCTGCCATATTGCGGCTAAGTCGTGATTAGCGAGTTGTAACTGGTGGAGGAAACCGGAGTACCCAGCGAAAACCACCGAAAAACCCACTGGCAACTTTATCACATACCCCTGGTGGGATTCCTTATTGATAGAAAAAGTAACGATAATTTTTTTCTCTAAAATTCCAGAGACACAGGGTGGTTTTGCTGTGTACATAAGGTAACCCTAACCTGAAAAAGGTCAGAAGTGATTGGCCCGATGAACTATTGCTGGAGGTAGGAAGTTGTTGCAGATGCCTTTATCTCTAGGTCTGGGAGGAACATGTGGCCAGAGCCAGCAGCAGCAGCAAAGAGCTGACCCAATGCCTTGGTTCAAGTACAGTTCACCTTACAGGCTACACACAGAACTAACAAGATTATCGCTCCCTTGAAGCTACCGATGATGCTAATAAACCAAGACTACCACTGGCTGGCCGCTGGACTGGCCAAGACGGCTGCACAGGAATATTCTAGCTAATTCCATTTTACAACTGACCAAGCACCAAGATTGCTATCAAGCCTAGTTTAATTACCTACAGTGGGATGCTCTATAGAGACAATAAAAGGGCCCTTGATGGCATCTTAGAGAAAACCACCACTAAGGGTTGACCAAATGCTGCCAGTAATACTGACAATTGTATACAGCACATTAGTTTAGTTGTCTTATTGTGGTTTTGAAATTGAAAAAAAAAAAATGTTTCCATGACAAGATGGAAGCCTAGACCTTGATAATGATGAACTTATAATCATATTAATAATAATAATAATAATAATAATAATAATAATAGTAATAATAAAAATTATGAAAATAATAATAATAATAATAATAATAATAATAATAATAATAATAATAATAATAATAATAATAACAATAATAATAATAATAATAACAATATCTTACTACTAATAATCTTCATAACAATAGTGATACTTGCAATTATGAAATAGTACTGAATACAGTATGTAATAGAGATAATAAATAGAGAACATAAAACATCTCTGTAAATCATTAAGATTTCAGAGTAGACTAGATGGTGCTAAGGCAAATCTGATATATCAGAGCTGTGATCTCCCAGTGACATTTGTTGTTGAGATGGTACATGCAGCCTGTCCCTTTGTTTTGTAAACACCATAGAGCATGTAGACAACACTAAGTGTTAGCCAATGTAAATATCACCAAGGCCACCCAAGCCAGGGATGAGCTCGCACTACAACACTGTGTCTCCATTAACACTTTCCTTACCAAGACACAGTTTTCTTCCTCAGCGTAATGCACTATGGATATTGCTGAAGCATGCTGCCTTCTCAAAAATATATACATCAGGTGAGAATTCATAGGCTGCCATACATAATTTTACATTTTCTTCATGTTTTTCTCTGGCCTACTAGAAGAGGAAGTTTAACCTATCAGAGACTAAAAGAAGGAACATAGTCTATGTGTAAAGTATATCATATATGTATAAATATGTATACATATATATGTATGTATATGTGTAAATACACGTTTCAGTTCAAGAAGTGAAGAATAATCTCAGTAGTTATAGACTAATTTATGGCTATATGGGTGCATTTGTAAGCCATTGCAAATAAACCTTGGCTTTGGTATTCTTGAACAGGTAATGTGAGGTACTGTGCAAAAGGCGCAGGTATTATTCTTGAGGTATTGCATATCAAAGATCCCGTGCTGTGGTCTCTATGCTTGAGGTCTCCATTGTTCAGTGTAGGACAGATGCTTAACAAGGCTAATTATCCTGTCCTACTCATGATAGGCTGACAGGTCTGAAGGACATCGAGGGATATAACAAATAGTAACAAATAGTAATAACAAAGAACGACAGAAAAGAAGCACTTCCATTTTGATATGCAAGTAGAGGCCTCACAAAATATTTACATTTGAGCTTGAGAAGCCAAACACCTTGCCAGTGATAGAATAGGGGTGAGGAAGTTCCTAAATCAGCAGTGAGCCGTAACAAAGGACTGTCAGCTTATCCCTGAGGATTAGAGTGAGTGATGTAAGAAGGTGGCCATTACAGGGGATGCATAGGAATGACTGACCTCAGCTGCACAGAGGTCAATAGTGGTGGAGGATGGGAGAGGGGGTGGGGAGACAATAACAGAGCAGGACGATGTGCAGCTTACAGCATCTGAGGCCCTAGAAAGGGGGTGGGGGCAACAATATGTCATTAAAGAAGAGGGGGGGGGGGGGGGGGGTCAGAGGCAAGAAGGGGGTGGAGGCAGTCAGAATATCAAATAAATCAGAAACTGGTTGCTAGATTGAGGGGAGAGGGGAGGGGGATGAGCAATGACAGAGCAGATGGAGGTACACCATCCACTATTTGGGGAGGTCAACATCAGTATGTCATCAGTCATAGAATACCAATAGGGGGGGGGGGGGGATTTGTATTTAGGAAAAGGGGTAAAGGAAGGGAGTGGAGGAGGAACATAACAAAACAAAATGTACAGTCCACAGGACAACTAGAAGTACAGTACACATTATCTGAGAGGTAGGTGAACGGAAGTATTTCACAGGCTGTCTACTATCAAATGAGAGGGGAATGCAATGGGGTAGGTAGAGAATAGTACCCATTTTCCCCACAAGGTAATGAGAATTATCAATAGTACTGATTTTTCGCACCAGGTGGCTGTGTTTACTGTTTATCCTGGAAATAACCTAGGGGAAATGGATGGAGCAAGCATGAGTGAGAGTGATGTTCTGGAGAGGGAACAGGAGGAGGAGGAGGAGGAGCAGGAGGAGGAGGAGCAGGAGCAGGAGGAAGAGGAGGAGGAAGAGGAGGAGGGGGAGGAGGAAGAGGAGGAGAAGCAGGAGGGGGAGGAGGAAGAGGAGGGGGAGGAGGAAGAGGAGGAGGAAGAGGAGGAAGAGGAGGAAGAGGAGGAGCAGGAGGGGGAGGAGGAGGAAGAGGAAGAGGAGGAAGAGTGGGAGGAGGAAGAGGAGTGGTAGGAGCAGGAGGTGGAAGTGAAGGGGGAGGAAGAGGAGGTAGAGGAAGAGGAGGAGGAAGAGGAGGAGGAGGAAGAGGAAGTGGAGGAAGAGGAGAAGGAGGAGGAGGGGGTGACAGAGCAACATCCAATACCTGGATGGAGTGGGTCATTGAAAGTATGTTGGGGGTTCTTAAGGCAATAGTTAAAGAGAAGGGTTTACAAGTTGAGCTTCAAATTATCTGAGAGAAACTTTACATGGTTAGATGATGCAAGATGCAAGGCAATGTGGGGATTCTGCCTTGTGGCCTTAGAGATAGTGAATGTATACTTCAGCTTATGTGATGGATACAGTAAATGACATACAATTAGTATAAGCGTTAGATAATAAGTGTGGCAATTATTGCTGGAGGGTCTTAGATGTAAGGAGGTGAATACAATTAAATAGTGGGAGGGGGGTGTGACCCTGGATAACATTAACTAAGAGTGTCAGCAGGATAGAGGGGCCCCTGATTTATCTCTTACCAGGATCACCCCTAACTGGACACAAGGGGAAAAGAGGGGCAGATGTAGGACAGCGGGAGAGAAAGGGGGAGTGGAGAAGTGAGGGTGGTATAATGTAACGTTGCCTCAACCAAAGGAGAAAGTTGATTGATAGAAACCCTGCATACAATCCTTGCATAAGCATTGCATCCCAGAATGAAATACTGGGGGAAGGCATATTGAGTTAGGTTTTAATGAAATCACACTAGAATATTGTTACTTAAGTTCAAAAAACTTTGATACCAACATAGAGAGTTTGTAGAAAGAAACAGACCTGCTACAAGTCTGTGTTATCAATATCCATTTTCAAGATTGAGTTGACTTCAACCCATGTCCATGTACAGCTGTGTTTTTTTTAACCCTAAAGACTGAGCCATAGGTGCCACAGAATATAACAATGGAAGTCACTATTTACCTCCTGATGACTGTGCTGTCATATTTGGTGGAGTAATGCAATTATTTCTTTTGTGGTCAGACCTATTCAACTCATTCAAAGAACCAAGTTAAGAGAAACAAAGCTTTTGCCTCATTATTGTCCTGGTAGCTTACTAAAGGAGGGAGAGAGTGATTAGTATGGACATCTAAATATGGCCTGGGGTCAGGCTGAGATTGAATAAGGGTGGGTGAAGGGCGGAAAAGGGGCTTATCAATTCTTCACAGATAAGGCCCATTGAAGAGTTCAAACTTAATATTGAGACCTTTCTTATCAATGAATATTTATACAACAATTTAACACCAATCCAACTTAATGATATTCTCCTTTAAATATTTTGTAAAATCAATATGATTCATTACCATAATATTCTCTTATATCATATCATAACGTAGCATCAAAGTGACATATCAAGAAGATAACAGCACGGATGATTACCCACCCAGGAACAAGCAAGTAGATGGGCGAACTAGTCTACTTACATTCCTTATCTGCAATCCCATCATACATTACGTATTAACAGAATTAGGGGGAAGGAGGACTTCATGGATGAAAAGGGGGGCTGGAGAAAGGTTAATGTTTATGAAACATTACATGATATTACAAGATATCAAACAAGCAGGTTAATATAGCATTCTTGTATAAGCAAATCCATTATACACTGAAAAGGTGAACATAGGTAACAAGTAAGGGACTGTGTAGATGAAGAAGAGGTTTAGAGCAGGTAGGCAAAGGTTAATGAAACATTACCTGACCTAGGCTTAAATAAGCAAGTTTTAGGGCATTTTTCACAGTCAGATTTGTAATACATTCAGGTACTTAGGCGTTTATTACCTGGACCAAAAACAAACAGGTCATTAGAGTATTCTTCACCAGCAAATCCTTTGATATATTGACACATGTAGCATGGTAGAGGTAGGAGGGGGTAAAAAGGAACATCACCTGGCTAAATAAGGGTATGGCAGGGAAGGGGTTAATAAACAAGTAAATGATATAGTGTTTTTCATCAGCATCAAAATTAATGTGAACAAAGCATCAGAGGGCAGCGGGTGATTGAAATGAGGGTATTGCAGGGAAGGGGTTAATGAAACAGTGCCTGACCCCAAACAAATAAATTGGTAGGATCAAGAAACGCTAGATTAATTCCTTATGTGCTTCCTCTCCTAAAATGCCTGGCAAGCCTAAATATACCCCTCCCCCTCTGTCCCCCAGTGGTCGCGGAGGTCACAGGGTCGCGGGGAGGAGAAGAAGTGAAATATGGCCGGGAATACCCTCTAAGGATTAAGGGACATCATGGCTGTACGATATGCTTGACATCAATCTCATCAGTGGAGCACCATCAGTGCCAAATCAAGTAGAACCGTTCCCTTAATCCTACAATGCACAAACCTGCCCAGAGCCGCCGTGTGCAGCCAGTGCAGAATTTATTGCCTTTATTTCATTGCCATTTTATTGCAGGGATATGGGTCATCATCCAATCTGCCTGGACAGTGATATTTAGGTGCAGATGTTCAGGTTCGGGTCAGTCGAGGTTCACTTGCGGTGGGTTATTATAATAGGGTTTTTACGCAGGATAATTGAGGTTATGCTGGTCGAGGAAGAAGGCCGTTATGGAGGGATTTAGCAGGATTTATTTAGGCATACTGGTCAAATATTAATAGTTGAAATACCAGAAGAGGGCCAGTACACCATTCTACATCCATATGATACCAGGAGGAGGAGACAAAGTGACAAGGAGAGACGGACTGACAGGTTTCCAGACATACTTCCTTTGTTAAAACTAAAAATCAGCAAAGTGTCTATTAGCTACTGCTGACATTGTTTTAAATGAATTTTTTTCTTAAAAAAAAAAGTCGATTCATTTTGGAATTTGTGAGGCACACTTACATGTACATATTCACAACCTGCTTAACCCATTAATGCCTGCAACAGCCAATACCACTGTACTATTTTGGTGATATCTCAATAAAACAAGCAATGGTAAGAAAATATTTGAAGTTGTTCATTACAACTGTATCTACAACTCTTCTCCAAATAGTTAAAAAATTGATTCTTCATTCCTTATTTATTTTCACAGTTATGACAGGTCCAGATGACACTCGTTAAGTAGATCTGCATGCATGATTGGATTAATCCTAACCTTAGGAGTGCATGTATTTGCATACAAAGGATAATATTAAGAGCATTTTACTTGATGACATACAGATGTTTTATTGGTGTCCCTTCAATCACTGTATTTAAAGAACACAATCAATCGCATGATATCAGTTGATAAGACATCAGCTTTGTTTTTTCTGTCAGAAACTGATTTAATCTAGGAGAGGATACCCTATGCAATGTAGAAAACAGATCATAATGGAAGCACTATTTAACAGCTTAGATTGAGGAATGGCTTAGATTGACGAAGAAATGGATCTGCGATGACCCTCATGCCAGCTAGCTGACTACAGATTTAAGATGATTTTATCTGATAACTGTAGGAATATATAACCACACGCTTACAAAAGGTAGCTCAGAATCCCTAGGACTTTTCTATGATAATCCAAAGGAATTCCTTGGTATTCCAAGCTTCATTTGCTAAAGGTAGCAATGTTTTGGTTATCAAGTAATTAATCAGATGTTTGCTTTGTAAATGCCACATATTGAATTGACATTCAATCAAGAAGGATATTAAACAGATAAAACATAAACTTCAAGAAATTTGAAAAAGTTGCATGGAATAATGTTCAGAGTTCAGTATAACTGTTCTTCATGAACTACACAGGCCAGAAAACCACATAGGAGAACACAAATGGCAATTTTTTTTTTGTGGGGGGAGGGGGGGCTTGGCGTGAACTTAAAATGGAGAGCATGGCAAGCCTGAGGTTGAACCCTGATAATTTGATATTACTCCTTATCCTAAATGCAATTAGGACTTATTTTTTCAGCAGTACCTCTAGGAACAGGATTATTGTAAGGACGACCTTGTACTACTGAAGCGTGCATCATCTTCTGCACATAATTAGATAATACTTGCCTGGAGGGAGATGGGCGATTGAATTAATATGTGAGAGGATAACTTCAAGTTATAAAGCAACATGAAAACCTCCATAGACCAACATAAAAAATGCATTTCTCAACAAAGATGTTTTGTCCTAAATTGGAGTAGGTCATTAGATCAAGGAAAGTGCATTCTCTTTCTATCTTATTTCCTACTCAATGATTGATTTTCTAAAATATGGAATGACCTCTCTATGATCACATAAAATAAGGAAGTAATAGTATTCTTCAGTAATTAATAAGCTCAATGTAATAAGATAATGGAAAAATATACAGAACATTGAAGCATCCAAGGTCTTACATCAGGATATTCCACTTTTGCATCTTGATATGAAAATTCATTATCAATTAATTTATCATCAATGCCTCGTAGGGTTAATTAGTCATGGAACCAGCTAGCCCAACTCAGATTTCCATTGACCATTACTCAAACTTCATTAAATTTTGTATCAGGGAGTCAGACAATGAACCAAGTGGGTCTTGTATTAATCAAAACAATTTGAATATGACAGGAAAATGAATTTTCTGAATTAAATGAGGTGTGATTTCACTCAACGTTTTCCCAATTCCCTTTTAGTATAGAAGCAAATAAGTAGACATTTTACTACCAAAACAGCTCTCTTTCAATGCCACTCATCATGGACTGGTTGGGCTAATACTACAATCCTAGCCTAAATTTCTGGGTTGTCAAATGTATTTTTCTGTCTCTAAGGGTTTCAGTTAACAGGAACCAAGTGGTCGTGATGGCCCGAGTAGCCTAAAACCTCTACAGATATGTGGGCTAAGTGGTGCCATATATCTACCATTGCTAATACTACACCACACTGCTTGGTCAACTCAGAAGGGAATGTCAACATTTTAGGGACTAAGAGTCTAGTCTTACTTCTTTCCTGATACATAATTTGACAACTGACCATGACATGTGAGATGCTGATTCTATCTTCTCCCACAAGAGGGCAGCACTGTATGGTCTACAAACCAAACTGTGGTGCTTACAAAATTAGCAACTCATAACCAACAGGACTGCACCCTTACCACATGGAGCTGGGCCTGGGGATTCCTGCAGAATCTTAGGATAATGCTAGGAAAATGCATGGATTTTCTGGGAAGTCCTAGCTACATTTGGTGAGCGTCACTGAGGACTAAACAAGTACTGAAATCCTGGTGAACTAGCTTAAGATATATTTTTTCTCCGTCATTTTCTTCAAGCTCATAAGGTCAAAAAGAAGACATCTGCAAGAAATGAATTAAAATTATAAGAAATAAAGAGAGCTGTTACTTATTTCCAAAGACATGAATAATAACTATGTTATTTCTTATGATTCAATTCAATGTATATATTTGGGTTTCTTGATTATGAATGACCAGTGTGACCACTATTGGCGCCATCTATAACCAGCCACAGAAATTAACACCTAAACATTGAGCAATAGATAGACCAGAACAGAGAAAAGCATTATTGATGTGAATCATAGCCTAGGAGCTAGGCTAAGTATGGGTTTATCGCAACATCCAAAGAGTTATCAAATAGTTCCTGTAATAATCTATTGTTTGAAAAAGTACAAGGAAATTTGTCACATCACACTACATGAACATAATCTCATCAACATGAAATGTGAGGCATGAACATGATGAAGTCGCTTTTTCAATTATAGAAATAATATGAGAAGGAGACTTGTACATGTAGGTTCAAAGTCATTTTCTCAATTATATCAATAACATGAGACGAAAAGTGTGTATATGGTAAAGTTAGTCATCTTCATGAGCAATCAAAATGAGCCTCAGCAGTTCAGAGAACTCCCTGGTTTAATGGTAAAACCTGCATTATATTCAGTTTGAATGGCGCTTGAAAATGCAACTGAAATAGTCTTCTTGACAAAACTTAAATTTTCATATTTTCTTTCCCAAGTAGGCATTTTCTGTATGGAAATGGAATATATAGAGAGACATCTGCAAGCCATAGCATTAAGTAGTTCATATCAACTGAATAGTTACCAGAACACCTTGTTCGAGAGCTATCCAAAGAAATCTATATGCAGTATGACGCCAGATATAGATCAACCAGGATGAATGAACTATCAAATATCCAGCTAGTGCTTGTCCCTTGAGAAGCATGAACCTTTGGTGCCCTCTGCACATCCCCAGGCACTGAATCTTTTCACAGGAATATCGCAAATCAACAGATAATTCAATTAGGCCCTATTAGCGACCACACCATCAGGTACTCCCTACCTGTCATTCACCTCCCTACATCCTGTAGAATGCACAACTTCCCATTAGCAAACATCATCAAATAACACTGGTACACTACTCAGGTAACAGACAACCTGAGTAGTGTAGGAGGGAGGGAGGGAGGGAGCCTGAGTAGTGTAGGAGGGAGGGAGGGAGGGAGTGAGAGAGAGAGAGAGAGAGAGAGAGAGAGAGAGAGAGAGAGAGAGAGAGAGAGAGAGAGAGAGAGAGAGAGAGAGAGAGAGAGAGAGAGGACATCATCAAATCCATTGAGTGTTTGTGTACTTGGGTGTTGGTAAAGTAGAAATTGAATAACTAGTGGCTTTATCACAATCAGGGAGTATAGATTACTTGAGTTACATGTCTCTGTCACAATTGAGCCATGGTATGGTAAACCAGAGCAAAGTTTAGTTAGATAATCATTTAGTAGGGATTTCTAATGCAACGTCTAATCCATTGAGTATATTTATACTTGTATGTTGGTTAAGTAGACTTTGTTGAATAAGGTCACGAATGCCTTTATCAAAATCGGGCCATGGTTAGGTAAACCACATCATAGTTAGGTAGGTTTATCCACTATGGACTTTACTAGACCATTGAGTTAGAGAGAGAGAGAGAGAGATGTGAAAATGATTTGTGATGTTATAGAAGAAAGACTTGAACAAATGATTACACAAATCACACAATCTGACACAATACTCTTTTAACTGATTGATTCATTTTTCTGAAGTATAAATTCTCAAGGTTCTTTTTCCTGAATACAAAACACAAATCATCCCTTTCTTTCCTTCTTCAGAGGGAGAGGGTTAACAAGAGTGCAATGGTTATGGGGACTAGTAGACTCTTGACTCGCAAACACACACATAAAAAACTGTATCATTCATGGCTTCATTTCTGGCCTGAGGGTGCATTATCATCCATTCTTCCTGGGGTGAAAAGAACAGCTGTTTTTTCCGCAGAAAAAAGATCGTATTGGTCATGCAGCGAGCGCCCGGCTCTACGCTGCCTTAGGGGAAACTCCCAGCGCTCCCATCACTTCACTTCTGGCCGCCGTGTCAACCTCACAGTCGGGCATCCACTGTTTGTTGTGTCTGAGCATGTGCAAAGATCAAAGAAACTTCTCAACTCAGTCATATCATACAATGGCCACGATAACAGAAAATAAGTTCGAGACTCCAAATGTTATCAAAGATTGATGGATTAGTCGTTCATTCATAATTCACAGATGTGATTGTTTTATAGTAATCACTGCACAATTCTAAAGGCGTGATTTCATCATACCTGCAGTTAGCAGCTTGAGGTAGAGGTTCATAGTGTTCTGTAAATGCCCTTAATTCTAGACATGCTATGATCAAGAAACTTTGACTTCAAGAACCAAGAACAGGGTCCAGCTACTAAGATCAAATTAGCCTAGTCCTAGGCCAAGAAAATTTATCACTTCTTTAATAACTCACCTAATGTTTATATACATTTCTAAAATGTCTACCCATATTTAGTTCTATATTGGCTCACCAGGCGGCCAGCAAGGGTCTATTTGGATTTCTGACTGACCAGGGTGACCACCACTGGTGCCATCTATCAACAGCAACTAAAACTAACACCTAAATATTGAACAGAAGATAGACCAGAACAGAGAAAAACACAATATAAGTAAATCATAGACTAGGAGCTAGTCTAAGATCAAATAAGCTTGCCCACCAAAAAAAAATAAAAAAATCTAAAGAATAATTCAGGAAAGCATGATAGAAACTAAACAGACTTTTAAACATAACTCTAAGAATAAAGTGTTAATCTTGTATACCGGTCCAAAGATGATGAATAGGGTGGATGATAGGCACGCCTGAGACTGGTCCCAAAACAATGTAAGAGATGGGTGCCGCAGCACAGACAGACAGGCATGCTGCTGGTGGTGAGCAAGGGGTCACAATGGGTCAGCCGCTGGCAGGAGAGTCACTAGAAGGTGAGGACAGTTCAGCGCCTTGATTGATGTGAATCCCCCCACCATGGGCCAGTTATCAATGGGAAAGCCACGCTAGGCATAGCAGAGATTTATGGGATCTCCAGCGGGCTAGGAGTATGGCATATAATTTGTCCCACAGTGCATGTAGACTGATAATCACACGGCTTGATCACAATATTGACATGTCAGCCGCCAAACACAACCAGATGGAGAATGTCTGAGCATAAAAAATGGTACATACATCACATCATAACTCATAAATCTACTTATAAATGAAATCTCTGAATGAATTTGAATTTATTCATTTTTACTTTATCTGCCATATCAAAGTTTCGTTGTGACTAGCTAGTTTTAGTTGTGAATGAAAAGAGAGTACAGTGGTACATTTATTTGGAAAGGAGATTAGTCAATAATCTTTATATATAAAGATAAATGAAGTAAATTAACTACCAATCTCTATTATAAAGTGTATTAGTAAGCATTATTATATCACCATTTATTACATTTCAATGGCATCATTCAAAATAAGATTTTCTTCTACAGTCTTTGGAAAAAACAAAGGAGAAAAATATATGATTTTCTGGAAATATGCAATTAATTACGTCAATATCTGCATTCTGAGGATCACTTGAATTTTAAAACCAAACCCACATTGGTTAGGGGTAATCTGACACATTCCCAGAAACACATTTCCTATTTACATATAATAGGCACAGCTGTTTTGCAGGCAGTGCTGAAGGCAAACCAATCAAACTGCAGATAATCCAAAAAGAAAAATACAATGGATCTGTGATTGAATAATCATTCATCTAAGAGTTTCACATAACATAGATATTGTTGAGAGGTTCCTCATATTTCCTAGTTCTATAATCTGCCACTAGATGGGGTACTCTTACAAGCCTCCATCACTCTCTAAGGCCTCTGTGCATAGCTCCTGTAAAACGCCCCCTCTTCCTAGTCTAAGTACCACTGATTTCAAAAGCTACCCTTGTTTTTTCTGACACAACCACCCTTGCTGTAAATTCAGTCCTAGTTCTATAATCTGCCACTAGATGGGGCATTCGTCCAAGCCTCCAGCCCTCTCCCAAGCCTTCATACACAGCTACTGTGTAATCCACTGTAAATCAAACACAATACCAAAGTTTATGAAAACAATCCAGGAACAACTGGCCTTCCTGGAAATTCTGTATGTACCCGAGGGAATCACTTTTAGGAAAGATAACACAAGCTTCTGGTTTAATATTCCATATTAATGTTTAGATTATTCGACATGAACTGTTGTAGTTTTTGAGTAGTAGATTTTGTAATAGTAGTTTTTGTAGTAGTACTTTTTGTAGTAGTAGTTTTTGTAGTAGTAGCAGCAGCAGCAGCAGCAGCAGCAGTAGTAGATGTAGTATTATTTACATTATTTTTTAACCATGTTTTGTGACATGAAAATTCAGGGAAAATAGAGGGAGAATGCACTTCAATCTAACTCATTTTTATTCATTTGCTTTTGGCAATTGCCATGAGAAAGCCAATGAGTAGTCATGTTGGACCAAGCACCCTTTTAGAGTTTCAAGTTCTTGTATTACCCAAGAGAAGCCCTCTGGGAACTGCAGGACAAGGCACTGACCAGTAAACTTAGATGACACCTCACAGAACATCATCGCAAATACAACTAGCAGGAGGACTAGCCTGCTGCAACCTTTTACCTAAACTCCCCTTTAAAATGCCATGCCTGGTCACTGCCTCTGACCAGCCAGCCAGCGCCACAGTGGACCTTTAAACAGTGATTGAGACGCATGTCCATGTGTACCTAATCTCATCTGGTGGAGCTCTTTAATTTGCTGCACACAAAAGGGCTGTGGGGATTTAGGAATTGTTGCACTGTGGAGAGGGTAATGAGGCGCAGGGGGAATTGAAGGGAGAAAGGCAAGACAGACCAACAAGGGTCAGGGCAGTACACGGCCGCCGGACAGACACATACACAAATTGGTCCTGATTAGGAGGTGATTAAAAGAAAGTTTCTGTAAAGTTACTTATATCAGAAGGGAAGCCTTCTTAGAATAGGCTTTTCAAGGACAATTCAATGTTGCAACCTGAGCTCAATTTTAACACACAATAAATACTTCTTATAAAGATAAAGTTTCTGATGTGCAATATATTCATGCATTTCCCATATCCTGATGCCACAATATCAAGTTAATTGTACATCCTAAGATGAACTGTAAATGTACTACACTTCAAGCATTTACTACCCCACCCTCAACCTGTATTTAAAGTACCCCCACCCCCAATGCCCACATATAGATAACGACTTTTTTACTAGGACAATTCTACATTTCCTGTTATTTTTGGAACTAAGTAAATTCCTGCACTTATAGAGAGCATGTTCCTTTGAATTTTCATCTTGAACTGATGCTTGTTAAAGATAAAATAATTGGTCAACAACCACTCAAGCCATAATCTTAAGTACCCTTCAAGACCGCCTAGTTGAAGCTTAAGAAGGTATTTACAAGTGCCCTGCTAGATTAGAAGAAATTGAAGAAGTCATACAAAAGTCACACATATAATCTACTGAGAGACTGGAAGAAAATTATGTTTTATGATGAAGTGTTAATCTAACGGGATCTAGTCAGTATACTGATAGAAAGGGTTAGCATTAACTTAACCCATTCATACCTATAAAGGACTTACTTGACAATTGTTGTCTGGGCCTATGCTACTTTTGAAAATAACTTTGGAATTAAACAAATTAAAAGATTTTGAAGGAGAGTCTACTGTTGTATACAGCAATTTTAGTGCCCCGCCCCCTTGATGATTAAAACAGAACTGTATGAAATCACTTCAGGGTTAGGTAGATCATTGAGACTCAGAATACAATATTCAGACAGCCATTCAATATAGTAGTGCAGCAAGTCTACTGAAGCTCTAGTGGCTCTGCCTTCTGGGTTAAAATAGAACTAAACTTGGCTGAAGTCAACTCAGGGTACCATATTCAGATAGCCATTCAATGTAGCAAGTCTACTGCAGCTCTAGTGGCTCCACCTTCAGGGTTAAAACAAAACTAAACTGGGCTGAAGTCAACTCAGGGTACAATATTTAGACAGCCATTCAATATAGAAGTGTAGCCATTCTACTCCAGCTCTAGTGGCTCCACCTTCAGGGTTAAAATAGGACTAAACTGGGCTGAAGTCAACTCAGGGTAAATCATTGAGACTCAGGGTATAATATTCAGACAACCATTCAATATAGACATGTAGCAAGTCTACTGCAGCTCTGACTGCTCCGCCTTCAGGGTTAAAGTAGAACTAAATGTGGGTGAAGTCAACTAAAGGTAGATCAACCAAGACTCAGGGTGCAATATTGAGATAGGTCTCAACACAGACTTGTTCAATGTAGCAGCAAGTTTAGGAGTGACCTGGAAGCCCACTGACCGCTGGCTGGCTGAGAAACAAAGGAAGGTGTGGGGAGGAGGGGGCCCACTCAGCGGGAGTGATCCGGGTAGACCAGGAACTGTGGTGGAGGTGGAGCTGAAGGGAGAATAATTGATGAGGGGGCCGGGCAGTCTAGTGATTTGACGACCTGCTCATTTCCGTAATGGCATGTACAAAGCCTGATTACTTCATTTTTAGATTTGGAGATTCGTTTATGGTCATTTTTTCTGCCAAATACGGGCTGAATCAGGACCAGACGATTGTAAATGGTGGAGCATGAAAGATATAGCATGTACAAGGCCTGATTAATTCATTTTAGTTTTGGAGATTTGTTTATGGTCACTTTTTCTGCCAAATATGGGCAGAATCAGGACCAGATAGTTGAAAATGGTGGAGGTAACATGACCCAGGGAAAACCACCAACTAACCCAAACTAACTGTCTCACATGTCTTGAGCTGGGTTCAAACATAGGCAAAGGTGACAGACAGTGAGTTATTAGTCAGTGGCAATCAACAACCAGGGATATTGATAAATCTCATTCCTACTCTTTCAAACCTGACCCAGGAAACTAACAAAGCAGCAACAATACCATAAATATCATCTTTAGTAACTTGATGACTTGTTGAGAGCAAAGGTGAAAGAATTTATTGTTGATCTTTATCTGGAAGCCTTGCTTTGGGTCAGAATACATCACAGATATTACTACATCAAAGAATATCAACAAAAATAATTAATTTTCATCATCACAAGTCAACGCCTGTTTAGTACCAGAAATAAATTAAATTACTTTATACCTTTCATGCTCAGTTACACTTAGATAATACTGTCAGAAAGATTTGTGATTTATGAATAAAATATGGTTTAGAAGACTATTCTATGGATATTTGGTGCTGATTGACAATTCAAATACTCTTATCAGAAGGGTATCCCTTCTATATTCTGGCACATAGGTAACCCTTGCTACATCTGTGTTCCCTTGACCCACCAAAGGTTGACTTCAGCCCTGGTTAAGTGTTGGCCCTGGGTGGAGCCACGTGCACGAGCTGCAGTAGATAACACATCTGCATCTCCAGGTGACTGTGCTGCCATCTACAGTTTAAAAGGGGCATCATACCAATCGATATCATACAAGATGAATTTCATGGTGTAACACCTATTTAAATGTATTAAGAACAAAGGCATACTTCATGAAATATTTAACTGAAAGTTATTTTCTGGGTTGAGTAAAACAATCCCTCTTCAAACATCTGTCAAAGACTAGTTTATTTGATGAGTTGTGTTCAATGCTTAGTATGGCCTGGCATCAATTCTTGATGAAGTGGGCACTGGGCAATTTCAAGAATAAGACCATATGGTGAGCAACCTAGAGGTTAAAGCAGTTTGTGAATGGGAAAATGGAAGATTAGCTTCAATAATAGTTCAATGGTAAACAAAGGAGTACTTCCTGGAAAGTCAGAGAGGGTTGTGTTGTTGGCTCCGCAAAGGGAAAGGTTTAGTTGCTGGCTAGGCACGTGGAAAGGTTTAGTTCTTGACTGGATGTTGGAGAGTCTAATGGGGACTTGGATAGACAAATCAGGAAACTTTGAGACTTGGATAGACAAAGGGAAATTTTTTTTTTTGTTTTTTAGTATAGAGAAAAGAAAAGGGTTTTTTCATGGAGATGACAGTTCTAAGAAAGAACAAGGTGTATGTATTGTTTATATGTTTGTTAGAATTTACATCAATATTAACACATATTGTCTTATCAGAATGCGATACAGACCCCAGCCTTGAAATGTGGTCTTTGGACAATAAAGGGTTAAATTGATCCAGCCAAGACCAGTGGTTGCATTGGGAGTTGTTTATAATACTGTTCAGATCCTATATAAACCCCTGGATATTCATTTAAAGAGGATGGTATGGTAGCATTTTTGGGATGCCACAACATTCATAACATAATGATATACTAAAGCCAGTGATACATTTTTTTACTGCTCAGACCCTATATGGAGACTTAGAACCCTCTGCAGTAATAATTAGAATATCAAATAATATTATGTTAGGATTCTTTTGTGTAGGTGAATATTTCATTCCAATGAAACACATATGGAACCATAAATATCATCTTCAGTAATAATTACTATATCAGATGTACGCCAGAATTCATTTTTGGAGGCGACAAATTTTCCGCCAGGATGAGGTGCATGAATGGCTGTAGAAGTTGTTTATAGTGTTGAGACCTTGGGAGGAGCTCCAGGGGCTTCAGCAAGCATGCTATGCACGAGTCTGTACCCTACCCGACCTCTACTGATGCCAGCATGCGTGAGCCCCAACCCCCAGATAAAGAGATGAAGGCAGCAGCCTTTGAAGATCTAAGGCCAAACATTGATGCTAATGAAAAATGCCTGAAAAGAGCCGGGTGAGCATTGATTCAATGAGGTTAGAGTCAGATTAACACTCATCAATACCACTTGGCTTGTCATCATCTTTGTCATTATCCAGCCAGACACTGCTTGGTACCAGACAAGCTCTGGGGTTTTGAAATAACTATACCTTTTGAATCAAAACTGCTTTTTATTATTTATTTTTTTCCTTTCAACATATGTGTATGTATGTATGTGCACACATGTATGTAAATGCAAGTGATAGTGCATCAATAAGGTAACTCATACTATTTGAAACACCACATGATATTCATCAATTGAATTACAAAGTTTCCACTTGCATGGCTATATAATGAATCTCTATTTTGAAGTATAAATGACTTTAAACTTTACCAATAAATACCAACCCCCCTGCCCCCCCCCCCCCCCCCCCCTTAAAAACAAAAAACAAAAATACACTACATCAAATTAATAAGACAATGCCCCTTCTGACGATTCATTTATGAACATAATAATGATGACAGCATATGTGATGATGATGATCATGATGATCATGAAAATGATGATGATGATACTTTGATGATGATGATTATGAGGAAGAGAATTGTATTGTAGAGATGCTCGATACAACTTATAGGACTAATTTCGTGTGATTATTTCGACCCCAAGATGAAGGGCATCAGAAGACTGCAATTGAGTCATCTTAATAAGAAAGACGCAAATGCCCCAAAACATTTGCATGCAGAGAAACGGCGACCACATCAAAGTGGATGATGATATTGTGCTATTGATTTCCTGAAGGAGACTGTGGTGCAGCTGCTGCTGTTAATACTGCTGCTGCTACTACTGCTGCGACTACTACTACTGCTGGTGCTACTACTGCTACTGCTGCTGTTGTTACTGCTGCTACTACTGCTGTTCTGCTGCTACTACTGCTGCTGCTGGCGCTACTGCTGCTTCTGCTGGTGCTACTACTGCTACTACTGCTTTTGCTACTACTGCTGCTGCTGCTGCTACTGTTACATGCAGTAATGGGGGGGGGGGGGGGGGGTGATTGTGGCTTCTTTGTTTCCAGATAGGGTCATTTCTAATTGTGGGAAATAACATGTAGCGAAGCGTGAGGAGAAGTGTCTGTGATGTGGCCAATGATATTATCAATCTTTCCTGATCTACACCTAGAGCTGGAGCACAGCCTGAGATGATAACAGAACGGCCACAAACAGAGGACCCTAGTGGTGGGCTGTGGTGGGGAGTTATTAACCCGTTCATGCTTGGTATTCTTTTTGTCAAGTGCAGTCTGGAACTATGATACTTTTGTAAATAACATGAATATGAATACATATTGGAGGAGATTTGTTAGTTATTTCAGCTCAATGATTCTCCTTCAAATAATTTCTGAAATTCGCATTTGTTAAAGAGATATGATCAAAATAGTCAGGTGATTTTGGGCGTTAAAGACATGACAAGGTTAACCCTTTTCCATCTGGAGTGCACACGTGATCCCACAACGTTGAACAAATATTTGAGAAATATTTGAAAAATATCTCAATAACTCAACGACTAAATTCGACAGGATGAACAAATTTCAGTCAATGATTCCACAAAATATTGCTTAGGTATAATATGTTTCCATATTAGATTGTCAAGTCATGTCTATGCTTCAAATGGGAGATCGGTTAAATCTTTCATGCCTGCAATGCCTAATATGTCTTTTATCATTTTTAAAGAATTTTTGGTATTATTCAATATGCCTTGACTGTTTTGGTAATATTTGGAGCACTATTACGAAGTATCTGAAGAAGATTTTTTGACCTTCCACACCTACATTCAACTCTTGTTGTGAATATATGCTTAATTCCAAAGTTAAGTTGATTCCAAAGTTGAGAGTATAGAAGGTCTGGACACCACTTGTCAAACACATCTCCAGGCTAAGACAAGCTGATTCACTTGGTCATATGAGGTCAGAGGGAATTTTGTTGTAAGGAAAGCTGATTGGTAATGTAATAGATTCATTCAAATGAAATGTACTTATTCAATTTCTTCATTTGGTCTTTTTCAAATGGTCCAGTTGGTTTAAGACCCCTTTGAGTGCATTTCCAATGAGTTGCAAGCTGTCTCTCACCACTGCCAGGGTTCAAATCCTGGCTGGGGCAAGTGAAAAAATTGCCAGTGACTATGTGGAGTTTTCAAAATATTGGTAATCACATATTGGTTATACTATGCAGATTAATAATTAACATTGTCGATAATTGCTGGCACACTACAGATGCCAGGGTGTTTTGTTGACCTAAGTAAGTTATTAAATAAAACAGATGCCCAATTCCGTGCAAATTTTCCTAAACAAATATTGCCTATTTCTGTTCTCGTTTGATAGGTTGTCAATACTGCACCTGGTGAGTAGGTTACTGGGCCACAGTGGCTGTGTTAACCAATTCACACTTAAAAGGTCATATGAAAATTGTCGTCTGGCTCTATGGTAGTTTTGATAATAACTTTGGAATTAAGAAAGATTTTACAAAATATTTGAAGGAGAGTTGTTGGTGAAGTTCTGAACAACATTTCTCCTTCAAATAGTTTCTCAATCTTGCTTTCGCCTATAAGATTGCATCAAAATTGTCAGGCTGTTTTGTACCGCTGTGGCTGTGTAAATAACGCTAGCTGAACATGCAACCTTCAACCCATTTCTATCTAGAGTACCATAGCATTGCTCTGCCAAACATGCAATAGTTCCAAAATAATCAATCATTCAGCTGTGCAAAAAATAATGTTCATTTCAATAATAGAGCTTGCAAAGGAAACTTTCTATGATTAATTCAAGATTCTAATCCAGTTTTGAAATAAGTCCATTTGGATTTATGTATATTGATCTGGCTATTCTTTAAGTTATACTAAGTATATTTCCTTTATTTTTTATTCATTTTCCTAGAGCACATGCTTTGTTAAGGTATGTCTACCACTTAACCTTTAGGTGTCTCAGTGGAGTCTCATGCCTGGCCACTTGTATGAGACACGAAGTATATATAATGTATCAGCACCTCTCAGCACTTCCTGCCAGTTGGCACACTCTCCCTTTCACTGCAGAAACTCACTTCCACGTCCCCTTCCCCCTCTTGTCTATGGGCAACCTTGTCCTCTTCAAAGCTCACTGAACTGTACACACATGCCTTTTAAATGGGTAAGCTTAATAATAGGTGCAGCGCCTTTTGAAAATAAAAAGCAAATTTTCCCATGACATTCCTTTCCAGCAATTACCTCTGCTTTCTCTGGCTGGAAGCAGTACCTTCTTTAACATACAGCAAAAAAAAAAAAAAAATGTCATTCCAGTATATCATACTTTTCCACAGGAAAAAACTGTCAAAAGTCCCACTTATAAAACAACTTTTTCCCTAATTGACATTATTCTTTAGCGGTCCCTTAAATTCACACAATTTAGTACAATACATGTATTTACTTAGTAATGTGAACTTTGTACTGAGCCTTAATTGATCAGACCTCCCGATTACAGTATATTATACCTTTTCACAGGAAAAACTGTCAACAAGTCTTTGTACATATAAAAAACTTCTTTCCTAATTGACATCATTCTAGTGGGCCCGAAAATCATAACTGAAAAATCACATAATTTAATACATGTATTTACTTTGTAATGTGAACCTTGTACTGAGCCTTAATTGATCTCACATTCCCACTTCAATTTGAAAATAACAAATTACAATTTTATGAATAGTGGACTTCACAGCAGTTAGAGGATTGAAAATAAACAGTATCATATCATAGGAGGTATAGCTGTATGCCAAATATGTTTTTCCAGAACAAAGCACATTTTTCCAGAGAGAAAGAAGAAAATGTCCTTTTAATAAACTAAACTAATAATAATGCTGCATTTTTCCTAGTTATAATGATGATGATGATAATAATAATAATAATGATAATAATGATAATAATAATAATATAATAATAATAATAATAATAATAATAATAATAATAATGATAATAATAATAATAATGATAATAATAATAATAATAACAACAAAATCAACTATGAAAATTGCCGTTTGACACATATAAGTTGATAACTGAGGCAAATGCTTTCCCTTTTGTTGCGTATTGCAGGCATGCAGCGAATGGAGTATCATTTCCGTATTTCTAGCGTCACCTAGTTACCGTGCCCGCTACTGCTGCTGCTGCTGCTGGAGCTGCTGCCGTGCCAGTGCAGGTTATTGACCCAGACTCCCCACATCACAGCCACCATGTTGATGTTTTGTAAACATCCTTCTCGCATGTGGGCCATGGCCCAATTACCTAATATCAACTTTGAACCATGCAGCGGTGGGGTCACGGTGGGATATCACCGCCCGACCCTGGACATAGTCGCTGCTGCTGCTGCTGCTGCCGATGCTGTTGTTTTCACCAACTGCTTGATGAAGCCACCTGCATCAAAGGTCTAGGACAAACCCATTCTAGCCTAGTTATAGGACAAGAATATTTTTTGCATGTCTTTTATATCTATGGATTGGAACTTTGAAACTGGGTGGACATAATTGGCCGTTGTAAAATTTCTGGGTGTCCGTTTTTTCAAGGGAGACCATTATATACTCAGAATACATACAAGAGCACGTATATTTTTCTTGAGAGAAGGTATAATATCTTTATAAAATGTCAACTAAATTGATTCAAACACATGCTTGAAATTAACATTTTAAAAAATTGCTCACACAAAATTCTGGGTGTCACAAGGGGTGATTTTTGAGGGGTTGGGTGTGTAAAGGGCATCCAGAGGCCCTGCTGGCCAAGAGCAACCTGGATGTCTTCCAAGTTCCTAAGACTTAAAAAAACTACCCCTTAGCACCTAACAAATCTGGATTTCATACATGGGAGAAAAAGTGAAAATAATCAAAATTCCAAATTCCTGTCAATTTAAGCTGACCCTGAGGAATTATGGCTTGGCCATGATCAGAGTGATATCTAGATTCAAAAGTTCAGTAGACTAGGAGCTTGTCTAAACCCAATCTAGCTCACAGCTTAGCTCACAGCACCACGAAGGTCTGAAAAACATGCTAAAATATATAGGATCAACCATATTGGTGTCACCGAAAAAAGAACCCATTCAAGCCTAAATCGCCCAAAAGCATCTTGACTTTTGATGAGAGCAATTTTAAGACAATATTTGAAGGAGAATGTCGAAAACCCAATCCACAACTTTCCCTCATATGTTTTGTCCATCTACACTTATTTTTTTTTCAGTTTTATTTGTCAAATTATCATGGATCAAGATGAAACCTGTCTAAAAGATCTCTAGGCAATAATTGGGTAAAACTGTATCTTGACTCTGAGGTCCATTAAATCATCTACCCTTGTGAATTTCACAATAAATATTTATGATCCAATTTCTTGTTAGATTCTGTTTTAGTACTGAAAACAATCAATACATATGCAATATGTACACTTTACAATTACTGTGTCATATGAAGGAGAATTTGACTGATGGCTTAATCAGTGAATAAGATTTTAGTAAATCTAAATGTGTGTGTCATTGACCTTTTCACAAGCTGTTGCGTCATGAATAAGGAACTGGATCTGAGTCAGCCTCAGACTCATAATAAGACATGCATCATTGGGTTGGGACTGATCACTATTTTTATATATTAACCTATAAATGCTCAAGAATTCCAGGAGGAATTTTCGTCTGGATATATTATACTTTTGATGATAACTTTGGAATAAAGAATGATTTTTACATTATACTTGAAGCAAGTAGGTTGTTAGTAATGTTCTGATAAACAAAAATCCATCAAATTGTCAGGATGATGTTGGATGCTGACTGGGCATTAATGGGTTAACCTTTACATGTCTGCCAATATTGTAAATATCTCTCAAAGAAAAGCAACTTTCAGAAAATAATTTGATTATGATCAAGGAGAAACGTTGAACAAAATCCAACACACAACTCTCCTTGAAATAGTTTTTGAATTTATGATTCATTCCAAAGTTATGTTCAAAAGTATTGAAGGTTCAGACAACACTTCTCAAGAAGAAGATCCCCAAGCATAAAAGGATTAATAGAGATGCAAACCCAGACCTGGATGCCTGGGCACTGTCAAGGGAAATACATCTGCACTGGCTGTAGGCATAGCAACAATATACGAATGCTGCAGAAAGAATAGGATGGATATCACAATAGGGTAGAGGCATCTGGGGAGCCTGTTGTGTAAGGGATGATTCATTCTCAACGTAGATGTGATCTTCAAGTGCACATCCAGGCAAGTTTGCACTAATGCACTAGGATAGACTAAGGCTCCTAGTCCCTAAAATGTTGACATTCCCTTATGTGTTGATCAAGCAGTGTGGCGTAGTACCAGCAATGGTAGATAGATGGCATCACCTGGTCCTCCTATCTTAAAAGGTTTTAGGTCACACTGAAACTGAGTCCTCTATTCATCTAGTGAGAAAATGAGAACTAATTTAGTCACCCTGGCCAACTTGACCACTAGGTGCCTGTAACAGAAAGACAGAAAAAATATGCATATGGCAGTCTAGAAATCTAGGCTAAGCTAAACTCTGTAGTGCAAATAACTGCACAACTAAAAATCTTTCCCCAAAATACAATTTTGAAAATTGCTACATTTTTTGGAATTGTTTCAAATTTTAGCTTTAGGACAACTACCTCCATACATGTCCAATGGTTTATTTGTCAACAGTGTGTTGAGAATGGTTCATGTTAGTCATGTTACTAATAGCCCATAATGTTGCCCTTCCCCCCAAAAGACATAACTGGTATAGCACTACTAAACTACACTTCTTGCTAACAAATCAAATACTTACTTGGCTTACGCTCTACCAACAACTATTATTTCTAAGGGGAACAATTACCAAATGGAAAATTTACAATCCCTAGGAAGTGTAAACTAGTCCCAGGACAAGTGGGAACAGGAGCAGGTGGGTACAGCACCCTAAACATACCCATTATTCATAACCATACTTATTAACCCATTCATGCCACCTGCAGATCATCCTTAACAAATCTCGTCTGGACCTATCATACTTTTGTAAAAATCTTTGGAATTAATCATAATTACACAAAATATTTGAAGGGGAGTTGTGAGATGGGTTGAGAACTACACTATCCCTTTAAATATTTTCTGGAAATTTCTTATGTTAGAGAAATATCATCATATTGGTCCGTCGGTTTTGGGCCCTACAGGCATGAATGGGTTAACCCTCATTATGGTCATAACTCAGACCATGACCATCAAGATCATCACCATTATCCTCAACATGACCTACAAAAGCCTATAATTGGTACCCTGAACCATACAACCTGTTATTCTGTGGTGAATATGTGAAAAGAAACACGTCTAGATTTTACTGTTTAGCTGTGGGTTGCCCTTATAGTTAGGGTCCTCTCCAAAACCCTTTGCTATTTCATGCCCAGATAAGGGTGTTTCGACAGGACAAACTGATATTCTATAGTGAGGTGTGAAAACAACTGTAGCTAGGTTTTACTTCTTAGCCGTGGTTAATACCCATATATTATGGCTCCTCTGCTAACCCTTATTGTATGTCCAAAATAGGGTGTTGAGTCCTGCCCCCAAAAAACTTCAAAATAAACAGGACAAAAATTATTGACCCATGAATGTATGTTCAGTAACCCAACCCTACATCCTTCATGGTTGCACAAATAAGCCACGTTTTAAATGACAATTAACACATGGACATGAATAAGATACCCAGAAGAGAGCTATTCTATCCAAGCTGAATATGTACATAGACATACTAAGTCAAATGTCATCACTTGTGGATAGATGGCACTGTGGTATGCTAGTGTGGGTAGTTATGAATACTGCATGTACAATCTCATTGAGTGGCAATTGTATGAACTAAAAAAACAACAGAAGGCTACATATCCGTACATAGAAGTGAGCATTGATTAATAAATAACATGGTGAAACACAGTAAAGCATAGTAGTAAGCCTAGGTTTTGAGTTGTTTGGTGTATTGCTGCTCAATCACTGGTAGACTAGGCTCCTAGTGAGTAGTCCCTAAAATGTTGATATTCTCTGCTGAGTTGACCAAGCAGTGTGGTGTAGTACCAACAATTATAGATAGATGGCACCACTTGGCAATCCTATCTCTAGAGGTTTGTCATACTCAAACTGAGTCCTCTATTCAACTGGGGAGATAAATGTGAATTAATTTGACCACTCTGGCCAGTGTGATCACTGGCCAGCATTAGGTCATTGGTAGACTAGGTTCCTAGTCCCTAAAAAGTTGACATTCCCTTCTGTACGCATTCCCTTCTGCGCTGACCAAGCAGTGTCATACTCAAACAGAATACTCTATTCCCCTGGTGAGATAAGTGTAAACTAAATTGACCACTATGTCCAATATTTGGTGACTGCTAACAGAAGAAAAAAACACGACAGAAAAATATAGATCACAGCCTAGAAATCTGTGCTAGGTCACTGAAGGCTGAAGGGCAGGATCTGCCTCTCCAGATTCACCTCTCTCACCCTCCTCACCCATTAACCCAAGATCAAATACCAGTCAAGCACTCGCCCCTGGTTTTATTTGCCAAAGACAACCAGAACTGACCCCAGATGATGACGCTACACATGTACTCCACACGCTTGCCCATACAATGCGCATGCACTCCCCGGGAATTAAAAATAGACAGGTGTTTCCGCGAAATTATCTCGATATAAAACGCTGCCATATTCATCTTTTTAATGCCCCTGGATGAATAATTTAATCAGTTGAAAGCTCTCAAGGCTGGCTGGGTGTTCAGAGAATCCAATAACACAGGATTATCCTGCCATCATGATAACTCCCTCACTAAAAAGATAAAGCTTTGGTATGTGGCTCTACCGCACAGTAAAGATGATAAACCGAGGAACAATAGCCATTGTTTGCACTGCCAGTATGCTTAAATGCTTGCTTTTGAACAGTGAGGTCACTAACCTCAATCCATGTTATAATGAACAGCATCATTCCCACAATAAATTCTTGCCATCTGATCAATATCATTCCATATCTTCATTTTATTTCCTTAAACATGATGAAGGATTTTTTGACAGGAATATGAAAGAGATTTTTTAGGACATTTTTCTATAGGAATGAAAAATCACTTTAGGCATGTGAACAATTCCTGGGGAAGATACAGAATTTCTGATCAGTTATGTCCATTTCCAAATCAAATGAAAGGAAAAATGTTGTGCCAATACATGGCACTATAAAGGTGATCTTTTAAGAAGATTGTGCAAGGAAAATACATTTTTCAATATTAATATGCATATTGCCAGTAACTTAAAGTCAACTACAGCTTATGACAGCATTGAATAAGTTGATCCCATTCGTGCCTGAAACAGCCAAAACCACCTGATTATTTTGATGATACATTTATACTTGAAAGGAGAGCTGTTCATTAGAATTTTATCTACAACTCTTCTTTAATATTTTCAAATTTGTCTCATTCCTAAGACTTTTTTTAAAAAATGAGGCACTTGTCAAGTAGATCTGCAGGCATGAATGGGTTATTTCAGTTTACACATTTAACCCATTCTTCCTTGAATCAATTTTTTGTAAATCACTTATATTTAGCGATATTTTGCTGAAAATCATTGTTCTTCTTGGGTTATCTAATATCTCTAAAAGAAAGGCAACTTTCAGAAAATATTTGAAAAGGCAATGCTGATCTACAACTAACTAACAACTCTCCTTCAAATATGTTTTCAATTAATGATTTATTACTAAGTCATTTTCTTGAAAAGTAGCATAGGTCCAGATGACATTTGTGAAGTAGGTCTTTATGCATGACCAGATTCAAGTCTAGTAGGTATGCTTGGTAGAATGCACTCAGAGCAATATAACTGCAATAAAACAGCATTGTTTCTACAATATGTGCAAAGAAGGGAGCATTGTAATAGAAGGCAGTTATCCCAGAACACCCCTCTCTCCCTCTCTCTGATATTACATTACACTTGATTAATTTCACTCGGCATTCTTAGGGGATATCAGGAAATTGTACAACTAGATGCAGAAAAAAACAGCTGGTCCCAGAGGACAAGGAAACTGAACTAATGAATAGTTAATTTGCATGCTGTGAGACATTGGAAAAGAATAACAGAATATTCCCTGACAACTACATAGTCTATCCATCAAGTAGAGTAACCTTGTTAGAATATAACCTAATTATTAATGAAGTCTCTAAATTTGCTTCCATATATTTACATGCACAGTGTGTGTGTGTGTGTGTGTGGTGTGTATGTGTGTGTGCATGTGTGTGAGTGTATTAGTAAATATGTGTGTGTGCATGTGCATATGTTTGTCTGTATGAATGTATGTGCAAGTCACACATGAGTGAAGTACCCAGGTTCCTAATCAGGATTCATTTAGGAAGAGGGATTTAAAGAAAATAACTCTTGAATTAATGGGTTCATCATAGAACTTAAGGTCGCTCAGAATATCTAAGTGCTTCCTTCAACTAAACACACAAGAATTTTCTCAGAAAAAAAGAATAATCATTCTAAATGTTTGCAATCAATCATTATGCAAATACTCATCATGCAACTGACTGTAATTAAGACTTTAACGACTGGGCTAATTATATCATGTCATCATGTTAGCAGCATTTGCTTCATCCTTCACGGCACCGACTATCAAAGACCTGTAATTATGACACCCCAGGTGAAAACAATAGCGTTCCTAATCACCAGAAAGGCTTTTTACAGTGGGATAAAGTGGGTTATGAGTGAGTGTGTGGTTATGATTGCAGCAGTGCGGGAGAGATGAGTCATAACGTTTATGACATTGGTGGTGGGGGAATACTGAAAGCGGGTTACGATTCCTTGGCGTCCCATCCTTGCCAACTGCGCTCAGGGCCTTATGAGGGTTCTCCCTTACAGGGCAGTCTCCTAACGGGGCATGAATAACACATAGAGACAATAAGACACTAAACAGATACAGCTGTTCAGGGCTGTTTTCATGGAGGGGAATCAAAGGCAATTAGCAGCCCCCTTGATTGTTATGGACATGAAATATTGCACAATTGAGAATATCAAACTCACCCAGTATACAGGGTGCTTATCAATATAATTACCCAACATCATTAACACATCACAGTCAAAGTAAGTCAATGCAATACAGTGCCAATCTATAAAAATCATTCAAATATTTTTCCTGACTCCCAAGGTATTTTCAAAATTATCATGGCGTCCGTGTACCACATTTAAAGCAAATAGGTTAAATGCTACCAAGATATTCTGTTAATGTAGATGCTTGCATCTTAGCTATACCATTCATGAACACTTACAAGATGAGTGCAATCAATTCCTCTACCAATAATTATAAGCCTGACCAGTGTGACCACCCTTGGCGTGATCTATCACCAGCCACAGGAACTAACACCTAGACATTAAGCATAAGATAGATACCAGAACATAGAAAAGCATCATCTTATGAAATCATAGACTAGGAGCTAGTCTGCATTTACAACTTGTGTGGCACTATTGTATGAACTAAATTGCCAACAGTTAGTCACAACCTACCCTAACCCTTCCAATGCTAAGGCTACTTTCGTACGAAGCACAAGGGCGCAAAGATTTTCGAAAACCATCTAAACCCTGTCATATTGGTACTCATTAGATAGCTCTCACTGAGTACCTTCAGATACAGCTGTTCTGGGCTGTTTTCATGGAGGGGAATCAAAGGCAATTAGCAGCCCCCTTGATTGTTATGGACATGAAATATTGCACAATTGAGAATATCAAACTCACCCAGTATACAGGGTGCTTATCAATATAATTACCCAACATCATTAACACATCACAGTCAAAGTAAGTCAATGCAATACAGTGCCAATCTATAAAAATCATTCAAATATTTTTCCTGACTCCCAAGGTATTTTCAAAATTATCATGGCGTCCGTGTACCACATTTAAAGCAAATAGGTTAAATGCTACCAAGATATTCTGTTAATGTAGATGCTTGCATCTTAGCTATACCATTCATGAACACTTACAAGATGAGTGCAATCAATTCCTCTACCAATAATTATAAGCCTGACCAGTGTGACCACCCTTGGCGTGATCTATCACCAGCCACAGGAACTAACACCTAGACATTAAGCATAAGATAGATACCAGAACATAGAAAAGCATCATCTTATGAAATCATAGACTAGGAGCTAGTCTGCATTTACAACTTGTGTGGCACTATTGTATGAACTAAATTGCCAACAGTTAGTCACAACCTACCCTAACCCTTCCAATGCTAAGGCTACTTTCGTACGAAGCACAAGGGCGCAAAGATTTTCGAAAACCATCTAAACCCTGTCATATTGGTACTCATTAGATAGCTCTCACTGAGTACCTTCAGATGAGTACCCATATGCCTGAGGCTTTCAGTCAATTTTCAGTTTTTTTTGCATCATTTTGAAACAGCCAAATTAGCTATCAGCAGCATACGGGCTAATGTAAATGTGACCATTGATTTATATATAATATGGTAAAACATAGTATCTGCACATTTTTCTCATCATTTCAGGGAGAGGAATAGGTGACATCAGGTCAGCAGCTGGATCTAGCTGTGTCAGGATCTCCTCCCTCTGGAACAGAACAGGTGTTTAATTCACAAACTAGCACACACCCTCTCTGTGAACTATTGAGGACTCATTGATTAATCCAATTTATCCATGCCAATTTATTAATGTTTCATTGCAAGAGCTATGACCTAGCTTCAGCCTACACTACTGAATGTCTTTACTCAAAGCAAAGAAACAGCTATCTTGCATTCCTAAAAAGGCATCTATCCAATTGAGGATGTCTATGATAATAGATGGCTGTTAAGAAGCCTAGGTTTTACTGTATCATGCCCTTCTAACCATGCTATAGTAGAATGAATGTAAAATGATTCATTTTGAGTAGGAAAAACAAACTGGTACAGAAAACTGTTTTTCCAATTACAAAATACAACAAGGTACAATTATCTTAGAAGAGGAAACAAGATTTCAAGGCTGAGTTTGAGTTTCCATGGACAGGGTTGAGATCTTTATTTCAACCCAAACCATTTTACTTCAAACTTCGCTACATAAGAAAATATTGCTCCATCTAGCCTTCCAACATGCTGAATAGCTGCTATTCACAGTATTTAGTCTTATGGACACATGGTTTCAAGAAATTGCAAACTCAATGGTCTAGTAAAGTCCATAGTGGATAAACCTACCTAACTATGGTCTGGTTTACCTTACCATGGCCCGATTGTGATAAAGGCGTTTGTTACTGTATTCAACAAAGTCTACTTAACCAACATACAAGTATAAATATACTCAATTGATTTAACGATGCATTAGAAATCCCTACTAAATGATTATATAACTAAACTTTGCTCTGGTTTACCATACCATGGCTCAATTGTGACAGAGACATGTAACTCAAGTAATCTATACTCCCTGATTGTGATAAAGCCATTTGTTATTCAATTTCTACTTTACCAACACCCAAATACACAAACACTCAATGGATTTGATGATGCATTAGAAATCCCTTCTAAATGATCACAGTCCCCCCTCTCTCTCTCTCCCTCCCCCCTCTCTCTCTCCCTCCCTCCCCCCTCTCTCTCTCCCCCTCTCTCTCCCTCCCTTCCCCCCTCTCTCTCTCTCTCTCTCTCTCTCTCTCTCCCTCCCTCCCTCCTCTCTCTCTCTCTCTCTCTCTCTCTCTCTCTCTCTCTCTCTCTCTCTCTCTCTCTCTCTCTCTGTCCCCCCCCTCTCTCTCTCCACCCCCTCTCTCTCTCTCCCTCCCCCCTCTCTCTCTCCCCCCCTCTCTCTCCCTCCCTCCCTCTCTCTCTCTCTCTCTCTCTCTCTCTCTCTCTCTCTCTCTCTCTCTCTCTGTCCCCTCTCTCTCTCTCCACCCTCCCACCCCCCTCTCTCTCTCTCTCTCTCTCTCTCTCTCTCTCTCTCTCTCTCTCATTATGTGCAATGCATT
>OZ012684.1:67825743-67879450 GCA_963942565.1 Maea johnstoni | reverse complement strand
CACCAAAAAAAATCAAAAAAAATCTAAAGAATAATTTATGAAAGCATGATAGAAACTAAACAGACATTTTAAATATAGATATAGATAGATAGATAATCTTTATTTCAAGTCGGTAATAATTTTACATAGTAAACACGAGCTGCCAGGGCTCTTGGCCGACTACAAAATAACAATTCAAGATACAGGTGAACTTGGATATGACGGACTCAATGGGACCAGGAAAATTGGTCCGTCATATGTGAAATCCGTCGTATACATATGACGAATACTTGATATGCATCGGACTGGGACCAAGCATATCGTCTGTCATATGCAAAAATCCGTCGTACAATGGTCCGTCATATCCAAGTTCATCTGTAAAACATACAGGGTTTAACTCTAAGAATAAAGTGTTAATCTTGTAGACCGATCCAAAGATGATGAATAGGGTGGATGATAGGCACGCCTCAGACTGGTCCCAAAACAATGTAAGAGATGGGTGCAGCAGCACAGACAGACAGGCATGCTGCTGCTGGTGAGCAAGGGGTCACAATGGGTCAGCCGCTGGCAGGAGAGTCACTACAAGGTGAGGACAGTTCAGCGCCTTGATTGATGTGAATCCCCCCACCATCGGCCAGTTATCAATGGGAAAGCCACGCTAGGCGTAGCAGAGATTTATGGGATCTCCAGCGGGCTAGGAGTATGGCATATAATTTGTCCCCCAGTGCATGTAGACTGATAATCACACGGCTTGATCACAATATTGACATGTCAGCCGCCAAACACAACCAGATGGAGAATGTCTGAGCATAGAAAATAGTACATACATCACATCATAACTCATAAATCTACTTATGAAATCTCCGAATGAATTTGAATTTATTCATTTTCACTTTATCTGCCATATCAAAGTTTCGTTGTGACTAGCTAGTTTTAGTTGTGAATGAAAGGAGAGTACACTGGTTCATTTATTCATTAATCTTTATATAAACAGATGAATGAAGTAAATTAACTACCAATCTCTATTATAAAGTGTATTATTAAGCATTATTATATCACCATTTATTACATTTCAATGGCATCATTCAAAATAAGATTTTCTTCTACAGTCTTTGAAAAAAACAAAGGAGAAAAATATAAAATTAATTACATCAATATCTGCATTCGGAGGGTCACTTAGATTTTAAAACCAAATCCACATTGGTTAGTGGTAATCTGACACATTCCCAGAAACACATTTCCTATGTACATATAATAGGCACAGCTGTTTTGCAGACAGTGCTAAAGACAAACCAATCAAACTGCAGATAATCCAAAAAGAAAAATACAATGGATCTGTGATCGAATAATCATTCATCTAAGAGTTTCACATAACATAGATATTGATGAAAGGTTCCTCATATTTCCTAGTTCTATAGTCTGCCACTAGATGGGGTACTCTTACAAGCCTCCATCACTCTCCAATGCCTCAGTGCATAGCTCCTGTAAACACCCTTTCTTCATAGTCTAAGTACCACTGATTTCGAAAGCTACCCATCTCTTTTCAAACACAACCACCCTTGCTGTAAATTATGTTCTAGTTCTATAATCTGCCACTAGATGGGGCATTCGTTCAAGCCTCCAGCCCTCTCCCAAGCCTTCATGCACAGCTCCTGTGTAATCCACTGTAAATCAAACACAACACCAAAGTTTATGAAAACAATCCAGGAACAACTTGTCTCCCTGGAAATTCTGTATGTACCCAAGGGGTTCACTTTTGGGAAAGATAACTAGAGCTTCCGGCTCAATATCATAATTGTTCCTTGCTTACAGAGCTTTCACCATTCCATATTAATGTTTAGATTATTAGACATGAACTGTTGTAGTTTTTGTAGTACTAGTTTTTGTAGTAGTAGTAGTAGTAGTAGTAGTAGTAGTAGTAGTAGTAGTAGTAGTAGTAGTAGTAGTAGTAGTAGTAACATTATTTTTTAACCATGCTTTGTGACATGAAATTTCAGGGAAAATAGAGGGAGAATGCACTTCAATCTAACTTTTTTTTTATTCATTCGCTATTTGCAATTGCCATGAGAAAGCCAATGAGAAGTCATGTTGGACCAAGCACCCATTAGAGTTTCAAGTTCTTGTATTGCCCAAGAGAAGCCCTCTGAGAACTGCAGGACAAGGCACTGACCAGTAAACTCAGATGACACCTCACAGAACATCATTGCAAATACAACTAGCAGGAGGACTACCCTGCTGCAACCTTTTACCTAAACTCCCCTTTAAAATGCCATGCCTGGTCACTGCCTCCGACCAGACAGCCAGCGCCACAGTGGACCTTTAAACAGTGATTGAGACGCATGTCCATGTGTACCTAATCTCTTCTGGTGAAGCTCTTTAATTTGCTGCACACAAAAGGGCTATGGGGATTTAGGAATTGTTGCACTTTGGAGAGGGTAATGAGGCAGAGGGGGAATTGAAGGGAGAAAGGCAAGGCAGACCAACAAGGGTCAGGGCAGTACACGGCCACCGGACAGACACATACACAAATTGGTCCTGATTAGAGGGTGATTAAAAGAAATTGTTTCTGTAAAGTTACTTATATCAGAAGGGAAGCCTTCTTAGAACAGGCTTTTCAAGAACAATTCTTTGTTGCAACCTGAGCTCTGATAGTTTAAATTTCATACAAACACACACAAAAAAAATATCATGAAGATAAAGAATCTGATGTGCAGTATATTAATGCATTTTTCATATCTATAGGTGTCAAAATACTGATTCAGTTAATTGTATAAACCAAAATAAACTGTAAATGTAAAAGGTACACAGAGAAATAAATTGTTTGAATAAATCAGGCCAGTTCACACACTGGCTGACTTCAAGTTTGGTGTTAACACAGATGTTAACATCGGTGTTAGTGTTACCAGGGGTGGTAACACGCTATTTGAAGTGATGGGCATATGTTAGGTGGTAACACACATCTATCCCATAATGCCCCATAATATGTGTGTTAACACAAAATGTAACAGAAAATGTTAGTGTTGATCTGTGAAAGGTGTTGAAAAGAGCATGGTCCCCATATACTTTCTGAAGGCCTCAACAGTAACGGCTTAGGTGTTAACACCGTTTTGACTTCAAGTCCTATGTTAGTGTTTGGTACCATCTTCAGCTACTGACGACCCATTGCACCTAGTTAAAAAGGTTGTCTGAGTATAATTCACTTCATTTCAACAGTTCATTTATGATAATAATAATAATGATAATAATAATGATAACAATAATAAAAATTTTGAGAATAATTATAAGCTATTAATGAAAATGATCTTAAGTTAACAATAAAAATGAAATTAATGATAATTTTTTTTAAAGTTTGTATTATCCTAATAAAAGATATGATATGAATGATATGTGTCTGTATTAAACTGAAAGAGACTAATAGTTAAGTATTACATTCCCAGCATGTTGCTGTTCTTTACTATGACAAACATTATTTGCTTGAGCAGGACACACATCTTCACATCTTTTCAACTTGTTGAGTGGCTGGGATTAACAGATCTGTTAGTGTTACCATGTGTGTTAAATGTAACACCGTACTTGAAGTCAGCCACTGTCTTAGCCTAAGCCATAGGTGGAACAATTTTGTTTATTTTATATGTAATTGCATGGAATAACCCTAAATTCTGTAGTGCCTAAAATGCCAATACTATTTTGGTATTATCTAGGTGACCACAGCATTTTTTGAAAATTTCTGAAGAAATGCAGATCAGAACCGAACCCATAGTTATACTTGAAACATTTTGAATTTGGGTATAATTAGTTACTTTAAACATAGACTACACTACACAGGGAATTACATACATTCCTTTCCTCAACCTACATTTGAAGTACCCCCACCCTCAATGCCCACATATAGATAAGGACTTTTTTGACTAAGACAATTCTACATTCCAGTTATTTTTGGAACTAAACAAATCCCTGACTCTAATAGCCAGCATGCTCCTTTGAATTTTCATCTTGAACTGATGCTTGTTAAAGATAAAATAATTGGTCAACAACCACTCAAGCCATAATCTTAAGTAGCCTTCAAGACTGCCTAGTTGAAGCTTAAGAAGGTATTTACAAGTGCCCTGCTAGATTAGAAGAAGTTGAAGAAGTCATACAAAAGTCACACACATAATCTACTGCCAGACTTTATGACAATTATGTTTTTTTATGATGAAGTGTTAATCTAACGGGATCTAGTCAGTATATTTGGTAGAAAGGGTTAGCATTGATTAAACCATGATTCATGCCTAAAGACCTATACTTGACAAATGTTGTCTGGGCCGATGCTACTTTGAAAATTGAACAGATTTTTGAATTAAGGTCTACTGTATTATCTACTGCAGCTCTAGTGGCTCCACCTAAGAGGTTAAAATAGAACTTAACTGGACTGCAGTCAATTTAGGGTATACCATTGAGACTCAGGGTGCAATATTCAGACAGTCATTCAAAAGAGATGTAAATTAGCAAGTCTACTGCAGATCTAGTGCCTCCGGCTTCAGGGTAAAATAGAACCAAACTAGGCTGAAGTCAATCCAGGGTTGATCATTGAGACTTAGGCAACCATTCAGTATAGGCATGTAGCAAGTCTACTGCAGCTCTCATGGCTCCACCTTCAGGGTTAAAATAGAACTAAACTTGGCTGTAGTCAACTAAAGGTAGATCAACCAAGATTTAGGGTGCAATATTGAGAGCGGTCTCAACACGGACTTGTTCAATGTAGCAGCAAGTTTAGGAGTGAGTGACCTGGAAGCCCACTGACCGCTGGCTGGCTGAGAAACAAAGGAAGGTGTGGGGAGGAGGTGGTCCACTCAGCTGGAGTGCTGCGGGTAGACCAGGAACTGTGGTGGAGGTGGAGCTGAAGGGAGAATAATTGATGAGGGGGCCTGGCCGTCCAGTGATTTGACGAGCACATTGGCCTGCTCATTTCCGTAATGGCATGTACAAAGCCTGATTACTTCATTTTTAGATTTGGAGATTCCTTTATGGTCATTTTTTCTGCCAAATACGGGCTGAATCAGGACCAGACGATTGTAAATGGTGGAGCATGAAAGATATAGCATGTACAAGGCCTGATTAATTCATTATAGTTTTGGAGATTTGTTTATGGTCACTTTTTTTTGCCAAATATGGGCAGAATCAGGACCAGATAGTTGTAAATGGTGGAGGAAACATGACCCAGGGAAAACCACCAACTAACCCAAAGTCACTGGTAACTGTCTTACATGTCTTGAGCTGGGCTCAAACATAGGCAATGGTGACAGACAGTGATGTATTAGTCAGTGGCAATCAAAAACCAGGGATATTGATAAATCTCATTCCTACTATTTCCAAACTGACCCAGGAAACTAACAAAGTAGCAGAAATACCATAAATATCATCTTTAGCAACTTGATGACTTGATGAGAGCAAAGGTGAATGAATTTATGGTTGATCTTTATCTAGAAGCCTTGCTTTGGGTCAGAATACATCACAGATATTATTACATCAAAGAATATCAAAAAAGATAATTAATTTTCATCATCACAAGTCAACGTTCATTTAGTACCAGAAATAAATTGAATTACTTTTAAATACCTTTCATGCTCAGTTATACTTAGATAATACTGTCAGAAAGATTTGTGATTTGATACCCATTAAACTACTTATGAATAAAATATGGTTTAGAAGACTATTCAATGGATAGTTTGTGCTGATTGACAATTCAAATACTCTTATTCTGGCTCATAGGTAACTCTTGCTACATCTGTGTTCCCTTGATCTACCAAAGGTTGACTTCAGCCCTGGTTTATTTTTGGCCCTGGGTGGAGCAACACTAGCTACAGTAGATAACATATCTGCACCTCCTGGTGACTGTGCTGCCATCTACAGTTTAAAAAGGGTATCATACCAATCAATATCAGACAAGATAAATTTGATGGTGTAACACCTATTAAAAAGTAAGAAGAAAGCCATGCTTCATGAAATATTTAACTGAAAGTTACTTGAGTACAAAAAATCCCTCTTCAAATATCCTTCAAAGACTAATCTATTTGAGTTGTTCAGGTTGAGTAAAATAATCCCTCTTCAAACATCTTTCGAAGACTAGTTTATTTGATGAGTGGTGTTCAATGCTTTTTATTGCCTGGCGTCAATTCTTGAGGAAGTGGGCACTGGGCAAGTTCAAGAATAAGCCCATATGGTGAGCAACCTAGAGGTTAAAGCAGTGATTTAAGTTTGTGAATGGGAAAATGGAAGATTTGCTTCGATAATAGTTCAATGGAAAACAAAGGAGTACTTCCTGGAAAGTCAGAGAGGGTTGGGTTGTTGGCTCGGCAAAGGGAAAGGTTTTGTTGCTGGCTAGGCATGTTGAAAGGTTTAGTTCTTGAATAGGCAAGGGGAAATATCTGCCTTTGGATAGGCCAAGGGGTAATTTTGGTCCTTGGATAGGTCAATGAGAAATGTTTCATTTGTGGATGGGCAAACAGTATTAAAGGGTGGATGTTGGAGAGTCTAATGAGGAAACTTTAAAAATTGAATAGACAAATCAGGAAATTTTTGACACTTGGATAGACAAAGGGAAAAGTTTTTTTTGTTTTTTAGTATAGAGAAAGGGAAAGGTTTGTTTCTTTGAGATGGCACTTCTAAGAAAGAACAAGGTGTATGTATTGTTTATATGTTTGTTAGAATTTACATCAATATTAACACATATTGTCTTATCACAATACAATACATACCCCAGCCTTGAAATGTGGTCTTTGGACAATAAAGGGTTAAATTGATCCAGCCAAGACCAGTGGTTGCATTGAGAGTTGTTTATAATACTGTTCAGATCCTATATAAACCCCTGGATATTCATTTAAAAAGGATATAGAATGGTATGGTAGCATTTTTGGGATGCCACAACATTCATAACATAATGATATACTAAAGCCAGTGATACATTTTTTTACTGCTCAGACCCTATATGGAGACTTAGAACCCTCTGCAGTAATAATTAGAATATCAAATATATGTTAGGATTCTTTTGTGTAGGTGAATATTTTATTCCACTGAAACATATATGGAACCATAAATATCATCTTCAGTAATAATTACTATATCAGATATACGCTGGAATTCTTTTTTGGAGGCGACAAATTTTCCGCCAGGATGAGGTGCATGAATGGCTGTAGAAGTTGTTTATAGTGTTGAGACCTTGGGAGGAGCTCCAGGGGCTTCAGCAAGCATGCTATGCACGAGTCTGTACCCTACCCGACCTCTACTGATGCCAGCATGCGTGAGTCCCAACCCCCAGATAAAGAGATGAAGGCAGCAGCCTTTGAAGATCTAAGGCCAAACATTGATGCTAATGAAAAATGCCTGAAAAGAGCCGGGTGAGCATTGATTCAATGAGGTTAGAGTCAGATTAACACTCATCAATACCACTTGGCTTGTCATCATCTTTGTCATTATCCAGCCAGACACTGTTTGCTCCCAGACAAGCTCTGGGGTTTTGAAATAACTATACCTTTTGAATCAAAACCGCTTTTTATTATTTATTTTTTCATTTCAACATATGTGTATGTATGTATGTGCACACATGTATGTGAATGCAAGTGATAGTGCATCAATAAGGAAACACCACAGGATTTTCATCAATTGAATTACAAATTTTCCACTTGCATGGCTATATAATGAATCTCTATTTTGAAGTATAAATGACTTTACACTTTACCAATAAACACCAACCCCCCCCCGCCATCCCCCACCCTAAAAACAAAAAACAAAGACACTAAATTGAATTAATAAGACAACACCCCTTCTGATGCTTCATTGATGAAGATAATAATGGTGATGACAGCATATATGTGATGATGATGATGATGATGACGACGATGATTATGATGATGATACTTTGATGATTATGAGGAAGAGAATTGTATTGTAGAGATGCTCGATACAACTTATAGGACTAATTTCGTGTGATTATTCAGACCCCAAGATGAAGGGCATCAGAAGACTGCAATTGAGTCATCTTAATAAGAAAGACGCAAATGCCCCAAAACATTTGCATGCAGAAAAACGTTGACCACATCAAAGCGGATGATATCGTGCTATTGATTTCCTGAAGGAGACTGTGGTGCAGCTGCTGCTGCTACTAATACTGCTGCTGCTGCTGCTGCTACTGCTGCTGCTACTGCTGCTGCTGCTGCTACTGCTGCTGCTGATGCCGCTACTACTACTGCTACGACTACTACTACTACTGCTGGTGCTGCTGCTGTTGTTACTGCTGCTACTACTGCTGTTCTGCTGCTAATACTGCTGCTGCTGCGGATGCTACGACTACTACTACGGCTGGTGCTACTACTGCTGCTGCTGTTGTTACTGCTGTTATGCTGCTACTAATGCTGTTCTGCTGCTACTACTGCTGCTGCTGGTGCTACTACTGCTACTGCTGATGCCACTATTGCTGATGCTGCTACTACTGCTATGACTACTACCACTACTTCTGGTACTACTACTACTGCTGCTGTTGTTGTTACTGCTGCCACTACTACTGTTCTGCTGCTACTACTGCTGTTCTGCTGCTACTACTGCTGTTCTGCTGCTACTGCTGGTGCTACTACTACTACTGCTGCTACTATTACTGCTTTTGCTAGTACTGCTTTTGCTACTACTACTGCTACACGCAGTAAGGGGGGAGGGGGTGATTGTGGCTTCTTTGTTTCCAGATAGGGTCATTTCTAATTGTGGTAAATAACATGTAGCGAAGCGTGAGGAGCAGTGTCAGTGATGCGGCCAATGATATTATCAATCTTTCCTGATGATCTACACCTAGAGCTCGAGCACAGCCTGAGATGATAACAGAACGGCCACAAACAGAGGACCCTAGTGGTGGGCTGTGGTGGGGAGTTATAATAACCCTTTCAAGCTTGGTATTCTTTTTGTCAAGTACTGTCTGGACCTATGATACTTTTGTGAAGAACTTTTGAAATAAGCATGAATCCAAATACTTATTGAAGGAGATTTTGTTAGTTATTTCAGCTCAATGATTCTCCTTTCAAATAATTTCTGAAAATTACATTTGTTAGAGAGATATTATCAAAATAGTCAGGCGATTTTGGGCGTTAAAGGCATGATAGGGTTGACCCTTTTCCATCTGGAGTGCACACGTGATCCCACAATGCTGAACAAATATCTGAGAAATATTTGAAAAATATCTCAATAACTCAACAACTAAACTCGACAGGAAGAACAAATTTCAGTCAATGATTCCACAAAATATTGCTTAGGTATACATATTTTTCCATATTAGAGTGTCAAGTCATGTGTATGCTTCAAATGGGAATGGGTTAACTCTTTGGACATGCCGGCAATGCCCAATATGTCTTCTATCATTTTCAAAGAATTTTTGATTTTATTCCATATGCCTTGACTGTTTTGGTAATATTTGGAGCACTTTTAGGAAATATCTGAAGAAGAATTTTTGACCTTACAAACCTACATTCAACTCTTGTTGTGAATATATGCTTAATTCCAAAGTTAAATTGATTCCAAAGTTGAGAGTATAGAAGGTCTGGACACCACTTGTCAAAGACATCTCCAGGCTAAGACAAGCTGATTCACTTGGTCATATGAGGTCAGACGGAACTTTGTTGTTAGGTAAGCCGATTGGTAATGTAACAGATTCATTCAAATGAAATGTACTTATTCAATTTCTTCATTTGGTCTTTTTCAAATGGTCCAGTTGGTTAAAGACCTCTTAGAGATTACCAGTGCATTTCCAATGAGTTGCACGCTGTCTCTCACCACTGCCAGGGTTAAAATCCTGGCTGGGGCATACGAGAAAGTTGCCAGTGACTATGTGGAGTTTTTAAAATATTGGTAATCATATATTGGTTATACTATGCAGATTAATAATTAACATTGCCGATAACTGCTGGCACACTACAGATGCCAGGTTGTTTCGTTGACCTAAGTAAATGATTAAATAAAACAGATGCCCAATTCTGTGCATATTTACCTAAACAAATATTGCCTATTTCTGTTCTCGTTTGATAGGTTGTCAATACTGCACCTGGTGAGTGGGTTACTGGGCCACAGTGGCTGTGTTAACCAATTCACACTTAAAGGGTCATATGAAAATTGTCGTCTGGATCTATGGTAGTTTTGATAATAACTTTGATATTAAGAAAGATTTTACAAAATATTTGAAGGAGAGTTGTTGGTGAAGTTCTGAACAACATTTCTCCTTCAAATAGTTTCTCAATTTTGCTTTTGGCTACAAGATTGCATCAAAATTGTCAGGCTGTTTTGTACCGCTGTGGCTGTGTAAATAACGCTAGCTGAACATGCAACCTTCAACCCATTTCTATCTAGAGTACCATAGCATTGCTCTGCCAAACATGCAATAGTTCCAAAATAATCAATCATTCAGCTGTGCAAAAAAGAATGTTCATTTCAATAATAGAGCTTGCAAAGGAAACTTTCTATGATTAATCCAAGATTCTAATCCAGTTTTAAAATGTCCATTTGGATTTATGTATATTGATCTGGTTATTCTTTAAGTTATACCAAGTATATTTCCTTATTCATTTTTTATTCATTTTCCGAGAGCACATGTTTTGTTAAGGTATGTCTACCACTTAACCTTTAGGTGTCTCAGTAGAGTCTCATGCCTGGCCACTTGTATGGGACACGAAGTATATATAATGTATCAGCACCTCTCAGCACTTCCTGCCAGTTGGCACACTCTCCCTTTCACTGCAGAAACTCACTTCCACGTCCCCTCCCCCCTCTTGTCTGTAGGCAACCTTGTCCTCTTTAAAGCTCACTGAACTGTACACACATGCCTTTTAAATGGGTAAGCTTAATAATAGGTGCAGCGCCTTTTGAAAATAAAAAAGCAAATTTTCCCATGACATTCCTTTCCAGCAATTACCTCTGCTTTCTCTGGGTGGAAGCAGTACCTTCTTTAACATACAGCAAAAAAAAAAAAAAAATGTCATTCCAGTATATCATACTTTTCCACAGGAAAAAACTGTCAAAAGTCCCACTTATAAAACAACTTTTTCCCTAATTGACATTATTCTTTAGTGGTCCCTTAAATTCACACAACTTAATACAATACATGTATTTACTTAGTAATGTGAACTTTGTACTGAGCCTTAATTGATCACACCTCCCGATTACAGTGTATTACACCTTTTCACAGAAAAACTGTCAACAAGTCTTTGTACATATAAAAAACTTCTTTCCTAATTGACATCATTCTTGTGGGCCCGAAAATCATAACTGAAAAATCACATAATTTAATACATGTATTTACATTGTAATGTGAACCTTGTACTGAGCCTTAATTGATCTCACATTCCCACTTCAATTTGAAAATAACAAATTACAATTTTATGAATAGTGGACTTCACAGCAGTTAGAGGATTGAAAATAAACAGTATCATATCATAGGAGGTATAGCTGTATGCCAAATATGTTTTTCCAGAACAAAGCACATTTTTCCAGAGAGAAAGAAGAAAATGTCCTTTTAATAAACTAAAATAATATCAATGCTGCCTTTTTCTTAGTTATAATGATAATGATGATGATGATGATGATAATAATAATAATAACGATGATGATAATGATAATAATAATAATAATGATAATAATAATAATAATAACGATAATAATAATAGTAATAATAATAATAATAATAATAATAATAATAATAATAATAATGACAACAACAATATCAACTCTAAAAATTGCCAGATAATACATATAAGTTGATAACTGAGGCAAATGCTTTCCCTTTTGTTGCGTATTGCTGGCATGCAGCGAATGGAGTATCATTTCCGTATTTCTAGCGTCACCTAGTTACCGTGCCCGCTGCTGCTGCTGCTGCTGCTGGAGCTGCTGCCGTGCCAGTGCAGGTTATTGACCCAGACTCCCCACATCACAGCCACCATGTTGATGTTTTGTAAACATCCTTCTCGCATGTGGGCCATGGCCCAATTACCTAATATCAACTTTGAACCATGCAGCGGTCGGGTCACGGCGGTGTGATATCACCGCCCCGACCCTGGACATAGTCGCTGCTGCTGCTGTCGATGCTGTTGTTTTCACGAACTGCTTGATGAAGCCACCTGCACCAAAGGTCTAGGACAAACCCATTCTAGCCTAGTTATAGGACAAGAAATCTTTTTGCAAGTCTTTTATATCTATGGATTGGAACTTTGAAACTGGGTGCACTTAATTGGCCATTGTAAAATTTCTAGGTGTCCTATTTTTCAAGGGAGACCGCAATATACTCAGAATACATACATGAGCATGCATTTACTTCTTGACAGAAGGCATAATATCCTTATAAAATATCATGAACTAAATTGATTCAAATACATGCTTGAAATTAACATTTTAAGAAATTGCTCACAAAAAATTTGGGGTGTCACAAGGGGTGATTTTTGAGGGTTTGGGTGTCCAAACGCCCTGCTGGCCAAAAGCAACCAGGATATCCTTCCACGTTCTTAGGACTTGACAAAAAAACTACCTCTTAGCAGATCTGGATTTCATATGGCAGAAAAAGTGAAAATAATCAAAATTCCAAAATCCTGTCAATTTATGCTAACCCTGAGGAATAATGGCTTGGCCATGATCAGAATGATAATATCTAGATTCTAAAGTTCAGTAGAGTAGGAGCTAGTCTAAACCCAATCTAGCTCAGTATAGTTCACAGCACCACGAAGGTCTGAAAAACATGCTAAAATATATAGGATCAACCATATTGGTGTCACCGAAAAAATAACCCATTCAAGCCTGAATCGCCCAAAAACATCTTGAATTTTGATGAGAGCAATTTTCAGACAATATTTGAAGGAGAATGTCGATCTAAACCCAACCCACAACTTTCCCTATAATATTTTGTCTATCTACACTTATTTTTTTTCAGTTTCATTTGTCAAATCACCATGGATCCAGATGAGACCTGTCTAAAAAATCTCTAGGCAATAAATGAGTAAAACTGTACCTGGACTCTGAGGTCCATTATATCATCTACCCTTGTGAATTTACAATAAATATTTATGATCCAATTTCTTGTTAGATTCTGTTTCAGTACTGAAAATAATCAATAAATATGCAATATGTAGACTTTACAAATACTGTGTCATATGAAAGAGAATTTGACTGATGGCTTAATCAGTGAATAAGATTTTAGTAAATCTAAATGTGAGTGTCATTGACCTGTTCACAAGCTGTTGCGTCATGAATAAGATACTGGATCTGAGGCAGCTCCAGACACATACGACATGCATCATTGGCTTGGGACTGATCACTATTTTTATATATTAACCTTTAAATGCTTAAGAATTCCAGGAGGAATTTTCGTATGGATCTATAATACTTTTGATGATAATTTTGGAATAAAGAATGATTTTTACATTATACTTGAAGCAGGGTTGTTAGTAATGTTCTGATAAACAAAAATCCATCAAATTGTCAGGATGATGTTGGATGCTGTGGGCATTATTGGGTTAACCTTTAACCCTTATGCTGCTGGTGGATAATTTAATCGATACAAAATAATGTGAAAAAAGCTGAAAAATGACCGAAACCATGGCAAATGGAAACTCATCTGAAAGTATTCGATGAGCGCTTTCCAATGAATACCAAGATGATAAGGTTTAGATGATTTTCAAAGATTTTTGAGTTTGTGTGCCTTAGATACAAGTAGTCTCAGCATTGAAAGGGTTATATGTCTGCCAATATTGGAAATCTCTCTCTAAGAAAAGCAATTTTCAGAAAATAATCTGATTAGGATCAAGGAGAAATGTTGAACAAAATCCAACACACAACTCTCCTTGAAATAGTTTTTGAATTTATGATTCATTCCAAAGTTATGTTCAAAAGTATTGAAGGTCCAGACAACACTTCTCAAGAAGAAGATCCCCAAGCATAAAAGGATTAATAGAGATGCAAACCCAGACCTGGATGCCTGGGCACTGTCAAGGGAAATACATCTGCACTGGCTGTAGGCATAGCAACGATATACGAATGCTGCAGAATGAATAGGATGGATATCACAATAGGGTAGAGGCATCTGGGGAGCCTGTTGTGTAAGGGATGATTCATTTTCGACGCTGATGTGAATCCCCAAGTGCACATCCAGGCAAGTTTGCACTAATGCACTAAGATAGACTCAGGCTCCTAGTCCCTAAAATGTTGATATTCCCTTATGTGTTGACCAAGCAGTGTGGCGTAGTACCAGCAATGGTAGATAGATGGCACCACCTGGTCCTCCTATCTCAAAAGGTTTTAGGTCACACTGAAACTGAGTCCTCCATTCATCTAGTGAGAAAATGTGAACTCATTTAGCCACTCTGGCCAACTTGTCCACTATGTGCCTGGTAACAGAAAGACAGAAAAAATACACATAGGGCAGCCTAGAAATCTAGGCTAAGCCAAACCCTGTAGTGCAACTGCAAAACTAAAAATCTTTCCCCAAAATACAATTTTGAAAATTGCTACACTTTTTGGAATTCTTTTAAAGATTAGCTTAAGGAACTACCTCCATACATGTCAAATGGTTTATTTGTCAACTTGTTGAGAATAGGTCCATGTTAGACATGTAACTAATAGCCCATAATGTAGCCCTTCCCCCAAAAGGTATAGCACTACTAAACTACACTTCACGCTAACAAATCAAATACTCACCTGGCTTAAGGCTTACCAACAACTATCATTTCTAGGAGGAACAATTACCAAATGGAAAATTTACAATCCCTAGTAGGTGTAAACTAGTCCCAGGACAAGTGGGAACAGGAGCAGGTGGGTACAGCACCCTAAACATACCCATTATTCATAACCATACTTATTAACCCATTCATGCCACCTGCAGATCATCCATAACAAATCTTGTCTGGACCTATTATACTGTTGTAAAAATCTTTGGAATTAATCATAATTACACAAAATATTTGAAGGGGAGTTGTGAGATGGGTTGAGAAGTACATTATCCCTATAAATATTTTCTGAAATTTGCTAATGTTAGAGAAATATCACCATATTGGTCCGTCGGTTTTAGGTCCTACAGGCATGAATGGGTTAACCCTCATTATGGTCATAACTCAGACCAAGACCATAAAGATCATCACCATCATCCTCAACATGACCTACAAAAGCCTATAATTGGTACCCTGAACCATACAACCTGTTATTCTGTGGTGAATATGTGAAAAGAAACACCTCTAGATTTAACTGCTTAGCTGTGGGTTACCCTTATAGTTAGGGTCCTCTCCTAAACCCTTTGCCATTCCGTGCCCAGATAAGGGCGTTTCGACAGGACAAACTGATATTCTATAGAGGTGTGAAAACAACCATAGCTAGATTTTACTTCTTAGTCGTGGTTACCCATATATTATGGCTCCTCTGCTAACCCTTATTGTGTGTCCAAAATAGGGTGTTGAGTCCTGCCCCCAAAAAATAAACAGGACAAAAATTATTGACCCATGAATGTATGTTCAGTAACCCAACCCTACATCCTTCATGGTTGCACAAATAAGCCACATTTTAAATGACAATTAACACATGGACATACATAAGAAACCCAGAAGAGAGCTATTCTTATCCAAGCTGAATACATAGACATACTAAGTCAAATGTCATCACTTGTGGATAGATGGCACTGTGGTATGCTAGTGTGGGTAGTTATGAATACTGCATGTACACTCCCATTGAGTGGCAATTGTATGAACTAAAAAACCCAACAGAAGGCTACATATCTGTACACAGAAGTGAGCATTGATTAATAAATAACATGGTAAAACACAGTAAAGCATAGTAGTTAGGCTAGGTTTTGAGTTGTTTGGTGTATTGCTGCTCGATCACTGGTAGACTAGGCTCCTAGTGAGTAGTCCCTAAAATGTTGATATTCTCTGCTGAGTTGACCAAGCAGTGTGGTGTAGTACCAACAATTATAGATAGATGGCACCACTTGGCACTCCTATCTCTAGAGGTTTGTCATACTCAAACTGAGTCCTCTATTCAGCTGGTGAGATAAATGTGAACTACTTTGGTCACTCTCAGGCCAGCGCGATCATTTAGTGCTTGGCAACAGAATGACATGAAGACAAAAAAATTACAAATCGCATCCTAGAAATCTGGGCTAGGTCATCGCTAGACTAGGTTCCTAGTCCCTAAAAAGTCCACATTCCCTTCTGTGCTGACCAAGCAGTGTCATACTCAAACAGAATCCTCTATTCCCCTGGTGAGATAAGTGTAAACTAAATTGACCACAATGTCCACTATTTGGTGACTGCTAACAGAAGAAAAAAACATGACAGAAAAATATAGATCACAGCCTAGAAATCTGTGCTAGGTCACTGAAGGCTGAAGGGCAGGATCTGCCTCTCCAGATTCACCTCTCTCACCCTCCTCACCCATTAACCCAAGATCAAATACCAGTCAAGCACTCGCCCCTGGTTTTATTTGCCAAAGACAACCAGAACTGACCCCAGATGATGACGCTACACATGTACTCCACACGCTTGCCCATACAATGTGCATGCACTCTCCGGGAATTAAAAATAGACAGGTGTTTCCGCGAAATTATCTCGATATAAAACGCTGCCATATTCATCTTTTTAATGCCCCTGGATGAATAATTTAATCAGTTGAAAGCTCTCAAGGCTGGCTGGGTGTTCAGAGAATCCAATAACACAGGATTATCCTGCCATCATGATAACTCCCTCACTAAAAAGATAAAGCGTTGGTATGTGGCTCTACCGCACAGTAAAGATGATAAACCGAGGAACAATAGCCATTGTTTGCACTGCCAGTATGCTTAAATGCTGGCTTTTGAACAGTGAGGTCACTAACCTCAATCCATGTTATAATGAACAGCATCATTCCCACAATAAATTCTTTCCATCTGATCAATATCATTCCATATCTTCATTTCCTTAAACATGATGAAGGACTTTTTGACAGGAATATGAAAGAGATTTTTTAGGACATTTTTCTATAGGAATGAAAAATCACTTTAGGCATGTGAACAATTCCTGGGGAAGATACAGAATTTCTGATCAGTTATGTCCATTTCAAAATCAAATAAAAGGAAAAATGTTGTGCCAACACATGGCACTATAAAGGTGGTCTTTTACATAGAGTGTGCAAGAAAAATATCTTATGCATATGCATATTGCCGGTAACTTAAAGGAGCAGTCTAACCATTTTTAGTTTGGGGTTCTTTAGAAAGAGCAGATGTAATTATATAAGAATCAAATCAAACCTGGTGTGAAATTTGTTTTATCTGCCTTAAAAATGAATCTTTAGGTTTTCTCAGGGCTAGCCTGACTGACCTCTCATGACCTCCCAGCCACTGAAGTGGTCCCTGAGCATCAGGGGTCCTAGTGACTTTATGACGTCAGCAGCGTGCTAGGAAGCTTGTGTGTGAGCCTCAGCCACTATTAAACTAGACCCCACACCATGTAGTACTGTTGGTTTAAACAATTAACGGACCCCCAGTTTACTGATATTTAGGGAAAAGTTTCTATAAAATGTAATCTTTTTATCCTTTGCATTTTCTGTGAGTGTTAGTGCAATTTATAGCCATGCAGTGAACTATTTCAGGACTTCCTTGTATATCAGTAGAGAAATGACTACTGCATTACTATACTGTCTACCCAGATGTTCTCTGCAGAGGCACGCCACTGTCGTCATCACTGGTGATTAGAACCCCGGGTGTTAAGCACATTAGCATAATCATGGCTGCCTCCAGTAGGGTGTTTCTGGCTTTTAAAGTAGCATTTATCTCTGAACTAGGTGCAATTGGGTAGGGGGTGGGTGGGGAACAGACTAGATACATGGTCAGAATTAAATAGAACCCTTATGTAAAATTGGTGTACTTCCCCTTTAAAGTCAACTACAGTTTATGATAGCATTGAATAAGTTGATCCCATTCGTGCCTGTAGCAGCTAAAACCACCTAATGATTTTGATGATACATTTATACTTGAAAGGAGAGCTGTTCATTAGAATTTTATCTACAACTCTTCTTTAATTTTTTCAAATTTGTCTCATTCCTAAGACTTTTTTTAAAGTATGAGAGATCCAGAAGGCAGTTGTCAAGTAGATCTGCAGGCATGAATGGGTTATTTCAGTTTATACTTTTAACCCATTCTTCCTTGTATCATCTTTTTTTAAATCACTTAAATTTAGTGATATTTTGCTTAAAATCATTGTTCTTCTTGGGTTATCTAATATCTCTCAAACAAAAGCAACTTTCAGAAAATATTTGAAAAGGCAATGCTGATCTACAACTAACTAACAACTCTCCTTCAAATATGTTTTCGATTAATGATTTATTACTAAGGCCACTCCAATTTATTTACTTGTCTTACGAGCTCAGGAGGTAGGAAATGAGCCATTTTGGAATAAAAAAAAAGTTGAAAAATGTGACTGTAGTTGATTGAATCACCCTTACAAAGAATATTCTTAAAACTTACTTTTTTTTTTCTTTTTTTGGAGTCTGACAGAAAATTTCAAAACCACTTTCGTCCGTAAGACACCAAAGGTGACTTTTTTTTCTTTTTTTTTTGGAGTCTGACAGGATTTTTTTTCCAAAAAAAGCTTGTAAGACAAGTAATTAAATTGGAGTGGCCTAAGTCATTTTCTAAAGTAGCATAGGTCCAGATGACATTTGTGAAGTAGGTCTTTATGCATGAATGGGTTAAAGTCTAGTAGGTATGCTAGGTAGAATGCACTCAGAGCAATATAACTGCAATAAAACAGCATTGTTCTTACAATATGTGCAAAGAAGGTAGCATTGTAAGAGAAGGCAGTCATCCCAGAACACCCCTCTCTCCCTCTCTCTGATATTACATTACACTTGATTAATTTCACACGGCATTCTTAGGGGATATCAGGAAATTGTACAACTAGATGCAGAAAAAAACAGCTGGTCCCAGAGGACAAGGAAACTGAACTAATGAATAGTTAATTTGCATGCTGTGAGACATTGGAAAAGAATAACGGAATATTCCCTGACAACTACATAGTCTATCCCTCAAGTAGAGTAACCTTGTTAGAATATAACCTAATTATTAATGAAGTCTCTAAATTTGCTTCCATATATTTACATGCACAGTGTGTGTGTGTGTGTGTATGTGTGTGTGCATGTGTGTGAGTGTATTAGTAAATATGTGTGTGTGCATGTGCATATGATTGTCTGTATGAATGTATGTGCAAGTCACGCATGAGTGAAGTACCCATGTTCCTAATCAGGATTCATTTAGGAAGGGGGCATTAAAGAAAATAACTCTTGAATTAATGGGTTCAACATCAAACTTAAGGTCGCCCAGAATATCTAAGTACTTCCTCCAACTAAAAACACAAGAATTTTCTCAGAAAAAAAAAAGAATAATCATTCTAAATGTTTGCAATCAATCATTATGCAAATACTCATCATGCAACTGACTGTAATTAAAACTTTAACGACTGGGCTAATTATATCATGTCATCATGTTAGCAGCATTTGCTTCATCCTTCACGGCACCGACCATCAAAGACCTGTAATTATGACACCCCAGGTGAAAACAATAGCTTTCCTCATCACCAGAAAGGCTTTTTACAGTGGGATAAAGTGGGTTATGAGTGAGTGTGTGGTTATGATTGCAGCAGTGCTGGAGAGATGAGTCATAATGTTTATGACATTGGTGGTGGGGGAATACTGAAAGCGGGTTACTATTCCTTGGCGTCCCATCCTTGCCAACTGCGCTCAGGGCCTTATGAGGGTTCTCCCTTACAGGGCAGTCTCCTAACGGGGCATGAATAACACATAGAGACAATAAGATACTAAACAGATACAGCTGTTTAGGGCTGTTTTCATGGAGGGGAATCAAAGGCAATTAGCAGCCCCCTTGATTGTTATGGACACGAAATATTGCACAATTGAGAATATTAGACTCACCCAGTATACAGGGTGCTCATCAGTAAAATTACCCAACATCATGAACACATCATAGTCAAAGTAAGTCCATGCAATAGTGCCAATCTGTCATTTAAATATTTTTCCAGACTCCCAAGGTATTTTCAAAATTATCATGGCATCCAAGTACCACATTGATAACAGAACATAGAAAAGCATTATCTAATGAAATCATAGACTAGGAGCTAATCTGCATTTACAACTTGTGTGGCATTATTGTATGAACTAAATTGCGAACAGTTAGTCACAACCTACCCAAACCCTTCCAATGCTAAGGCTTCTTTCGTACGAAGCACAAGGGCTTAAAGATTTTTCGAAAACCATCTAAACCCTGTCATATTGGTACTCATTAGACAGCTCTCACTGAGTACTTTCAGATGAGTACCCATGTGCCTGAGGCTTTCAGTCATTTTTCAGGTTTTTTGCATCATTTTGTAACAGCCAAATTAGCCATCAGCAGACTACAGGCTAATGTAAATGTGACCATTGATTTATATATATTATGGTAAAACATAGCTTTAGTATCTCCACATTTCTCTCATCATTCAGGGAGAGGAATAGGTGACATCAGGTCAGCAGCTGGATCTAGCTGTGTCAGGATCTCCTCCCTCTGGATCAGAACAGGTGTTTAATTCACAAACTAGCACACACCCTCTCCGTGAACTATTGAGGACTCATTGATTAATCCAATTTATCCACGCCAATTTATTAATGTTTCATCGCAAGAGCTATGACCTAGCTTCAGCCTACACTACTGAATGACTTTATTCTAAGCAAAGAAAGAGCAATCTTGCATACCTAAAAAGGCATCTATCCAATTGAAGATTTCTATGATAATAGATGGCTGTTAAGAAGCCTAAGTTTTACTGTATCATGCCCTTCTAACCATGCTATAGTAGATTGAATGTATAATGATTAATTTTGAGTAGGAAAAACAAACTGGTACAGAAAACTGTTTTTCCCATTACAAAATACAAAAAGGTATAATTATCTATAAAGAGGAAACAAGATTTCAAGGCTGAGTTTGAGTTTCCATGGACAGAGTTGAGATCTTTATTTCAACCCAAACCAGAGAGAAATGGCATCCATTTTACTTCAAACTTCGCTACATAAGAAAATATTGCTCCATCTAGCCTTCCAGCAGACTGAATAGCTGCTATTCACAGTATTCAGTTTAATGGACACATGAGTTCAAGAAATTGCAAACTCAATGGTCTAGTAAAGTCCATAGTTGATAAACCTACCTAACTATGGTCTGGTTTACCTTACCATGGCCCGATTGTGATAAAGGCATTCGTTACCTTATTCAACAAAGTCTACTTAACCAACATACAAGTATAATATAATATACTCAATGGATTAAACGATGCATTAGAAATCCCTACTAAATGATTATCTAACTAAACTTTGCTCTGGTTTACCATACCATGGCTCATTTGTGACAGAGACATGTAACTCAAGTAACCTATACTCCCTGATTGTGATAAACCCACTTGTTATTCAATTTCTACTTTACCAATACCAAGTACACAAACACTCAATGGATTTGATGATGCATTAGAAATCCCTTCTAAATAATCACAGTCCCCCCTCTCTCAATCTAAACATATCTAAACATATCAAACACTTTTTTATTTCAAGCCAGAAATTGAAAACGGCGAAATATGGCACTCAAAATGTTCTCAGTATGTAATGCCTTCACAAAGGAGTACTAGTATGCTACAGGAAGCTTACAATACAACAGTTCAAGACACAGCCAATAGGTGGCAGCAGCATACAATGACGATCACCAATCATGGGTACTGTCTACTTGCCTCAGAAGATGATACTGCATCAGGGATATGGATAGATCTCTCCATATCAATCACTCTCAAGATTGGCCTCAAGCTTAAAAAAATCTTAATTAGATCATTTGCGAGATTAGTAACATGCTGAAGCTACTTTTGTCCAAAACACAAGCCCTGTCGGTGGTATTCATTGGATAGTTCTCACTGAGTACTCTCATATAAGTACCCATGTGTCAGGCTTTCAGTCTTTTTTTTCATGTTATTTGAATCATTTTGTATTAGCCAAATTAGCCAACAGCAGCATAAGGGTTAATTGATTATTTCATCATGAGTTATCTAATTGAATCAGTTGATTTTTGATTGGCACATGGAGAAATGCTTCAAGATGATCATGTAACTGGCACTGATGCTTCCATTTCCTAAGACTGAGACTCAATGCACAAATCATGTAAACTGTTGTTCTTTTCAATATCCAAGGTACAGGGTGGGGCTATGATCTTTTTTTTCTCTGTATTTCTCCTCAGGGTTGGCCCAGTACAATATACTCATATCCCAGAAAAATCATTCTGGAGAGTAACACATACTGTGCATAGAAATACAAATATATCTGTGTGACATGATAACAAAAAGCAGCGTGACAAATTTACTCAAGATCTTTTGGGATTGGGCCAGGATACGTCAGTCTTACTGGTTAAATATCAACAAATCAAAAGAGAAGTAAAATAAACGATCATATCACAAAAATAAATGTCTTTTCATGTCGACTACAGGGGTGCCCAACTGTCGCTTTGTCACACCAGTGTGCGACACGAGCATGCAAAAAGTGTGACATGCCAAAAAACTTAACCCCTGTTTAATCCATGACCAAATGAGCCTTTCAGATATTATACTTGAATTATTTTTGATATAGATAGTATTTAAGAAGGAGTGAACTCCATTTATTAATACTGCCTATTAGTTGACCTATGTCTTCACTATTGCAACAATTCCTAATATTGTGTTGCCACCTGGTGACAGTATTTATAGCGACTACTGAACCACCACCCCCACTCTAGGACCAACTGACTGTGCTACGGAACTTATATGTTTGGACATCACTGAACTACCCTCAAACTCAAGCAGCATGATCCATTCAAAAGATGCTTCTGCCCCTAGAACTCTGAAAAGGATTAACAGAGTCAGGTATTTCAATCTGTAGGTAGCCCCTTGAATGCTTTAAGCAGCTCATGTAAGAGATCAACACAGCTCAAGTGGTAATTCAGAGGTTCTCTCAGAGGTAATAGGCATGAATACAATCCTCTATATAATACTCTAATACCTTTCAACCACAACAAATGCAGCCATATTAGGTAGGTATAAGCAACAACCAGTGTTTAAAAACAGAGTACATTTCTATTGTAGCAATCAAATTGGAATTGCAGACAGGTCTCTTTAAAAACTTTATCATGAATTCAAATATCAAAATCTTACTATAAATCTCCTGTAGTGCTATTATATAGGTAAAAAGAAATAGTACATGTACTCATAATAGGGTGAAATTAGGCAAATAAAATGGGTTTTGATTGGGGTTTCTAGCCAAAAAGGACTGATAGAAAAGCTTTTTTCTTCGTGGCACGCAGCTGCCAGATTAAAATAAAATCAAAAATGAAAGTTTTAGGAATTGCTATGTCTTTCTTTGATTGTGAAATAAAAAAGATATAGAAATGGGGCAATTTACCACAAAAACTATTGTCTGGAGGTGTAAGGACGGATATGGTGGAAAATCTAATAGAGGATAAGAAGGCTCTTTTTAGAAATTGTCAGCAGGGAACCCCATATAAATACCGTTTAGCCTTTTAGGCCTTGGGGATCAAGTATGGCTAACTAGGAAACTTGTGAAAAAAAATGTACTTACATCTATATTGGAATTTTTTGTAAAGGCGCCTACAGGATGTACATGGTCATATAGGATTATAACGCCGACCATCACTCTAAGGCAGAACATGACTGTTTCATCACTCCTAAACCTGGAATAGTAGTTTCTGAAAAAAATGTAAGAAAGGACATCTTCAGTATGAGGTTTACCAACTCATGCCTGTAGCAGCCAAAACCGCCTAACCATTTGGGAAATATCTCTCTAAAATAAGTTATTTTCGAAAAATATTTGAAGGATAAATGTGAATTCTAATCTAACACAGAACACTATCTCGAATATTTTCTCAATTCATGCCTGATTCCACATTTATTAACATAAGTATCACAGATGCTGAAGACATGTTTCACAGAGATCACCAGGAATGACATGTTTTCACATTGTTCAATTGATGATACATTGAAACAGTGATCACCTTCGGACCAGGGTATTTCTTATATGTTATTTTAACATGTTAATCACATCTCAGTGGGTTTTGCACTAGGTATCTGAATGAAGAAGGACTTTTTATGCAGTTGGTCCTTCTACATAATCTGACACCTTAGTGAGATTAGTTGTATACATCAACAATAGGTGGCAGCACCTCATAGGAATTTCCTACAAATGGCTCACAGTTGTGTGTGCAACCAGTGCAACTTAGTTCAGTGCAAGAAGTTGAAGAATTACCACACAGATTAGGTAATAGTTTTCAACAATTTTCAACTCGGTGGCCTGAAGCATAAAAGGTATAATCCTTAAATCTGAGGGCCAAAGCGAAAATTAAATCCTGTACTTGACTGTGTTACCCTCGTGAAATAGATAACTATTACTATAATCATTATTATTACTATTATGATTATTATTATTATCATTATTATTATTATTATCATTATTATTACTATTATCAGCAGTATCAGCATTATTATTAATGATAGTGATTTGAAATGATTGGAGCTTACAGTGCCAACATATTCTAACATGTAATCAATGTAAAGTCTGACATTGATATTACTGGTAAAATGCAGAAATAGAAGAAAGTTAGTCTGATGCTTTGCATTCAGGTATATCCCATACTTTTTATCAATTAAGGAAATATTCATAATTTGAGTCACCTGTTCAACAGGAGTACAGGAGTACATAATTCTCATTAAGCTATTTGTATTTGGCACAATTTTGTACATAACAAGTATAAATAACACTGACAGTGAGGTAAAATTAAACATCCGTGACAATTTGTGGGAAATTCCTATGAGGTGCTGCCACCTATTGTTGATGTATACAACTAATCGTTCTAAGACATCAGGTTATATGTGATAAGGACCGGCTGCATAATATCTTTGTCCTTCATTCATTCCTGGTGGAAAACCCACTGTGATGTCAATAACACCTTAAACTAACATAATAGAACTTCTACCCTGGTCCAAAGGTGTTCAGAGTTTCAATGTATCATGTGAAAAATCCCTGTAAATTTGTGGGAAATTCCTATGAGGTGCTGCCACCTATTGTTAATGCATACAACTAACATTACTAGGAAGTCAGGTTAAGTACCGACCGACGGACTGACCAACACATATTGTTAAATTTATGAAATATAATCACTATTCAGGAAGGATATACAATGCATTTCAACTAAGTATCAACATCTCAGTCAGATACCACCCTAGGCTCACTCAAAAAAAAATGTGTCAAAGGAATTCACTTACGGGTTTTCTGTCATAACTCTACACACATTTGCCATGGTACTGAGACAATCTGTGGTGTTTTCTACTGGTATATGTTTATTCTGAAAAAATAAAATAAAACAAAAGGCATTAGTAACATGAAGTGAACTAAATATTCACCATTGGAGAATCATCATGAGTAGTAAGTATACTGTACACAAATAAGCTGTTCTGAGGGCTGCATCTAGTGGAACTATCTATTCAGGATAGATCGGTGAACACAGACATGTACCGAGTATTCTAGTGTCTGTATGGATGGTGAAGACACAAGTGATAGGTGTTTCAGCGGTGAAGCAGAGAATGATTTTACAAAATACTTACCAGCTGTAGTGCTATGTAGTATCGCACCCACTATGTATCACAGGCCAAAACGCATGCTGGCTATTTTGGTAATATATTTTTGGGGGGGAAAATGTTTGAAAGAGAAATGTTGACCAGAATACGACTAACAACTTTTACAAATATTTTGAAAATTTGATTCAACAGTTATCTAAAATAGTGCTATAGAGCCAGACAAAAACTGTCAAAGAAAACTCTGCATGTAAATGGGTGTAGATAACAACCCATTCATGCTTAATAGTTCCTCTTAAATTGTTGCCTGGATTTCTGCTATTTTTAACAATAACTTGGAAATAAAGAATGATTTTACAAAATATTTGAAGGAAAGTTGTTGTATGTGTACTTATCCACACTTCTCCATTCAAATATCTTCTGGAGCAAGATTTCTCCCGAGATATTTCACCAAAGTTGTCACTAAAATTGAAACTGCAACAGGTTATCTCTAAGATATCCTTCTATTTAACCATGAAGTCACTTTGATGTTACTTAAGCTGTTTTGAAAAAATATTGGGAAAAGGGGAGGATTGCATTTTTTGGGGGAAGCCCTGTAGTATAGCTGGAATGTTGGCTTGTGCTGATGTACTTACTTCTGAGACAAATCTTGCTGTGGTATCACTTAGTGTCTTCAACATTGGTGTGGCGTGAGCGTAGAATAAAGACATCCTATTGGCCATTTCATTTGTAACATCTTGTTCTAGGACATTGTAATCCTCCTGCAAATTAAGGTGGGGAATGTAAAGGTGAATATGTCATCAGTTATCAACATACATTGGTGAACATAACAAAAGTATCTTGAAGAAGTTTCTCGAAAACTTCCTTAATGAATTAGTTCCACATTACCATAATATATAGTCTGTGTGAGCCAAACTTGGCAGATCATTTTTTCTTCTTTTTGTTACAAAAAAATTGTCTTTGCCATCCAAACTTGGCAAACCTCTTGGGAGCACAGTATCTGTATACCTACTTTCTTTCTCAACTCCTTAAAATGTTGATTTTACTCATTAGGTACCCACTGTAAAGGTTGCCTACTGCAGACATTACAAATTATTTTATAGAATTAATTTACCATGTAAAATTTTCCCTACAAAAGTGTCATCAAACCTACCTCTTGCACCATTCTCATTCTATTTAATGTCCGCCTGTAGTAGCTGAAGTCATTTTGAATTGCTGGATTAGTCATCTGAAAAGATAAAATAAACTTGTCTGTAGCAGAATGGATAATCAGTGTCATTCCTAAACAATAGATGGCAGTAGCATCGACTAGATGAGATTTTAGTAATATATACAGCCAAAAGATGGCAGCACTAGTTGGCCAAATGGAGAAATGCTACTTGAAGATGGTCAGTCCCGTGATACAAACAAAAACTTCTGGCAATAATGAAATTCCAACCTACTCATGTCCCGAAGGCCCTTTACTCTTATACATATAAAATATTTTGCAAAAATTTTGGAGGAGGTGTTTATAAATTGAATTTATAATTTTAATATGTGAAGTGTATCTGCATATTTTACTGTGAGGATTCTGTTTCACCCTTGAAATATTTTGTGAAGAGAGCTTGTGTTAGAGAGCATCACTAAATTGGTCAGGCGCTCTTTGGGAACTACAGGCATGAATGGGTTAACTAAAGGTGCCATTTACTGACCAGACCCTAAGATTTATGTCTCACGCCAAAAAAAAAAATTTGTTTGTTTCCTGTAACCCTACCCTAACAAGTTTTCATTCAAATAAATCTGTACCCCTAAGTTTTTTTTCGCCCTCCCAACTCTCAATCAATGTAAAACATGCATAAAACACACATTTTGGACCAAAAAAATTGTCTAAAAAAAACTTTTTACCAACCTTCCTACCCTATTTTTTTCAGACCGTTACAGGAAACAAACAATTATTTTTTCTAGGCCTAACCTCCCGAGCAGGCTTTGAAAAGCTTGTTGAAAATGGCTCTATGGGGGTTCTGCTATGGTGGTATTGGGAAAATTTAGTATAAAAGTATTATATTGATTAAAAAATTCTCTTTGGCTTTTGGAAGGGAAAATTTACACTTCTTGTTAATATTACCGTTTTATTGCTGAGGCATTTAGGCACGAGGCTGCAAAAACATTTAAAAATTATCCTATCCCTGCTATGTTGATATTCATTTGAAAGCCCTTTCTGGGTAATATCAGGTGAATACCAATATGCCAAAGTTTCAGTCATTTTCAGCCATTTTGCACTATTTTTCATTTTGAAAAAATTAGCCATTAGTAGCAGAAGGGTTAAAAGTGAATAGCAACATACTAGGCTGTTTATAGACTCACCTTGAGATCATCAAACTTGAGAACAAAATCTAATATCTCTGCAAACTGTTTGACCAATGCTTGCTGTACTTCTAAATGCTTCCGAGGACACATGTCATTCGAACATAGCTCTCGTAGTAAAGCTGGCACTATGTTTTCTGAAAGAAAAATCAAGCGGAAATAAACAGATTGTATGACACCCATGTAGAAGTGGCTCCTGCACCCTGGGTGCAAATTATAGCCTGCCTCATATGCCAGACCTAGATATAATCCCTGGTGGATAGATTGCACTGTATGCTATAGAGTGGGTAGTGGAAAATCCTGTATGGACAACCCCCTCATGTGATAATTGTATGAACCAAATGATCAAATAGTAGGCCAGTATAGGTGTAGAATAGGAAATTAATCCAGTTGCAAATTAATTTAATTTGTGTTTTGAATTTTCTGAGATTATTTATTCTAAAAAGCCAATATTGAAGATTAATATTCTACTGAAAGGAATGATACATCATACATTCATTATACCGAACTGACCCCACTCGGAAAAGTTTGGCAGTTTAAACCACTTGGATCAATTTCCTATTCCAAAGTACAACATATTAAAGCCTAGTGGCTAGTCTTGGTATATTAGTACCACAGGCCTTGGTGCTGTTTGAATGGTCTGTTTCTGACCCATATAATACAGGCTGACTCTAGCTTCCACAGAGTAATAAGTCACACCAATTATTACCCCGAACACTAGCTATAACAAGGCAATGTGCAGTACTAAAAATACAGAAGGCGCTGTCTGCAGTTTCCAAATCTTAAAAACAATTTTACAATAGATCTTGTCAGTCTTTAGCAAATAAAAATCAACTTTTTCTTTACATCCAAAAATTATAAAATTACACCTCACCTATTGTAGATGGTACTGTCATCAAAAGACCTTAACCCCTCTCATCTTAAGAATCATTGTTTTCCAGTATAAAATTGGATTTTTTTCAAATCACATATCAAGAAACAAATTGAAACAAAAATATTTATGGATAAAATGATCAACACTTCAGGTACTTCAATGATTAAAATGCATTGACCAGTAATTTTTCTAAATAGAAACTTATTTTATATCTTATCATAGTGTTACTTACCTAAATGTGTAGAGAATTCGTAGTATCTTTTTAACTGCAAAACTAAGGGAACAACACGCTGCCAGGCTGTGTCCTGAAGATATTCATTAGAAGGGTTGCCTATTGCCTGAAAATAAACAACAGAAAATGAAGATCTCAAAACACAATTAAGTTACATAAGAGAAATATATGTTCAATCACTAGTACTTACACACAATATTTGGAATTTTGTTTATAATCAATTTTTCTGCCATTTTTTGGCTGCTTTGTGACTACCCTGTTGTAAGTGTTGGAGGACACCCAAGTACCAAGCGAAAACCAATGCCCAATCCCAATTTACTGGTAACTTTCTCAAATGCATTGGTTGAATCTGGGTAGTGCAGAGAGAAAGTGAGCAGTCAGTGGCAACACCTTAGACCACTTCACCATAAGAGTAGGCCACACATCATTAACTGGTACATCTTGTTTTCATATATTGGGCAAAGTTTTGAAAAGGAACATGATATTTTTTAGAACAAATCAAGATATTTCTAATACACACCATTCAGATTATCCTTTATAACAAATCTTAACAAGGCTGCCAAAATGTGTTATATTTGAAATTTATTTTCATATTGAAATGGATTTGTATTGTTTAAGGATCAGAAACTGTACTTAAGTATAAATGTATATGTTCTCATTTTATTAAAGCCATACTCAAAATGGCAAAAATGGCATGAGATTCCATATAATATGATTCATTTCCCGTCTTTCCTGATATAAACTGCATAGGTATATTGCTACTTGATGTTACTGTATAGAAATGTTTGCTATGGAATTTAAGTATTGTGAAACTTAACAGACCTGGACATACAAAGGATTTATCATAAAACCCTGACAGGTCCAGACTGGTGCCTTGTCTCCCATGGGACTGCACAGTTGCCTGCCTAGAATATCCACAATGGCAGCATGTGATATGAGACAGGCACCGTTGTCTGAGAGCTGTCAGAGGAGACATAACCTCTAATCAACCTCTTATCATTCATCACATTTCTGCAGTTTTCATCCTTAATTCCCACTTAATGCCTTATCCTGGATGGCCCTCACTCTGTCATGGGAGCACTTGATTTTATTTCCCAGCCAACATGATGGAACTATCTGTGAACCATGCAGGACATACAAAACAGCAATCTGATTGACTTTAAGAAGCTTCAGGCGAGACAACTTTATTGTTTGCTCTGCGGCCATATTAACCCTTATGCTGCTGTTGGCTAATTTGGCCGATACAAAATGATGCAAAAAAGCTAAAGAAAGACCGAAACCTAGCACATACATGGGTACTCATCTGAGAGAACTCAGCAGGAGCTATCCAATGAATACCAACATGACGGGGTTTATATGGTTTTCCAAAAGCTTTGCATCCTTGTGCTGGAAGGGTTAACCCTCAGCTTTGGAAGTCTTCAAGTTTCAGGAGCTTGCCCTGATGGCTGTGTGGTCAAAGGAATTGCTACTGACTGCTAGCTGTCTCTCACCACAGCCCAGGTTCAAATCCCAACCAGAGCATGTGAAAATGTTAAATTTGACTGGAGGTTAGTCAGTGGTTTTTGCCTGTTACTCCAGTTTCCCTCACCACTTACAACAGGCTAGTCACGACCGTAATATGGCAGAAAAAGTGATGTAAACTGAAATTCCAAATCTTCAAGTTACAAATGCACCATAGGCAGACCTTTGCAGAGCTATTTATTTACAAAGTGATCAGGAAAAGTATTTTATAAAGACTCAAGGGATGTCTCCAACCAGAGCCTGTTCTTAGCTTTTCAATACTTGGCGATGTCTGAATCTATGTTTACTATTCAACACCTGTGATTCTGTAAATTGGGTTTCCTTGTCCTAGAGCAGGCTAATTTCCTACTATGCTGTTGCAACACCAATACATCAAAATGGCAACGCAATACGACTACTCAATTAGGGTATTAGGTCTTGAAGCCATTACACAAGTGCATTGGCAAATATTTCTTACCAAATGTAGCAAAAAATGCAAGGAATTTATTGGAATTTGATAAAGGGATAATGATCCTAATTAACTTTAATCATTTTGAGAATTTGTGCCTTATCACTGTTTCCCTCAAAAGTAGGATTGCATCCAGAGAACAATTTTTTCAGATTGAGGACATAATCATAGTTTCAAGATCTCTCCATGTGTGTGGAAAGGAAGAAAATTGATTTTTACGTTGCTTTCTACAGCTTAGGTCATATCGCGAAGAGATAGAAACATGAAAATGAGAAGAAATTCCCATCTCTTTAACCATCAGTCCCAAAATGTATTTCAGTTGCAAAGGCACCATAGACAGTCTTCCACAATGCCAAACATTTATAAACTAACTAGGTCAACCAGTGAAATTGACCTACATATAAAGTATCGACTCCTATCACTGCTAGAGGGTGAGAGAATAGCTTCTAGTAGGAGTTATCACTACTGTTGACCATTTCACAAGGCAACTCTTTTGCAAATCAATGTGTTATTCATGCCTGAGGTGGTGAATTGCAAACTACATGGGCAAGAGCCAAACTACGATTCATCAATAGAAATGATTTCAAAGAATCAATGTTGAAAGCCTTTGGTGTTAATGTTTCTTTCATAGATCACCCACTATGGCAGTATAAATCCCTCCTGGGTGAGCCCCTCCCTGTATGGATCTAGCTGTCAAACCATATTGCTTGATAACGATTTATCGCTATTTACATTGCAGCCTCGCCCTCTGACATTTCATCCCTGTGAACCCTCTATCCCCTCCAGCAAGACTTTCGCCGGGAGCCATTAATTTCAATCCAATTTGTCAGCATAGAATGGCAGCGTGAAGTTCCAGACAGTGGGATTAAAGACACAAGCTTGTGAACAGATGCCTAATGTTTTTAACCCATTCTTCCGACAGATTGACCCAAATACAGGATCTGATATCTGAAACAGGGTACAACATTCAATTGGGCCTAGGAGCACCTTTGGAGCAACTCTGAATTTCTTGAGTCTTTGATGAATTTTTCATGGGAATGGGGCAAGGTTAAGGGCCAGACAGTTCATCCTTAACCCATTCACATCTAGAGCATACAAATGATCTAACCTATATGAAAATATCTTTATAACAAAGCAACATATTTGAATGTTAGGTTTATCAATTCCCTTTCAAAAATAACTTTATTTGAAGATTTACCTTAAAAGGTGTTAGTGCATGTGCGTTATCCAGATAAGAATGGATTAGGTTAACTGAAACCTATATTTGTTTAGAATGCAGGCAAAATAACTAGCTTAAAGTTACAAATAGAGGCGATGTATTTAATCAAATTGAGGATTGTCAGGCAGCTTAAATGATCAGTTGATTAACTGTAATTACTTATCAAGCCATTTACATCTGGAGAGTATGCATGGCAAGGAAATACCACAATAACAATACAATAGTTTGACTAAAAATTGTTGTTCTGTTGGATTGAATGATCTTCTTTCAAATTTCTTTTTTCAAACGTTGTTCTACTTGAAGATTTATGTTCGATGTTGCCTGACTTTGACTCAGGATGCAAAAGGGTTTGAAAAAGAGGTTTCCTGTGTAGCTTTACTGAACTAGCATAGTGATCATCATATCAGCACAGTCAGTGTCTAGCAGCAAGCGCATACCCTTACAGAAATGCATTCCCATCAGTATCAAGTTATAAAGGAAATGGATTTAAATCCCTCCTATCTGCACTATATTCTAGGTTATTTTGACCTACTCACTGCCTCTATCAGTCCACAGTACTTTCCATAAAGCCTGTGTCTGCAGGTGCTAGATGAAAAAGGGAATGAAAAGGAATCCCATTGGTGATCATCCTCCCTTAATGTGCATGGTACTTCAAAGGACCACACGGGAAAGACAGGAATTGTACATAAGGAAAAGGGAGGCATTTTGTTCAAAGGTTCAAAATCATTGTTGTACCCTTGTGGAATATTTAGAAGTTCATTTGTTTGACCCATTTATGCCAACAGCAGCTAAAAGCAGTCTGATAATTTTTGGTGAAATCCTGAAGATAAAAACAAAATTAGGGAAAAATTTCAATGAATAATGTTAATTAGAACACTACCAACAGCTTTCCTTAAAATATTTCATTAAAAAAATCTGAATCCCCAAGTTATTGTCAAAAGTTTCATAGATCCAGTATCTAGGGTCTCCTAGGCACCAATGGGTTAAGGTAATTACTCTTGAAGCTACAGATGTTTGACGTTCTTACTTTTACCTATTATCAAAATTTGAGGAAACTCCTGAATGAGGAAAGATCAAAGACACTTCAAACACTGAACTTATACTATGTAATAAGGGATGAAAGAATCTAATTTCATAGATTTTACCCTTGATGTGCAATAACTAGTACTTTGAAGACATGGAGTAGCAAATATCAGGTCTGCGATAAAACACATGGGTGGCAAGGTCTTAGCCAGCAGGTAGGGTAGGGTACCATTTGGAAATCCAACTCTTCGCACGAAGCAAATATTTGATGTACCCTTGATGTATAGGAACCATTACTTTGAAGGCACGAAGTAGCAAATGGAAAGGTAGAAAATTATAGTTGGGTAGAGCACACATATTTGTGAAAAAAAAAACCCAACAAAACATGATACATGGTTGATTAAATGGTTTGGTCACAAATTGAGAAATAAGCTGATTTCAAAAGTTCCAATTCTCTGTAAGAGATGGGGTATTACTTAAATATACCATGAATGTCCCTAATACATGTGATAAAGTTCATATTTATGATTTCTAACTATACAGCTGACCCAATACTGATTCATGCAGTTACCAATCCAAATAATCACCAATAGATATCTTTCTCCCTTGAAAGTATGAAACCAAATACATTCTCTGGAGTGTCTATTATGGAGATATACATGACTACGGTGTTTCAGTGATCTAGTTCCTAAATTGTAGCTCTGGCCCTGCATAGCGATGGATACTTCCAATAACAAAACGTATGGTATGGTATCAGTATCAATCTAACGGTATAGTATTTTAAGGGTACTGTAAACATTTCTCTAAATTGCATTATCACCATATAAATTTTGTTGTGAATAGTCATGTTTAGGATCCTGAACAATCCCTAATAAGAGATAGCTTTACAGTGGTTAGTTTAGTACCGAATGAAACCGTATGATATGGTACTTTTTGAAATAACAACGGTGCCATTATCGGTACCTTTTAATGGTATCTAACCCTAGCCCTATATAGGATTGTGTTTGAGGTTTGCTGAGATGGAGGTAGAGGGGCTATCTGTTGATATGATGAGCAGCCTGTGCTTCAGGAATATCCACAATCCAGTAGCGGTACCTCTTAACGGTATCTAACCCTAGCCCTGTGTTAGAGGATTGTGTTTGAGGTTTGCTGAGATGGAGGTAGAGGGACAATCTGTTGATATGATGAGCAGCCTCACACAGTGCTTCAGGAATATCCACAATCCAGTAGCGGTACCTCTTAACGGTTTGTTGAGATGGAGGTAGAGGGGCTATCTGTTGATATGATGAGCAGCCGGTGTTTCAGGAATATCCACAATCAATAAAGGCTGTTGCCGGCCATAAAGAAACATGCACGCCTACCGCAGGACCCCCGGCGGATCCACAAGGGTGCATAGACAATAAATCTTCAGGCAAGCAGGAAATACCAAAAGGATGATAACTAGCCAGTTAGGGAAATATGGGAAATATGATGGATGGATAAATTATTAGAGTCGCAAGATGATATGTGAGATACATCCAAGTCCAACATGAGGTTTCCCAATATGATTTTACAAGAATCATTAATTTATTCTATTTGCATTTGGATTATGCACATTCTGAAAACCTTGAATCTAATTCACCAATAAGATTGATATATGAACTAGACATTAACTCCCAGTGTGAATATGCCCCAGCTTGCTGAACTAAACTAAACCCAGTGCATTTTAAGTTAAATAAACCCTTAATGAATATATAGTGTCTCAGGAGGAGTCTAGATAAGTTATACTACGAGTTGTCTGTCATATTCCTAAATATGTATGGTATCATGCATGAGAGAAAGGAATAGATTATAGAATTTAGGGGCAGGGTCATTAGGACACCCAAACCCTTGAGAGTCACAATTTAGGACACCACTAAATATCTTGGTCTATAATTTCTAAAAATGTTTATTTCAGGCAAATGGTTTGAATATTTTTTCATCTCAAAATATAAATGCTTGCACATTACTTAAAGGAAACATGCATTTCATTGATAAATAAATATAGGTTTATTACAAGATATCATAGTTTCCCATAACATATTGGCCACCCTGAATTTTCATGATGCCCTATTTTGAGCATTAATTGTCAAATTCCTGGCTTGAAGACTATGGTTGTAGGGTTAGGGGTAGGGAGCACATGGAAATGCTCTTCCTGCCCCTCTGCATGTACACATCAATTATAAAGTAATAAATTAAGTAATAAACTCTAAAATATTTGTTTCAAATGAGGAACGTATGATGCAAGGACAGGTTTCGGAATAATGATGATTTTAGGTGAGTAATGTATGATGCAATAACAGCATTGGAGTGATACTTGTTTCTGATTAGGAATACATGTTGCGTTGATACAATCAGAGTTTGTACACACAGTTCCTGTTGGTCTATCACATTTGTATGATAAAAAGGGGTGTTATCATTCCCACACAGCTGTATTTCCTGGTTCAACCTCGCTAGGCAAATACATGAACTTGCAGTAAGGATACGAAAATAAATCTGAACTCAGCTCATCCATACCCGATCAACTTCACGCTACTTCCTCGTTTCTATTGACCTTTTTACGACTGGAGTGTGCACATGATCAGATGAATATGGAGGTATCTTAATAGCAGAGGAAAATACATGAACTTGCTGTAAGGATATGAAAATAAATCTGAACTCATCCATACCCGATCAACTTCACGTTACTTCCTCGTTTCTATTGACCTTTTTACGACTGGAGTGTGTACATGATCTGACGCATATGGAGGTATCTTGATAGCAGAGGCATGAACTTGCAGTGAGGATATGAAAATAAATTTGAACTCAGCTCATCCATACCAGATCACCCTCACAATACTTCCTCGTTTCTAATTTGCTGGGTTGCCAAGTTTTTGATTTCAGTGGACCAGAGATGAGACCAAAAATTGACCTGTGCCACAAAATGTTCATATTTGGTGGCCCAGGAATAAGACCAAAAGGTTGAAACCAGTTTGCAGCACTGTAATGACCTTTTCACAACTGGGGTGCGTACATGATCTGATGCATATAGAAATATCTTGTTAGCATTTAGCCAACTCTGAGCATGAATGGATTATATTAATGTGGTAAAACAAACAAAATTCAAATATTTTCCAAATCCCCTAATCCATCCCCCCTCCACAAGGCACCTGCAAAAGGTTATTGGTGAACTTGCTGACAAACATAAAATGCTTAGAACATGATCATAGCCTGATGAAAGACACATGCTTATCAACCATGTCTTTCATGGCGGCCATCTTGAAATGTAACATAATTCAAATCTGATGGATAAGTGTCAGGAGTCATTACATTTTCATCTCCAAAATGACCTTTTTGACCCTTCCACCATTTCAAAATATGGCACATGGCATTAACAGCCAGACTTTGGAGATGGTTGGTTGTCTTGGTAATTCTATGCTGCTGGTTTCAGAACTATGCAGTTTCAAGTTGGCCCTCTATTCATTAACTCAGGCAGTAAAATCCTGGGTGGCATAAGTTCAATATTTTTATGGCGGTTTCACTTCAAAGAAGCTGTAGGCGAACAGACAAACTGTCTATCATATAACCCCAAAAGCTCGAGACTGGTATAAACCATAACAAAAAAAATTCTTCTATTTCTACGACCAAGTCAGTCCCATTGGCCAAGGCTCGACCTTCCATTAGCTCTACAAGCTATGTTATATTGTGTCTGTTTTGGGCAACCTAAGTCATTCATTACAACACATAACAAGAGGGACGCCGGTGGCGTCAAGTGTTTGTCTTGTTGCTTAAGTCATTTTGTTGTTTGATTTCTTAATTTTTAGTTTTTATGACGTTTTGTATTCTTTAATTGTTTGTTTTTCAAATTTTAAATTTCTTCAATATAGGTTTTATGGCAATTTTTAACTTTCTCCGTACATGATGGTTTATCATATGGTGGTTTTGTTATTCCCTTCAAAGGCTTTGTAGTTGGATAAATATTTGGTCATGGTCAGAATAATATGTTTTTATTACTCCTGAGGCTTGGACTGCTGTAATATTTGTGTGTATGTGATCAATTATAGTGTTTTGTTTTGTTGTTTCAGTTGTAATAATTTGCTTTGTGTTCAGGTCTTTACATATTTTTTTTAGTGTTTGGTGGTTTTTGTTTAAGATGTTAATGTTAAAATCACCCATGACTATTTTTCATCATGAATTAAGTCACATCGCTGAAGATCAAGGTTATTGTTTCAGTAAGCGTCAAAGTAGTTTCTCGAACAAGGAGGGTGTGTTATATGTATCATGATCACTAGCCCTAAGACCCACCCCAAACTCCCCCAACCGAGTCAGGCGACAATCATGGAATCAAGATGGGTACCTGCGAGGTCGGTTAGCTTTTCTGGTAACCAATCCACATCCAGGGATGGGAACTTAGGCGAAAATTAAGACAAAAAAAATAATAATAATAAAAAAAAAAGGTTAATGGAAATCATCTCTGAAAGTCACCCTAACTAGCGTTGTTCTGTTTCCCAGGTTCATAGTTCCTGCGCATCTCTGTATGGAAGCGGCAACCACTGCCACAACTCCCATGATCGTGTACATAGATTTTTGATATCATCACATCCAGCATAATTATTGAACTAGTTCAGATGACTAGCAGTTCTGAATGGTCTGATTAGTATGTAGTAGTATAGTCTTGGAGCCCTAGTATGATAGGGAGTAAGATGGGTAGTCCATGTTCAAGGCAATAGGCCCACAGGCTATTCACTAGAACATGCTCACCAACTCCCTAAGTATTTGTCATGCTGGAATATTTTTTGAGAATTTTTTTGATCCTTAGTGATATTCTGCTTCTGTGTAAACTTGTTTCAACAGAGCTTTTCTCCTGGTTTCATCCTATCGCTCTTGGAGGGGTATCTCCTGCTAGAATCTGCCAAATGTTCGCGTAATAAGATGTTTGAAGGTCAGGAATTTCTTTCAGATATTGCATCCGATTGTGAACCTAATTTAACATACATATGGATGTTAACATGCTGGGGGACCATCACACATGAGATCAATTTGTACCTATTATATATGTAAATGGCCAGCTGATGGATGCTGCTGGCAGGGATGCAATAGAGTGAAAGACATACTGTGTAAGGTATCTTGAAGGATTAAGCTGTGTATTCTATAATATAGATAGATTCTTGTGAAATATGCAGCTTAAGCCATAGTTAGCATGAGGCTAGAGCTTGATTTCAGACTATCATATATTTAAAATAGAAAATGTTTGTATAACAACTTTTATCAACAAGTAGCTTTTCTGTGGTAGCTCTAGATCTTGACTCTGAGCTCCATCCATCTCTTCAATCCCCATCAAAAAGTGCATGTTCAGTTGACCGCTGGGGAAAATCATGCTAACTACAAGATATCACTAGCTTGTGGGTTATTTCGGTATCTGTTCCTTCTGGTGATGTTTCTATTCATGTTTACTGGTTAGAAGTGTTGAGGGTTCCACTATGTGCAAGCTTTCTATCCCACCAAGAATGTGTATATATATATATATATATATATATATATATATATATATATATATATATATATATATATATATATATATATATATATATATATATATACACATACATATATATGAAATAAGGCTTGAGGTGCTGCAGGGACTTGGACCACACTGTTCCCTTCTATAGCAGTGGTCAGAGTGAGGAGTGGAGAACATCAGCTGCTGCAGACACACCTGACCAGTGGAGCTAAATCAACTAATTCATCCAAATTCATACTTATCCCTTAAGTGGTTTGCATTTAGGACTGAGTGGAATTTAAGGTCAGAACTTGCCAAGGTTGATAAATTTACATGCCTTATAGAGCTGGTTGCTGAACATTTTCTTAGTCACAATACAAATATCATCCTGGATCTTGTAAGAGGCCCTTGTTTATGTCCTGTATCATCACTGGTAGCCTAACTTTTGGTTTCCAAGGTCGTGAACTTTGAAATTCCTTGTATAGATTAAGAACACTGCCTATAGAATGCCTCAGTGCGTCCTATCCTCCTGCTCTTGGCATGAATATATCTCTCTGTTCCGTAAAGTCTCGCAAATATCGGACACTTTTTATTAATTACGATTTTAGTTGGCTGATGGTGGCCGAAATTTTGTGAAAATAGCGATCAAAGCTTAAGACACCGTGGCCGAAATTCGCCGATATTATCAATTGAAACGAAAGCAAGATGGAAAATCGATCACTGACTTTGTACACAAGAACACAATTTTCCCCCAAAAAATTCTTATTGTCCACCTACCTGACTTGTCTTTCCTCTGCTATATATACTAATAAAAGAATTTGTCTACCTTATATGTTGTTTACTTGTTTATTCTTGGTGCCGCACGCTAATTACGCATATAGAATTATACTTTGTTTATACACAAGTCAGACTTTCAAAATGGCGGTCTTCACATACTGCGAACGATTGACATGCGCCGGCATATACCGGCCAAGCTACAGGCACATGGCAGGAATAATTGACAATTGGTGAATCGGTTGCTGACTTGCTGACGACGCCATGCGGCTAATTTGGGGATCGATGTACTTATACACGTACTGATGTATAATCAGATGCAATAAGGGCCCCAGAAAAGCATATAATCTTGTGGGAGAGCAGTTTAAAGCAGGCAACTGGCGTTTCTTATCAGAGTGATTGATAACCTCAGCTGTCAACAGTGGTACTGTCGCGAGCATGACTTGTCAGTTATCAGGTTATCGGTGAGATTCCGGCTCCGGCTTTAGATATCTATACAACCAAACAAACTTCTGATTATGTATGGGAAAGTTATGGGAACTGGAATTTATCACGATAGCTCAAACACGGCAGTAAAATGTGACCCAATTTGATAACTTTTACTTTATCTCGGATCGTGAAACATTCATCATCTTAGCGAAGCAACGCCTGTTTTGGCAGATTGGGGGACTAGAAACAATCGTTTATAATCTTAAATCAATTGCAAACTTTGGAAATCTAAATGTTTTTTGTTATATCAATGAAATTTACTGGGTGGCCGACATTTGGTGAAATGTGTCCTTTGATGGATTGGGGGAGGGCGAGATTCCCCAATTATTATTTTGCAGATGAATTATAGTGGCCGAGATTCCTAGGGCGGTCGAGATTTGCGAGACTTTACGGTACTGACACCTGCCAGGAGAGAACATGACTGGTGGCGTTTTTGTGGATGTGAGTTTTATGTGTAGATGCTCTGGGCAAGCCAGAGAAATACATCCCCTTGAACCGCAACGCCATAGGCACAGCATGCTAGCACCTAGGGTATGTGCGCCTCGGGTTACGCGGTGTAGCCTTGGTCACGTGATCTGATCTGTGCAATTAGCATGCAGCATCCTTTCTAGGTCAGATAGTTGCCAAGGAGATGGGAGGCAGCAACATTTTATGATGCATGCATAGTGCCCGATCCCGGTCTACTCATCCCAGGTGCAAGCTAATCATGTACTGTCGGAATTGCTGTTGGTTCGGTTGTCTATAACCCTGCACAAGCATGTCTTCTCTCTGCCACGCCCCTCAGCAACACCCCGCCCTTGCCTCTGGAGTCTCCACCGCTCTCCCTACCTTCAGCATCTCATTCACTGTGCAAATGTATCTGTAAATAGAACAGCAATTGTGTTACATGTACTTTTTCATATGGTTATTTTGTACTGGGATTCAAATATTCTTTAGTTGATTATATGGTAGTTAATTTGCAGTTGTTTGATACAAATACTATACAATGAACTTGAAACATAGATGGAAGGTCAAATCCAGTTGATGTCTTCTGCTGCACCTCTACAGTAGGAGCTACTGCGCGTCTCTTTGAGGGAAAATAAGCATTAATTTATTCATGAAATCTCATGTATCATCCAAATTGGACACACCTTACAGGCACAATAATAAAGACCATCTCTGTTGAATTCTTGTTCTTTTTCCCCATTTACAGTTGCCAACCCATTCATGGTCAGAACACTAAAGACCTGAAATTACTCAAACCTAAGACCCATTTGCCTAAGAAAAACTAGTCGATAAAGTGCTGATAAAAGATGTTTAGGACAAGTTTGTAAGGTTCACCTCGAAGTTCAGTTTTAATTCATACTGAAACTGTTACCTGCAGTTATGACCCATGAAGTACTAAAGGTTCTCAGTTTTGAACATAAAAAAGTTCCAATAATTACTAGCAACTGTCATGATACATTTTAATTTTTTTGGTTGACCTCAAACTAATCTCTCACAATATTTGTAAGTCACACTGGCAAGAAGGGACTGCCACAAGTCCCAATGCTTTTTGATTTCGTTTTATGTTTGACTACTATATTCACAGTGATACTTCATTATTCAATCTAGATGTTATGAGTATACATTAAAATGTGTGTGGTCCTTCCTTAATGCTTCCCCTTGGGTGCAACATAAATATGGATAATAGTTTTGGTGCGTACATAAAAAAAAATCAGCCATGCAATATTTTGAGGGTATCACTTATTTTTCATGGACACCCATCACTCGATACAAAGAATGTTCATACATCATTTAAATTACTTCATTGCACCTAATATAAACCAAACTAAGATGCTTAAAGCATAACTTCACTTAAACAAATATCAATTCATACAACTTACAAGGCTCAAAGTAGACTCGGGAATTCCATATGGTCCAATGTTCAAAAACTAATAGCTCGCGTAGTGAGTCGGCCGTCAGGCCGGCTCAGCGTAGCGAGCATTTACGGTATATATATAGTGTAATGCCTAATGGCAGGATACACACTATGGCAGGATTTTTGGTGTTGACGTCTGTCTGTTCGTCTCTCGTCGGGCTCGCTCGCTCGAGCCTGCTCGCTCGATTACCTCGGAAAAATGAGCATAACTTTTTGCTTTAAGAGCACATTTTGGCGCCAGATCGTTTCATGTTTTAAATATTTCTTAATCAAATAATAAATTTGGATTGTTTCCTTTAAATTGTGTCAAAATAGCGTCTTGGTCGCCGACTATCGTGCAACACACGCCGCACTCTGCCAGGGCGACGATACCGTCTTCCGGTTGGATTGCTACACGACTAGTATCTCTGCAAGCGACTGCACGATCACTAATGCATGTTTTCTTACGTTCTGTCCTGTTTCATTGTACGATTTCAAAAAGTATACCAAATATGAAGCTTCCGTGCATTATTCGCCATTCAGTTATTTATAATTGCGCAAACTACGATATATATGACATTTCGGGCGTAATGCCATAGTACTATTTGCGATAGCTCATGAGAATATGCGGTGAAAAGTCCTGCATTGACCAATCAGCCAGTCGGCCGTCCAGCGCTCTCGCAACAAACAGGCCACTGCGAGGTTGACGTCATTGTTGATTGTAATTTTGACCACGCGCGTCGCGTGCATCACACGTTTTGACCAATGGGATATATTCAATGACGTCACTTTTCAAAATATTCCGCGAAATAGTCCCGACGTAGAGGCAGAGATACTATGCGTAGCGGGATCTCTGGGTAGGAGAATGCACACGCCGAACTATGCAACAACTGAAACATACATGCTCACGTGCGACAAATGCTGACGTATTCAAATGACGTCATGTTACGATGGAATTCCGCGTATTCCAAAGTCGTAACTTCGATGTTCACGGTAAAAATGACTTTACTCATCTTTCCGTGAATCGATTTCAATGCAGTTTAAATTGCTACAACCGCCACAAATAATTCTACATGTCTCTTAATTCTAGATGAAATATGTCGTGAAATGACGATTTTGCAACAGGTTGAAGTCGTAGTAATTTTTATGCCATATTTTCGGTCAATCGCTACGCATACTGTGTGTGGTTATTGCACAAATATGAAGCTCATATGAAGGGGCTTCCAATATGTTTCAGCGAAGTTTAAGTAAGGAATGACGTCACGGATAACAATAACAAACACTTTGTGACTGCATTTGAAGGGGAATGCAGAAATATCATCGAGCTGCGCGAGCATTTAAAGCTTTGCTTTCTCATCATATTACTAGACTGCAGTTCCAGCGCAGAAGCATATGGGATGGCAGGATTAAACAAGCTGATTCTCAGCTTTCCAAAAATGTTTATTTTATAGATATCCTGCCTTTGGGATATCTGTTGTCAGTGAAGGAATTGAAGCTATCGGCATTCGGCGCGGCCGCTTCCAGCGGCCGCCATTTTGTATTCGTATATTTGACACCGTCTGCAGATTTAAAATCGTCGATTAAAAACTATTAAAACGCTGGCAAATCTTCAAAATATCGTAATTATGTTGTGATATTACTGTTCCTTGTCAACTATTTTAGTTAGATATGTACTAAAATAACTCACAATGACCAAGGAACAAAGGCATTGGATCGATAATTACTACGGCCTCACTCGATAAAAAAACTGTTGCGATAGATTTTGCCGTGGTCGCGCACTTCTCAAATCTAAAACAATATCGTTTTATTTCATGTCTGTTTGTTTTGGGCGAATTAGCCGACCCCAATCGCCTACAACAACAAAAACAACAACGACCAACGTACCGGGGAATCCCCAATAACACGCGACACAAGGATCAACAAACACACGTGACCGAGGGAATCCCCGATCGCTCCGAAAGACACACAATCAAAAACTACGTCATTCGTAATCAAACACACTTACGATCGCGACCCACAAAGAAACATACTAAAACCCCACACACGCACTAACAAAATACAACCAATATAAGAAGTGAAACATAAAACTGGCTAAAGACAACACAACACACAAACAAAAGACGAAAAATCGATTCCGAACACGACCTACAAAATCACTACGCGCAACCTCATTAAACCTGAATGGATCTTAACCTACGCAATAGATCACTGCGCAACTACCTCATAAATTATGCATGCACAGCCAGAATGACCCACGCATGCGCACTAAAACACACGAACATCCCCTCCCACAGAATACATAGTGAAAAAAGGATTCACGACAACAACCTAAAAAAACAAACCTTAAGAACAAAAATATGCGACATAAACATAAAAATATCGTATACAACCACCCATAAAAATTAAAAATATTAACAAAAAAAAAAAAAAAACGTAACTAAATAGAGAACATAGATCGAATCTAAACTGAATATTACCCTAGGACAGGATTTTGAATTCAGATAGCAATAGGTTTGTTAGTTCCAAACTAACAAACACTAAAAAGCATGTTTAAAAAGGCTGTGGTTTAGTTTTCATTTCTACTCACCTCCCTGATTTCATTGGCTGCTCCTCTGTATTGTTGTAATTCATACAATATTTTGTGTGCATACTGTAGTCCTGATTCTACCCGTGTCCACACTGGAAGCTCTGACTCTGTAGGTTGTGCATCTGGAAAAAAGTCCATCATAATTAGAGATAATAATAACAATACTACTACTATTACTACTACTACTACTACTACTACTACTACTACTACTACTACTACTACTACTACTACTACTACTATTACTACTATTACTACTACTACTACTACTACTACTACTACTACTACTTCTACCACTACTACTACTACTACTACTACTACTACTACTACTATTACTACTACTACTACTACTACTTCTACCACTACTACTACTACTACTACTACTACTACTACTACTACTACTACTACTACTACTTCTACCACTACTACTACTACTACTACTACTACTACTACTACTACTACTACTACTACTACTACTACTACTACCACCACTACTACTAATGACAATAATAATAATAATAATAATAATAATAATAATAATAATAATAATAATAATAATAATAATAATAATAATAATAATAATACTGATAAAAATGATGATAATTTATTTAAAGATGGTATCTTAGCCAATGGTTTAGGATCTTCCCTGAGGCCCCCTGGCATATATACAGGGAGCCCATAGGCTGCTTGTATATGTATACAGGCTACTTCAAAGTATATACATGAATCCTTTCAATATACCCTTAACCCATTCATGCCTAGATATTCCCATGACTAGTGCATTATGGAATATATGATACTTGTGAAAACAACTTTCAAATAAAGAACAGATTTACAAACTATTTAATTCATTGATGCATCAAAAAAGGCTTGTAATATTTCTCTGACAAAAGCATATTTTACAAAAGATTTGATGGAGAAATGTCCATATGAATTTCATGTGAAAATAAGGACCATATACAAAGTCAGACACATATTGCAATGTTTTGATTATAGAACTCCAGATGTGAATTGTTTAACCTATTCATGCTAGGGGTATGTCCTTGATCTTTGTAGTCTGGACCTGTGATACTTTGATAAATAACTTTGAAATTAAGCATAAATTAGAAAAATATTTGAAGGGGAGTTTTTAGTTTATTATTGATTTACTTTTCTCCTTGAAATATTTCCTGAAAATTGCTATTTGTAAGAGAGATATCACCAAATAGTCAGGCGTATTGGGCGCTACAAGCGTGAATGGGTTAATTAAGCCTGAGAGTGGCAGGTGATTTTTATACATGAAAATCCCCTCATTAGAGTCAACTTGTCCATCAGCAGTAAGTCACAGCACGTGCAGCTTTATTCAAAATAACCTTATAACATGATAACTGGGTTAGTAGGTTGTCTTTTGTCTTTACTTTCACAATGTGCAAAGGATCTTGTTATAATAGAAAATTAACACTAAATTTCAGCCTATTTTTTGGATTTTTCCACATATTATTTAGGATTTTCATGTATCAGCAATGTGTTATAGGCAAATGAAAAAATCTTCTAATGCATAAGACATTGATTAATAAAAAAAATGGTTCAAGTATACACATTTTCATCTACACATGTACACATCCAAGAAGATCCATTTTGAGAATGTTTGTGTTATTCCAAAAATTAGATTCCAAAGTATAACCAAGTACTGTATACCATGTCAATATTCAGCAGTTACTGTTTAATCAATGCATATTTTGCACACCTCCGTAGTCCGCGTTAATTAAACTGTGCACTATCATTTTCAATATTTTGACACCTGATCCCTATGCTTGTATCATACAACACACTGACATGGTAACCAGTAATTCAGTCTGATGAATATTGTGAGGGGAAAGGGTTAAATCATGATTAATATAGCCCCCATCTCCCTACAAGGAATATGTAGAGACCTACATATGATACATATTACAAAGCTAGTACTGCAATGACATCTATACACAGGGATACACATTAACTAATCACCAGCCTAAAAGGCAGGCCAGTCTAGTGGATACTTAGAGAGGGAAGGGGTTGAACCAAGATCAATATAGCCCCCACCTCCCTACATCTGCTACATAATGTAAAGCTAGTACTGCAATGACTTCTATACACAGGGATACACATTAACTATCACCAGCCTAGAAGGCAGGCCAGTCAATACTTAGAAGGGGAGGGGTTAAACCAAGATCAATATAGCCCCCACCTCCCTACATCTGCTACATAGTGTAAAGCTAGTACTGCTTAAGGCCAAATATGAAGAATCTTAAGGTTTGGGGGTAATCATTCCAGCTGACTTCAGGAGAAGATTGCCCATGATAAAATGGCAAAAATGAGCAGTTAGGATCAGAAAAGGCCAGGAATGGTACCAGCAAATTAAAGATAAGTGGTTTGTGGTCTGGTTGAGAGCAGGAATTAGAGTCTATTCAAGAGAAGAATTCAGATCAGAATAAAGCGCAAAAGACAATCATATAGTTTCAGAAAAGGAGGAATATGTAAGCCAAATGTATTAGAAACGTTGTTCAAATCGTGTAGAATATAGACGTTACATTATATAAGTGTTTGGTATGATTACAATTTTCGAAATAATGAGGGAAACAACTCTGGCTGAAAGCAGCAGGGTTCGACTTTCCCAGGGGCCCACTGGGCCCAGGGGCATATGCCCCTAGAAGTTGCTGTGGGCCCCTATATTTTTCAGGCTAGGGGCCCAAAATAGTATGTATAATAACCAGAAATCCTGTTTTGGACCACTTATTTTTATCCGAAAACCTTTTCAGGCCCCTAGCCTAAAATCTAAGTGTCAGACCCTGTAAGCATGCTCTTATCATGATTGAGTTCATCACAGTCTGATTAGCTATTCAGACAGTTAGATTACTTTACCAATACCAGTACACAAGTGTTAATAAATAAGTGCAATTTTTTTGATATCTCTCAACAAATTCCAAAATCTGTCATCTACAATACATGTTTTAAAAAACGAGGAACCATTCACTAATTCCATCATAATTTGAAGAAAAAGAGATGGATAAATCATATAAAACAGGCAATTATTTAACCATAAAAAATGATATCAAGGAAATTTGGCTAGGCCGATAATTCAACTTATGATATTAACTTAATATCATCCTTTTCACATGATTAATTTACCTAGCGTGACAGACTTTCTTAATTGTAAATAATTGATGCATAAATTCAATCAATTATCTATCGATTTTTCGTATACTGCTATTTTCATACTCCCAACAACTAATCCTAATTACACAGTATCCTACACATGGACTAACCCTTTCCAGACAAAATAGACAATGAAAATAACTACAAAAAAGGTAAAACTTACTTTCAAAATCCACAAAAATGTCAACTTTTGGAGGCGAGTCATTTTCTTTTGATAATACCCTGAGTAGGTTACCCATCACAGGTTGGCTGATTGCAACATAGACCTGCAGAGAGAAAAACAACATCAATAAACACATGAGAAAATACACAAAGTTGTTTATGTGTACTCAGCGTAACACTACACCAGACTGGCGAAGAGTGACTCCAGATGAAGCCAAAGTGGTGCAACATTCACACAGCTTACATATAGAGGTAGGCAGCTCACAGCTAGACTTACTCAACAAAAATAACTAAATAGACAGACAGCAAAAACAACATATTTTGGATACATACTACACAGTCTATGACATCAACCCATTCATACCTCGTTTACCCTGAATGCCCTTCAATATGCAAATTTTCCTGTATTAAGAATATTATCAAAAATGTTTTAGTTGTTTTTTGGATTACACTGAACTAGGTCACATCAAGAATTTATGTTTTTTGAACTCTTCAATAGAAAATATTTAGAAACTTGCTAGGCCACCAAAACAGTTATATTACTGAGTAGTACTGTGTGGCAAAAGTGAATTTTCATGAATAATAATATTTATCAAAATTGATTTTACAAAAATTCTTGAAATAATTTGTCACATATTTGATTTTTCCTATCTAGCAACGAAAATCTGTGCGTTAGGAAAAACTGGTCTAGTACACCTTGGGTGTGAATGTATTTTAATATGCAATCTTGAGGAGTTGCCAAATTTCCCTGCAATGTTGTCTTTTTCCCTCTTTGGTGTAGTAGCAAGGCCTGTGTAGTGTATCACAAGGTTGTTTGTAGTTGCACAGGGAAGAGAAGCCCACCTTGATTCTGACAGTTTAATCCTCCCATCAAGGCAGGTGAGTCACTCATGATGGAGCCTGGGAACTCGTGCCCCCTTCACTCACCCGGGCGCAACCCTTTCCCTGCTGAGACTACTTTTTTCCAAAGCACATGGAGGCAAAGATTTTTGAAAACCATCTAAACCCTGTCATGTTGGTATTCATTGGATAGCTCTTAATGAGTACTCTCAAATGAGTACCCATTTGGCAGGGTTTCGATCATTTTTGAGTTTTTTTGCGTCATTTTGTATTGGCCAAATTAGCCACCAGCAGCATAAGAGTTAACCCTTACGCTGCTGGTGGCTAATTTGGCCAATACAAAATAAAGCATAAAAGCTGAAAAAATGACTGAAACCCTGGCACATTAGTACTCATCTGAGAGTTCCTAGTGAGAGCTATCTAATGAATACCAACGCGACAGGGTTTGGATTGTGTTCAAAAGACTTTGCATCTTTGTGCTTTGGACAAAACCAGACCATTCCCTAACTTCTCCCAGAGGCACCCTAACAAAATGTAGCTGAGATTTCTTATGAAATCCTAGAATTTCCTTGGAATTCATAGGACCATTTAGTAAGGGATATATTCACATTCAAATACGTTTTGAATACATAGTTACAACACCTAATTTCTAACCCATTCAGGCCAGTAGCACCCTTAAAATAAGACTTTCATTATTTTGGTGATATCACTCAAAAAGCATCCTTTCAAAAATATTTGAAAAAGAAATGTGAATCAAAATTCAACCTACACCTCCCCTTCAAATACTTCATGAGTCCATTCTTTTATTTCTAAGTTAATTTTCAACATGCCATATGCTTTTATGTATTTCCGATGTACTTATAAAGTTCTATATTTCTTACAATCCTTTTATTGAGAAGCCATCTAACCTTGCAAGGTATCCATATCATCAAGGGACATTCTAAGTTGCATACGGATAAAACATTATACCATTGCATTATCAAGAGGCAAGCTGAATCCCTGATGGCACATACCTGCTGTGGAATTTTGCCATATGCACATATTTTTTCCAAACAAAAGCTAGGTCAATGCTGTTTTACATATATGGATACATGTGTGAATCCACATATGATTCTATCCCTGTTTAGTTATGTAGGCATGACTAGGTCACCTATCACTATACCAGGGCTGTGTATGTCCTACAATTTGGGTATTTGTGGTCAGGGCTGTTTTTTGACATTCATTCTTTTCAATTTGATTAATGACATTATTTCTTTCGATTTTAATAATTTCAATTTGATTTTTGGAGAACTGCCCTAAGCATGAAATATTCATCATTTCTATTCAAAATTCAGTGTCGGCTAAAAATGGCAAAGAAGTCATGACAAACCTGAAAGACTGGTGATTCTTTTATCGATAATTGACATAACTGATTCTTTTCCAGATTAATTGGAAAAACTATTTCCATCAATTGATTCTTCTCATATAAATTACACCCATATTTGTGGTTCACTCCCATCCCACCCTATGCATACCATTATATCAGTAATTTCCATTCCACCCTATGCCTGTTGCAATTTTACCATTCAAGCAGCAAGATATGAATCATCATTAGGACAAGAAATACCTACATAGATAACATATGGAGATGATTTGCATACAGTTCATGATTTTGATGCAGACATTTTTTTCCAGAGAAACTCCACTTGAAAAAAGTAGTCACTAGAAGAGAAGTCAGTACCGCATCACACACACTCAATGCAAATGAGTTAGATATAATATAAGCGCCCATCATGGCTGTTGTATGTAATGGTAGTCTGGTACCCAGGAAATAAAAAACACTTTTATTATGCTCCTACAGGCTCAACACAGCAGTTATATCCCTATGCTCCCTAAAATAATCAAACTTAAGTGGCTGGTCCAGTAATCAGTTCCAGGGATCTATTAGGAAGACAATTAGGAGCTCATATCCCAGACCCACCAAGGAGGATGACAACTTGCCCTAATCAGAACTTAGCAAGTCTAGGTCTCAGCAATGTGATGAGAGTGTACCACAGGGGAATCAACCTACCCAAGTTACAGCAAGCAAAGGAGAAGGCGAAAGCATATCTGGGTTGTAAAACAACTAGGAATATAGGGCTCAAAATAAGCAAGATCAGAACTTAGCAAGTCTAGGTCTCAGCAATGTGATGAGAGTGTACCACAGAGGAATCAACCTACCAAAGTTACAGCAAGCAAAGGAGAAGGCGAAAGCATATCTGGGTTGTAAAACAACTAGGAATATAGGGCTCAAAATTATCTGGAGCCGGAACTTCAGAGGTCCGTTGAATTCTCCTGCAGCTCATTCAAATGTGTGCAGGGACATGTGGGAATAGGGGGCTATCAGAATAAGGTCAAGAAACATGTGCTTCAAGCATGATTACCTTAGACCAACCAGCTATGGGGGGGAGCCCCAGTGGGTAGACTAGAGGCCTAGTCTACGATTGGCAGGAGGAGAATGGCTTTGAGATTTATAGTGGGAAAGAGGACCATCAGAGTGAGGTAATGAATAGAGTGAGTCAAGAAACGTGTGCTTTGGCCACCATTACCTTAGACCACTCAGCTATTGGGGCAGCCTCAGTGGGTAGGACTAAAGCCTAGTCTACGATTGGCAGAAGGAGAGTGGCTTTGAGATTTATAGTAGGAAAGCGGCCATCAGGATAGGGTAATGAATAGAGTGAGTCAAGAAACATGTGCTTGGAGCGCCATTACCCTCAGAGGCTGGCCACACAGGTCAGGTGAGTCAGCCGCTAACGAGTTTCTCAAACTGCACAGGTGCACCTTGCAGGAAGGGCCACATACTTCACTTGTCCTGTGAGTTGTGGAGGAGGAGCGAGACAAGATGGTCATCAGCTTGCCGCGTGCCAATTTCCTTAACCCATTCATGCCAATAGAAACTGAAAACGTCCTGACTATTGTGATGCTATCTCCAAAACAAAAGCATATTTTGGAAAATATTTGAAGGAGAAATGTTAATCAGCTCTCAACCCACAACTCCCCTTCAAATATTTTGTGGAATGATGTATCATTCCTAAGTTGTTTCTAGATATGTCATAGATCCAGATGACATTTTTGCAAGGTGAACGCCAAGCATGAATGCGTTAACATACTCATGCTTGAATATTCCTTGGAAAAGTATGGTCTGACTACTACTATACTTGCAGACATATAAGAATATGTAAATATGTAGTAAAGCACAAATTTGAAATGTATTTGTAGAAAAGACTTTTTATCATGTCAGTTTGGAATCAACTTAGGTAAGCTTTCATCTAAAATGTATTCCAAGATGTTTTTTGGCACTTTGATGACAAAGGGTTAACCTAGCATCAGAAAAAGTGTTGTTAAAAGCAAACATGAGAATGTCTCTTTATCTTTATTGTTGAGTGCAGAGAAACAATACTCAATAGCACCATCAAATCCATAAAGATGTCTATTATGGATAAACAAAAATTCAATATCAAATAGGTACTTTATTTCCATTACATATAAACAGCAGGAAGGATGGGAGAAAGATAGTCATTATAGATAAATGAAAAATTCAATTCCATTAGGCTATTAAAGCAACATGGAGCCAATCCCCTGTGGGCAATTTGAAATAAAAATTCTCCAGATTCAATCATATCTTATTGTAGTATTACTTTTGTTAACTGCAATCTCTGAATCATTCATTTAAGCATGTTTCAAAACAATTACCGTATTGTACTGTTTCATTCCTTATAGATAGTCTGAACGATAATAACCACTGTCTGAAGTTATCATTCATTAGGGATTGTCCAGGATCCTAAACTTGAATATTCACAACAAAATTCATAAGCTAATACTGCAATAAAGTACCATTAACAATATTGTTAAAATACCGTACCATTTCATTGGTCCCGATACCAATACCATATTGTTTCATTCTTCGAGATATATATCCCTACCCTCATGGTTCCAAGAATCAAGTTATCTGTAGTCATTAGTATGATCAGGCTGCTGATAGTTGATTGGGAAAATCACCTGATGATCCCCTCCAACCCACAGGTTTCACTTTATCCATCCCTGCCGTTGGCTGTGGTTTCTCTGACTGCTGAGTTCATTAGCCCCATGTAGAGAGAGCTTGGTTTAGAAAGGGTGTATGATCTCATCAAGATGTATTCACAGCAGGTGTGCCCCCCAGTGAGCCCTGGCATGAGGCTGGCATTCCTTTAACCCATACATGCCTGCACCCCAGTCCAATGTCGTCTGGATATCTGATACTTTTGGAAATAACTTTGGAATAAAGCATTTACAGGAAAACTATTTGAAGGAGAGTTGTTAAGTAGTTTCTGATTAACATTTCTTCTTTGAATATTTTGTAAGATATGCTATTGTTTGAGGGATATTCCCAAAATAGTCTGACTGATTTTCAGCGCTTCTGGCATGTATGAGTTAAGCAACAGTACCACTGCTGGGTGATCTGTGCTCTCCTGTCAGAAAGGTGTAAATAAATCCTGGTCTTGGCAAGTCCACCCGACAGTCTTGGCACACGCTTACATCATAGGCACACACCTCTAACTGGCTATGACAACACGTGCTGACATCATATCCTTGCTGTGTTATGCTACACACTCATTCCACACCCACTACCAGCATGGTCCGCAGAACACTGGCACCATCCAATGAAGTTGTACTCTAGTCTGCCTACATGCCTGCATCCCAGGCTTGATAATAGAATTCCATACCAGAGATAGCACTCACTGCCCAATGTAGCCCATTGTGCAGGAAACCCCACAGACGAAAAAACACTCCTAAAAATGAAATTAATCTCACGCCAAAAAATCATTTCAATAGCTTCCTCTTTAGGGTACCTCTATAATCCTCAAAGTTGATAATTAAAAACTTTGATACTATGCCTTTCCACCTAAAATGCTCAAAAGCACCTTACGTATATTCCATAGCAGGCCTGTTCAATTGCTATTTAACCATTTCAACTCCTGCGGCAGCCATTGTAGCATACTAAGCGGAAAGCATTCACATA
>OZ012684.1:67792615-67825543 GCA_963942565.1 Maea johnstoni | reverse complement strand
GTTGTCTGATTAACATTTCTCCTTGGAAAATTTTGTAAGATATGCTATTGTTTGAGGGATATTCCCAAAATAGTATGACTGGTTTTCAGCGCTAGTGGCATCAATGAGTTAAGCAACAGTACCACTGCTGGGTGATCTGTGCCCTCCTGTCAGAAAGGTGTAAATAAATCCTGGTCTTGGCAAGTCCACCCGCCAGTCTTGGCACACGCTTACATCATAGGCACACACCTCTAACTGGCCATGACAACACGTGCTGACATCATATCCTTGCTGTGTTATGCTACATACTCATTTCACACCCACAGCCAGCATGGTCCGCAGAACACTGGCACCACTCAATGAAGTCGTACTCTAGTCTGCCAACGTGCCTGCATCCCAGGCTTGAAAATAGTATTCCATACCAGAGATATCACTGCCCATTGTAAAGTTCTGCTTAATATCGGTAACTAACATATATCTGGCAGAAAACCAGACTGAAAAATCAGGATCATATCATGCATTATTGGTGGTTATATAATGCTGGCATTTTTTCTAATGTATTGCACTTCCAATATCTTGTCAAAATAAGCAAACCTATTTACATGCATAAAACATACTCAAAAGTATGTGATGACTTATACTTACAATGTTTTCTTAAATTTTTATTTTGAATGAAAGGAAATCTCCTACAAATATGCTAACCACACACATACTATATAGGTCAATGGCTACATCTGAAATATGGCTTAGCTTAGAGATTAATGGTTAGTTTTTCCTTTATATCCTCGAACATTATAAGTTATCCCATGATGATATTTCCCTTATTTCATTATTTGATTAAGCAAAAAAAAATCTAATGATTAAATCATGGGGCATCCAATGTAAAGTGGCCAATATCTGATTTCCCACAGATGCTATTACTGCAAAACTGAACCTGCAGAGACCAAGCTTATCCATTCAGTTGAATAATCTACCAATTATTGCATGAGAGAGTAATTGAATAAATTTCCAGCCAACTGAGACTCTTTTTCTTGTATGGGCTCACACTGAGCAGCACATTTGTTCCCCAGCAGGTGTGGGCGATGAGAGAGAGAGAGAGAGAGAGAGAGAGAGAGAGAGAGAGAGAGAGAGAGAGAGAGAGAGAGAGAGAGAGAGAGAGAGAGAGAGAGAGAGAGAGAGAGAGAGAGAGAGAGAGAGAGAGAGAGAGAGAGAGAGAGAGAGAGAGAGAGAGAGAGAGAGAGAGAGAGAGAGAGAGAGAGAGAGAGAGAGAAGAAGAAGAGAGAGAGAGAAGAAGAAGAGAGAGAGAGAGAAAGAGAGAGAGAGAGGGGGGGCACATCTTTACATGCAATAATGGTGCTACAGCAGGTAATTCATTATTGCTTTCCACAAGTTGACAGGCACCTCCTCTGGAGGAAGAGGAATAATCAGTCTGTGGGGATATTCTCGTACACACACAGGGTCAGCAATGCTACCAGGTCACTCACACACTATACATGTCTCAGGGCTAGAGGAGGATGATATTGAAGATTTAGATTACACTCTACCACAGGAGTTAACCTATTTCATGAAGACATCTTTACTTATTGAAAACTCAGCACTAATAAAGAAATAGAAGTATGCTATAAAATGATGAAATCTATTGTTCATATGGCAATAATAGAACATGCATAAACACATTTCTTCTAACTCTTTCAATGTTGAGGCTACTTTCAGCCAAAGAACAAGGATGCAAGGTCTTTATGTTGGTAATCATTAGACAACCCTCACAGAGCACTCTCAAATGAGTGCCCACGTGCCAAGGTTTCAGTTATTTTTGAGCATGTTACGTCATTTTGTATTGGCAAAATTAGCCACAAGCAGTATAAGGGCTAATGTTTGATCTGAAATATAATTGTTAAGAAAATATCTTTGTCACATAATTATAATGTTATTCAAGTAATGTGAGATATAGAGAGGATTATAATTTAAGAACTTTTTTCTACTTGAGCAATGCGGGGTAGAAAGGGTTTGTTGTTGCATTTATTCCTGAAACAAGACCTCTCTGGCGTAATTTCTATGCAATGGTTTGACCTTTAGCAAGGAAAAGGAAGCACTAGAGCCTCACCTTAGGATGTAACCCACTACCTCCCTCAGCATCTCAGCCATAATGGTCCTTTATGGGCATTTGCACCTATCTAGAGCATGTAATTTTGGACCAGTTGTTAATCCATAGTAGCTTAGTTTGCAAATGGAAATATCAATTATCAACTTGAGCACTTTGAGAAAGGGTTTTTAAATTATTTTTTAACACCTACTATTTTACCTAATAGTGCACCAAATTGCACCTTAATGTCGAGCCCTGCCAATGCATGTTATATAATCAAAAATTAGGTGAATGTTGCATACACATACATATATCCAGTTCTGCATGTATCTGTGGACTTGCTAGAGCATTGAACACCTCATACTTCCACCACAGAGCTGTACCCGCACCTGTTAAAAGGAACAGGCCCACTTGTCAATCCATTAACTCTATTTATGTTTGAGTTGTGTCACCTATGCCAAGTTTCTTGAGTATCCGTGCCAGGTGATACTACTCTTAATTACTATGTCTTAACCAGACCCACTTCGCTGCCAACAGCTGCTACAGCTACTGTAAGAGCCACGTGAGTGATAGACTTGCTATAAGCCTGTGTTATCTGGCTCTTTCCTTAGTCTCACTGATCTCACTGAGTTGATTTCACTCCAGATTTAGTACTGAGTAAATCCTCAAAGGGGACACACTTGAGCTGTAGTGAGTTTCAGACTGCAACTTCTGAAAACTGTGCTGCCATCTATAGGTTGAGAGAAACATCACACCTATCCTATAGTGGTAGTGGCATGACATAAAACTTAACTCAGCCCGAGAACCAGGCTACGTGAGTGAGTGACGGAGGGAGAGAGGCCCCAAGCTGTGGTATAGTACTAGTAGCAGCAATAGACAACCAGAAATGTATGAATGAAACAGACACAACGTCCATGCCTATCATTCCAGGGCTGTGAGTGATAACTGGCATGGTAGGCATTCACATGGAGTCATCATGCAGTACCTCAGTGGCCAGGAATTAGCGGTCTGTGGAACTAGTCATGAACTCATTCATACATAGGGTATGCATACGCAAACTATAAACTATGCCACATGCTAATCTGACCCCAAGGAAATATGTGAAAGTAAATTCACACTGCGGTTGGAGTTAGCCATATATTACCATAAATAAATATCATCAACTTGCTGGAATACCTAGAGATACCAAAAGGTATGACCGATAGGGAATACACCAGCTATATAGAGTGAATGGGAGAAAACAAGAGATACACAGAAACCCTAGCAATTATTAATAGCAAGAGATAGTCATATAATAACAGTGATAAGTATGCACAACCAACTAAACACTAGGAGATGATTTAGGAGGAATACCTGCTATGCAGTGGATAGGGACAGAGAGAGAAGAGAGAAATAACTTCAGACCTATTACACTGGAACCTGGGTACTTGTCAAGAAATCTTCATTTAATAAAAGTAACAATATAAGCACCCTAATAAAATTCCTTAAAAATACAAAGAAATTTTTACCTCTGAATGTTTGCATTATAGATGGGTTGGGGGAAAGTGAGGGATAAGTAGAAAAAGGGATACACTGGGACCAGAGTACTTATCAATGGCGGGAGATAATCATATACTAACAAAAGATAAACAAAACAACCTTCCGAATAATAATAGTATAGCATACAAATATACTTTGACCTTTACTTAATTTCCATTCAAGTGGGGAGGGAAAAGGTATCTAGGACTAAAGCAGAGCGCCTGGCACTAATCAAAAACAAGCGACAATAATGAATAACAATAGAAACACTACGTAACCAACCTACTGAAATATATGTAAGTCTATACAAACAGACCAAGGCCTACTAGGGTTTCTCCTACTTTACTACATAGGGGAATACATTGAATGCCTCTCACTAATCAATGGCAAGAGGAAGCCATAAAACACACATGATAACCCCAAACAACCAAGGCATACTAAAATACTATGCTTTATCAAGGCAGTACTCCGAACACTTCATAACTAGTGGGAAATGCCAAATTTAACATATCAGGTCATTTTGACAAAACCCTGAAAACACATAAGTCAAGTTATGCGGGGTACCAGTCAGTTTGTGAATATGCAAGGTTCGATTATATTTGTAGTTCTTAGGTACCCTGATAATACCCCAAATTAATAAAATAAAATTGAAATAAATTTATTGAAAATATGAAGTAATTCTATTCAAAGAAATATGGCAAATACACATACTCAAAAGGCATCAGTATGAGTATGTGTATTAGCACTTAATTGCTTTTTGAATGAATTGTTTATATCCAATATCTTGAATCGCTGAGAATGAGAAAAGTGGGAGTAAAAAGGCATTTCTTTCATTTGTGATGTGCCTCAGAGGGTTTACGGGAGAGTGATAGAGTTGTTGTGTGGGCATTAAATGCAAGACTAGCTCATCAGTGATATCCTAAGAATTAAGTAGTCAGAAGAACTGCCTATTTATTCTCCATCATAATTCCAGCGAGAAAAATCGATCACCGCAATAAAAGCACTTCCTCAATTCTGACTTCTCTCGCTGCCACCGCTGCTGCTGCCAAGATATTACTTCCACCCTCCTGCTACTACTACTATAACAATGGTTAATTTATCGATGCATGAAGATATAACCACCAGGGTCGGGGAGCCCCGAGGTACCTCCCAGTAATCCCATTGGTCGCTGGTTTATTGCTACGATAAAACACGAGCAGATGTACGGCAGAAGGCTCGGGGCTGTGATGGACCTGTCCGCTGCTATTTAGTGGATTACTGAGGGGCTGGCCACCAGGAACACATAAGCTGGGCGGATGAGTGTGTTGTTTTTTCTGCACCATCAGCTCCAAGTGGAATGCGGCAATGATTGGCTATGATATATCCGGTCGCCAGTTCTATCCTGGGGATAGGCAATAAAGATTGCAGTCATGCCCCATGAAACAGATGGCAATTGAACTGCCACTAGAATTGTGTTCTATGGCTCGTACATTGCTGATACATGCAGTAAGAGCATTGGTCAAAACATGATCTTAGCTACTAAAGTCCTAACCACAGGCATCCTTTGAGCAAAACCATCAGTTCAGACCAATTTCTCTAGCAACAAAAGCTTGATTGACATATTATTGGAACACTCTTCTATGGATGGTCAGTCCATTTGTGATAGTGGTAGCATTGGCAGAAAACAAAACATAACCTAAACTTCTTCAATCATAACCATTGACATTCTTCAAGCAATGCCAGTGGTTCAGAACAATTATCACCAGCAACAAAACCTACATACTATTAGAACAGTGTTCTATTGCTGTTCAATGGGTGATAGTAGTAGCCGTAGTCTTAGCCAGGATTTTGAAAGAGGGTTCTCAAAATGGGGTTTCATAAAAAATTTGGGCATCCAATATTCTTGAGGAGATCATATCTTCAATTTACAACAAAAGAATACTTTTTTCTTAAATCTAGAAACAGAATATAATGTCCTAGCCTTCACAAAGAAATGAAAATTTCAAATTTATTTGCTTGAAATTGGCATTTCTAGAAATTTATCACAAACAAATTGTGTGTCCTAATGTAGGGTGTTTAGGGTTTGAGTGTCCAAGTGACACCCAGACCCTCGCTGGCTAAGACACTGGACTTGTAGCATTGGCAGAAAACATTTAGCTACTCATTGGCATCCTTTGGGCGACAATACCATTGGTTCAGACCTATAACCACCATCAACACAGGCTGAATTGAACTACCACTGGGAACAATTAACTGGGAACTCAATAACAGGGTCAATTGATGATAGTTTAGTCTAAATAAAGTGTATTGTCCAATCCAGATGAAATATACACATTTCATACAAATAAATATATACAGATGAAACATTGAACAGCCATTTGACTTGACAAATCCATACAATACAATGCCAATATTTATATAACAATAAGGCTTGCTAATACAAGACAGAGTATTGGCAAATCCTTCTGACACTATTTAGTATGTCAGTGGGTGCACACAATAAATTTACAGCATATATAGCAATTGATAAAAGTAGTAACAATTGGAGAAAACATGGTCTTAACTAGTCTAATCATAGGACATCCTCTGAGCAATGACAAATTGGCAATTGTTCAAGCTAAGTAATCACTGCCAACATAAACTCAACGGAACTATCACAATCTATGACGGTCCATTGGTGAAACCAACAGGACTATATATGAAAACATGATCTAAATTAGTTTAATCTTAACTGTTGGCATCCTTTATATTAAGTGATACCATAAGTTTGGACCACCAATCATCACTAAATATGAAAGGAAATGATCTTTGTTACACATTTGCTTAGCAATAAAATAAGTTAGAAGTGCTTCAGACAATTCAGACATATCTGGATATTCTTTTGCCAGCAGGTGAAGTGTAGATTTGCAATGAAGCTATCAAAATATTGTGTAAAAATGCTATAAGTAGCTTTCTACTAGATTCCTTTGCTACTATCTAAACCAAACTCAGAATCAGTAATACCATCTTTCCCCTTAAAATGTATACATCAAACTACCTTACAGATCCTTTGAATGAATGAAGTAATTGTTTCTTCTCCATACCTTGCTTTTTTCCTGAGCCAAGAATGAAGGGAAGGTTGATTTTTTTTCATACTAACCCAGCCCTACTTTATTTCAAGCTCTTTTATAGTGAGTAGGTAGCAGTTGACTAATAGATAATTGTCAAATATGGGTATTGTATCTCCATTGTCTTGATAGCTCAGTGAATTATGGCTTCCCCACCCACATCCTTCCTCACTCTTAGCATGACACTTCAGAAAACCCACCACATGTCCTATCCGCTAATTTTCATTAAACACGTTTCCATGGCAACCCACTTTTCCCTGAATAAAATAATCTTATCCTAAAGTAGCAGTGACGTGGCTGATTATCAGTAATGGTATGATAGGAACTAGATAATTGCCCAGGGGGCTTTATGAACTATCTGTAATCCCCGTAACATGCAACCTCACTCTGCGTGTAAATAAGAACAGATGAGCTTGCGACATTGGTGAAATAGAATGGATATAAATGTGCAATGCCAAAGTGCAAAATACACACCGTTGATGGCTACAATAGAGGTTCTCAATTGAAAGAAATTCCTCCTTCAGAATGAAATAGCTAAAATGAAATAAAGAATGGTAATTCTTGTATATGGGCTTCTTATTACCCATCTGGAGTGCTCCCATGTTTGGAAGACTTTGGACATACCTCATACAATACAATTATATTAGAAAAATAGAGAGCTCTGTATTTTAATATTGATTGAAAAACTTAATAGTAATAAAAACATTTAGTTAAATATTATTTGATTTATTGCATTGTTGTCGAAATATTATCTTTACTGACAGGACTGAGATTACTAAATTGCTAACTGAAATATATTATTTATGACAGTTCAACTCTTACCACAGATAGGTGAGATTTCCTAAAAAAATAACTGATATTATTGGAACCCTAATCCATCCTTAAATGGCGAGGGTCATACTGGATAACATAGATCTGCATTATCAAAGGTGTAGTGTTTGTTTTTGAAAAATAACCTATCCTTACCACACAAACTATTTGAATTCCAAGGAAATCCAAGGAGTTCCCAAAGAAAATCCTAGGAGTTTAGAGGATGTCTCAGCAACATTTGTTGAGGGTTGTCTGACTCCAAGGGCTCTCTGTGAATGAATGGTTAAGGGCAGCATTGATTACACCTGTAACATATCTTGCTCAACACATGCAACAGATGATTTAATCAATTTCCTTTAGGGTCCCAACATGACTTACATGAGTGTGATCTATTTCCCTTGTAAGTCTAAAGTGATCCATACAGGAGTAAGTACCTTCTCCTGGGAGCTGTAATGTTGGGGGAATGGCTATCTCACTGGTACAGGTCCCCTTGCAGGGCTGTAGGCTTACTTACACAGCCTCATCACCACCCAATAAGTATTGACAGGAAAGGAGTTAACCCATACAGCTTAGAATTCCCCTTGAAAAGTATCAACTCAAATAAGAATACTTTCCAGATCAACTTGGTATATTTTGTAAATTGTGAATTCATGAAATATTTACTAAGGAGAGATGTTGGTTTTTGTCAAAACAATATCACAAAATAGTCATTTTTTGTTGGGGCGATACTGGAATACATATACAAACATATATTTTTGCATACACATACTAAATTCCAGCATATTCAGGGCTGAAGAGACAGGCTATTTCCAAAGGTTGCGACATGCAGTAATGGATTAGTTTGCAATATTGGTTGGAGTGAAAGATACTACACAGCCATGGCATGTTTAGTATCACAGTGATCTATCTACACAGAATACCTAGTTGTGAGCCACAATTTCCAATATCTTTTCCTGATGCTCCGTCATCAATCATCATTTCCCACTCGCTTGTTGTTTTATATCCAATTTATTTGACTTGTCTTCCCAAAATCAAAACTTAACCCAACTAACCAGCTGGTTTCTCTTCAAGTCAAGATTGTTCAATGATCAGTACCAGAACACAATAAGACTACAGCTGGTACTGAAAGGATGTGAAGAGTTTTTAATTGCAAGATATATTTCAAATGAATTACAACCTGGATATATATTTTTTTAAATTCAAGGAAGAACATACATGTTTTTAATCGCAAAAAAAATAAATGCTTGAACAGAACCACAGCATGGATATTTCCACGGTCGCATCAAAATAGCAACATAGGTCCCAACAACCTATGAGACATTTTAAATATATTCTCATTTCACATTGTTCATTTTTGCCTTCTGCACCGTGCACCTCACATGGCATTCAACATGAATGCATTCACAGACTACGATATGTTTGTCAATTAGTCAGATGATCCAGCTCCAATGATCCAAAGCCAACACTAATCTGAAATATGATCCTGGGATCCCCCCTCCCCCAAGATACCTAAACAATAGCAGCCTCTCCTATTGTTATATAAGCGGACACAAGTCTCCAGTGCCATGATATCAGACAATGGGATCATTTTCCAAGCTGGGTAATCCTGGTGGGAGGGGGCAGGCAATTAACTGGGTGGAGCAATACAGGATCTATGCATACAGGATCTGAAAAGAGGGGAGTCATAATCACATAGTCAGAGATATATACAATGCACTCTGAAATGAATTCTAAACATCTTCCTGGTTATAGGGATTCATTTTCAGAAAGTCAGAGGTAGTCGACCAAGAACCCTGGTAGCTCATGTTTTCTATGTAAAAATATTACCGACCTGAAATAAAGATTATCTATGTGGATATCTATCAATCTATCTATCTATAGGTAGTAGGAGTTCTTTTGGTCTAAAAACTCTGAAATGAATTCTAAAGATTTTCCTGGTTATAGATATTCATTTTCAGAAAGTCAGAGATAAGTAGCAGGAGCTCTATTTGTCTAAATACTCTGAGATGAATTCTAAACATTTTATTTTCTTGGTTATAGGGATTCATTTTCAGAAAGTCAGAGATAAGTAGCAGGAGTACTATGGGTGAAGATACTAATAAATGCATTTTAAACATTTTCACGATAGTATATAAACTTTTCAATTACAGTGCTTGGTGGGAATATACAAAAGAACAAAAATACAAATACTTAACACTCTTTTCTCAGAATCTCGAGTGATCATTGATGACCACTGAACTGTAGCAAAAAAGGCAAAAAGTAGCAGTACCTGCAGAATCTGTAAGCAGCCAATCTGCTCTACTGGCAAGTCAAAAATCGAAAGTAAACATCTGCAAAATGGAGTATTTCTCACTTATCTGTACTTCCTGGTCATCAAGCATGCAGAGCTCATGTTCAAATCGTCAGCTCAGAGCTCCATCCATTCTGAGAAAATATGCATCCTTTGCGGAGGCACATCACAATCCAATTACCGTGGCCTTTGTGCCTGGAGATATTTTCTCACTTTCTTGTATAATTGCTATGTTGTTGAGGTGCATTTTTTAAATCTCCATCATTCACTCACTCTAGACGTTTTTGCATCAATTCTTTGTTTATTTTGCGAGCTTACTAACGTGTACAACCTAGCGTACAGCGTCTCCTTAATGGAGGCAAGTTGAACTACAAGGATATTTTACATATATTGCCGGTTCCAGGAATAGCTGGACATGAGTAGTTGATACTCGTCATTCCTTCAGTGCACTGGGCCAGATAAACAGAGCCTCTAGCTGGGATAATCAGAGGTCTCTATGACCAGGACACTGGATAAACATATATATGTGTCACCTATAATATATGGGTCAAAACTGATCCGTATTACATCCAAACATATATGATCTATGTACTACGAATCAAAAACTTCTAAAATGGAAAGTCCTTTTTAAATGCTCATAGATTTACTTTTATGGTAATATAAATGTAATATAGATGAATGCACAAAAATAAACAGATTTCTAGAAAATAACATCTCTTCCACATACTCTAAACAATTATTTTCATGCAGTTCCAAAATGGCCCATGTATCAAATAATGATAATAATAATAATAATAATAATAATAATAATAATAATAATAATAATAATAATAATAACAATTATAATAATATGAATAATAATAATAATAATAATAATAATAATAATAATAATAATAATAATAATAATAATAATAATAATGATAATAATAATAATAATAATAATAATAGTTATATCAATAATGATACTAATAATAAAAAGATTTGATTTTTGCTGTGGCCCTCAAATTTAAGGATTATACCTTTCATACTTTGGGCCACAGAGTTGAAAATTGTTCTCCAAGGTATGCTAAGATGGGGAAAATCGCTTTAATTAATAGCTAAAATAAACCAGTATTTTAGTTATGCGCCTTCCTTCTTTCTCAAAGTCTTAGAATGACATTGCGGATTGGGCTATCTCATTCCTGAAATGTGTGACATAAATAACTTCACTTGATACATCTATCCCAATCTACTCCCCCACCCACAATCACTTAGTTGACAGCACAGAAACATGCTGGGAGAGTATAATGGTTAACCTTCTCATGCCAAGATGGTATCTCCTTGGAGAGTGTCGTCAGGAACTCCAATACTTCTAACAAATAAGTCCCGAACAGAACATAGAACCACAAATTATTTGATGGAAAGTTCTCACTTGAGTTCTGATCAACATTTCTCTTTCAAATACTTGCACAAATATGCTTTTGACTAAAAGATTTCACCTTAAATTGTCAGGTTGCCTTTGGCCCACTGCAAGCATAAACGGGTTCACCCATTCATGCCTGAAGGGTCCAAAAACGATCCAACAATTTTGCTGATAACTCTGTCACAAAATTATGTTTTGGAAAATATTTGAAGGAGAAATGCTCATCATGGTTTAAGCTACCACTCTCCTTCAAATATTTTGTGAATTTATGCTTATTCTTGAAGTTGTTTTCAAAAGTATTATAGGTCCAGAAGATACTTATCAAACAGAGTTCCAGGCATGAACGGGCTAAACTGTAGATGAAAGGACCAGACGGTGGTACTCCACTCCTATCAGAAGAGAACAGCACTAGGACTGAGTGTGGGGGCTAGTTGCTTCAAGAGGGACCCAGGTAGGAAAATCATTAGCAGAGAAATGCTGATAGGATGCTGTATATGAAGCTGTTTTATCCTGTGCTGTTATTAATGGTGGGAGAGGAGACCAGTAGGCCTACAGCATTGTGCTCTGAGGCAGTATATAGACATCACAAGTTCAGAACCACTAGTTCTGTAGGAGTAGCAGAGATAAGATAATGGTAATCTGATAAGATCAGGGATTCGCACCAGCGCATGTGTACTCCTGCCATTTATACTACATCCATATAACCAGAGTCAGCTATACTTTATTAAAGTGTGAAAAGTGGCCTAGCTACTAGGCGTTATTGTGCTTTACCATATTAAATATAATTCATGCCAGCATCTATAGTACAAAAGGGCTTGTGGCCTACTGCTGGCCATTAAGTTCACACAAGAGGGGAATAAAGTAAATTTCTAAAACCTGAGGAGTCTAACAAAAGAACAGCCATTCATGCAGAAAATATCAACCCTTCTCAACTGTACAAAGTAGAATGTCTATCGGATAAAATCTGTAGAAAAGTTCTAATCAAATTTCTAATCATTTGAAAATCTTACCTAACAATTAACCCTTTCATGCCTATATAGCCTCCTGAAAAACACCATGACAATTGTAGCCATATCATTGAGAACAAAGATATTGCTGGATAACATTTGGAGAGGGAATGTTGAACAGAATCTAAATGATAACTCTCCTATAAATATTTTGTGAATTCATGCTTGATTCCAAAGTAATACTAGAAATAATCACTGTTCCAGACAACTTTTGTCATGGAAATCTTCGAGCATGAATGGGATAACATCCATACACCCTAGAGATGTAGGCAGGTGCCCTGTCTCAGCCCTGAGCTGCTCCAGGGAACCCCAGCTGAAGGCAGACACAACAGCTGCTAACAGGTTAGTCTACAATAACACAGGCTCAACAGACTCCAATCCACAACCTCAACCCTGAGGCCTTACCCCCTAACACACTAGCCTAGAGTTCTAGGCTGACATACATGTGTATTTTCTGTCATTTTCTGATATCATGCACCAAGTGGTCAACTGCCTTCATGAATACATACTTTTACACAAAAGAACTGGAGGTGAAATCTTTCTACAATTTGAACACTGAGCAACACAAGCCTGAAATGAGACAAGTATAAACTCTTGTCATGATAGGCAGTCCACAAATATGTGTTTGAAAAGAATAAGAAGGGTAAAACCTAAAGAGCGAGAAGAAAAAGCTACAATAGGGGTGTATTTACCAGCAGCTGTAAAATTATGCCTTTCTGGGAAAACACACAAAAGAAGAGCAAGTGCCCTAAGAGCACTAATGAGAGATATTCCCCACCAGAAGGTTGGAGGCCAGCTGAACATGCTGCCTTGAGATAACACTAGTGGCTCCTCTTAGTACATACAGCCCTCTATCAACACAGTAAGCTAGGACAGCTGAGATCTGAGGCACTGAAAGATACGGCCAAGCTAGAACCAGGAAGTATAGGATAGGCAGTTCGACTGATACGCATCAAGAAGACCTGTTAGTAGTTGATCTCTTACTACATACAGTTCTCTATCAACACAGTAAGCTTGTAGAGCTGAGATGGCACAGATCTTAGACTTCGACATCAAAGAACCTTGAACCAGTGCAGCTAAGCACATTCTCATCATTAAGACATGTGCGCTTATTTGGACGAATACAGTATCCATTTTATTACAACCAGGGCTCGAAATTAGGGGGTACCAGGAGCCCAGGGCTCTCTTGAATTCTCCTGTGGCTCCCTCAAACTTCTGCAGGGAGCCCAAAGATATATTATATAATATACTGGTTTCTATACAGAACATGCTCCCTGGAAAAAAATCCCTGACAACAATCTATCAACAGTTGGCATTGATCTGCCTTCTCTCAGAAGATGGAAACTAGGTCCAGGAACAAACCTGAGATTTTCTCTGAACTTTTGCTTTCTTTGATCCTTCATGCAGCACCGTGTCAGACTCATCATCTAGGACCATTTGCTGATCTGGGGGCCTACCATGCAAAGTATATGTAATCTTGAAGCATTTGTGAGTTTCATCATATTCTTACACACATAGCAGTGGTAATGCCTTAGACCACAGCAGGCTACTGCAATAGGAGATTCAGTTCTCATCCAGGTATTCATTTCAGGTTACCATGAATTCCAATTCATTACCATTTGTATCAGACCGACTGAGTACTCTAAGGAAGAATAGATCAAGTCTTTAAATGGCAAGCCCCCTAATGGTAATAGTGAAATATGCCCGGACATACTGCATTACACGTACAATTACTGACAAACGTAATGAACTACAAAAACAATTACTGACAGACGCACTACTAAACAACATGTACAATTACAAAGACTAATAAATGGGACTGTCTCCGTCTAAGGTGTTTTTTCAGCCTAAGGCCACTTCATGTAGCCTCAAATGAACCCTGCTATGTAAATGTCAAGGTGCGATTAGGACTAAAGTGTTTTTGCAGAATGAGGCTACATGGGACAAAGATATGTAGACAATCTCTGATAGGACTCTGTATATCAGGGACTCCCTTTTACTCTAAATCTGACATGAAAACCATGCAATATCATCCATCCAATCACAGAAATATTGAATCAATTCTACTGAAGAAGCATTTTATTCAACTGTTTTGGAAAGTCAAGCCACATTTGGCTGATCAATAGTGAGAGACTTAAGGAGAAATCCATGCCATATCTCCGCAATCACAAGCATCCTGACCTTATGCTGAAAGCATTTCAATGTTAAGTCAAGTTAAATCGGGCTGATGTGCAAATCCCTCGGGTAAGAATACGTTTAAGTTCCACTGTAGAATTTCAGAATGAGGTAATATTGGTCTAACGAATGTCCTCCTTTGTGAAGGTAAGATTTGAGGTGTTGACCATATAATCACTTACTATTACTATTGCTCACCGTCCAAACCTGTTGCTGACAGAAAGCATTTTGCGGATTTTGGGCTAATGAATATGTCCTCCATTGTAAAGATAAGATTTTAGATTATAACCATAAATAAGTTTAAAATCACACAATATCCAAACCTGTTGCTGCCAATTATAAATACAAATAAACATTTCAATTTTCGCTCATGCAGGTATTCCCTTACAAAGGTGAAATATAAATAACCATACAATATAAATACAGGGCACACTAGAGTTGCCGTGTTCCTATGCTGGAAGTAGAGCTGCACTCACGGAGGGAGATGAACTCATGAGCTCACCACCCGTTCGACTCGTGAGCTCATGAGCTCACGGACATTCAAATTTTCCAAAGAAGTACTTATTTTCCAGCCCAGCTATTAAAAAATAAATATTTCTTGGTGGAGATTTATTAACATTGCCATGTTTATTTAATTTTTAAACATCCTGACGAGGTACAGAGGTCAGTATTTCATAACACTCAACACCATGTGAATGTATACATTGGAGATTGTAAAGAAGACATGACAGCGATAGGCATTTATGTATGTTAATAATGTGTGTTAAGTGCTCTATGTTACGTTCGTGTTCCAAACATAGACGAGCTCACGATTTGAACATTTCAGCTCGAGCTCGGCGAGTTTGCCCCAGGGCTCGAGCCACTCGAGTTCGTGAGTGGTGAGTGCAGCTCTAGCTGGAAGCATTTTAATATTTTGCAGAGTGGGGCTAAATTTGGCTAATGTTTATGTCTTCCTTTTTAAAGGTAGAATAATAGGTAACTATGCAATATTTGTACAATTGCACTTTGCCCTAGATCCCTATGCTGGATGCGTTTCAATATCTTGCTGAGTGGGGTTACATTGGGCTAATGTACATGTCCTCCCTTTAAAAGGTAAGATTTCAGTTGATAACCATGCCATATCTCCCCAAGTCTCACACACAGAGTGGACTAATCCCACACTGAAAGCATTTCATTTCTGTGGGAGATCAGACGCCATCAGGGACTGACATTCCTGGAGAGCCAGATATGACCCCATTGAAAAAAGGCCCCCTCTTACTCCACAGCCAAAGCTAGATGATCCAAAGTTAATAACTAGCGTTAACCCTTCCAATGCTGAGGCTACTTTTGTCCAAAGTACAAGAACGTTGAGCTTTTTTAAAAACATTTAAACCCCATCATGTTGGTATTCATTGGATAGCTCTCAATGAGTACTCTCATATGAGTACTCATGTTCCAGGGTTTCAGTCATTTTTTAGATTTTTTGCATCATTTTGTATTGGCCAAATTAGCCATCACCAGCATAAGGGTTAATAACTAGCTTTAACCTAAACTGCACTGCAATAGTGTGAGCTCCAGCCAAAGACGGGTATCACAGATGGCTCCCAGGAAAACGGCTCTGAGAATGATTGAGCAGGGGAGTCCTTGCAGCTCTGGGATATCAGAAAATATCTAGATGAAAGATATTAAACAGGCGTGCAATGCCGGTAGCCTGGCCCAGAGTACATGGCAATATTGAGTGAGGCCTTGTACTACAATATCCCTCCTGATGAAATTGGCAATATAAGGGACAGCTTATTAAACAAACAAATCATGAGACATCTTAAAGTGAGAAAATACTGTATTTTGCTCATAAAAAAATACACGGGATAAGTTACATCAATAAATTAGTTAAAGGCTTTAGGTAAATGGGAACCCTTAAATGGGAACCCTTAGGAGTGCCTGGAATGTTATAAAATCCATACTAAAGGTTTGCAAGAATTGTACATACATGTATGTATATATATTGATCACTGGAACACCATTACTTATAGTTTATCACACACCAATAACAAAATACACCTGTGAACAGCTGCCAGTAAGTGTTTGCAAACATGTTTACCTATGGTGCTGCTATTCCTTAACTAGGAAAACTGAAGACTTCAGTAACAGTTTTAATGTATCTTAACACAGGAACATACTATTTGATACCAATATTACAGAAACCACTGACTAACCCCCAGCCACAGCCACAGCCCTCAGAACCAGAACCCCGATAACTAAATAGGGTGAGAAAAAGCATGAGATACAGTACTGAGAGCGTGAGATACAGTACTGAGAGCATGAGATACAGTACTGAGAGCATGAGATACAGTACTGAGAGCGTGAGATACAGTACTGAGAGCGTGAGATACAGTACTGAGAGCATGAGATACAGTACTGAGAGCGTGAGATACAGTACTGAGAGCATGAGATACAGTACTGAGAGCATGAGATACAGTACTGAGAGCATGAGATACAGTACTTAGAGCATGAGATACAGTACTGAGAGCATGAGATACAGTACTGAGAGCATGAGATACAGTACTGAGAGCATGAGATACAGTACTGAGAGCATGAGATACAGTACTGAGAGCATGAGATACAGTACTGAGAGCATGAGATACAGTACTGAGAGCATGAGATACAGTACTGAAAGCATGAGATACAGTACTGAGAGCATGAGATACAGTACTGAGAGAATGAGATACAGTACTGAGAGCATGAGATACAGTACTGAGAGCATGAGATACAGTACTGAGAGCATGAGATACAGTACTGAGAGCGTGAGATACAGTACTTAGAGCATGAGATACAGTACTGAGAGCATGAGATACAGTACTGAGAGCATGAGATACAGTACTGAGAGCATGAGATACAGTACTGAGAGCATGAGATACAGTACTGAAAGCATGAGATACAGTACTGAGAGCATGAGATACAGTACTGAGAGCATGAGATACAGTACTGAGAGCGTGAGATACAGTACTTAGAGCATGAGATACAGTACTGAGAGCATGAGATACAGTACTGAGAGCATGAGATACAGTACTGAGAGCATGAGATACACAACTGAGAGCATGAGATACAGTACTGAGAGCATGAGATACAGTACTGAGAGCATGAGATACAGTACTGAGAGCATGAGATACAGTACTGAGAGCATGAGATACAGTACTGAGAGCGTGAGATACAGTACTGAGAGCATGAGATACAGTACTGAGAGCATGAGATACAGTACTGAGAGCATGAGATACAGTACTTAGAGCATGAGATACAGTACTTAGAGCATGAGATACAGTACTGAGAGCATGAGATACAGTACTGAGAGCATGAGATACAGTACTGAGAGCATGAGATACAGTACTGAGAGCATGAGATACAGTACTGAGAGCATGAGATACAGTACTGAGAGCATGAGATACAGTACTGAAAGCATGAGATACAGTACTGAGAGCATGAGATACAGTACTGAGAGCCTGAGATACAGTACTGAGAGCATGAGATACAGTAGACCACCCAACAATGGGGAAGCACCCCAATTCCATAAGACAGGTCAGTGAAATCCTCTCAAATCAGACAGGGGTGTCAGACCATGAAGCTTTTGACACTAAATTGGATTTCTAACAGATTGTAAGCTGTACTGAATGCTGACTTATAAAGAGTGGCGTTGTCCAGACCGTTTTTTCTGTTGGCTTTCGCAATGAGTTAGTATGAAGGTAGCAGCAGGTCACAGCCGCCACATGTCTGAGAGTCTGCAGGGAGGTTTAGGGCATGCCGTGCAGTTGATTAGACCATGTAGAACCAGTTGGTCCAAATCAGCCTCTGCGATTGCGATTGCAGGAGTCCTGCTGCCCCGATAGCTGGCCAACTCTTCCTGGCTCGCATGCATGTGGGGCAAATCGACCATCACCATAGCCTTAGCCATTAAGATGTATGGGTATATTTGGACACCCAAACCCTCAAAAATCACCCTTCAGAACACACAAGGCTTTTGGAGAGAAATTTATCATAATCTCAATTTCAAGCATGTAATTGATTTTTTTTATGTTTTCTGCAAGTGGAGCATATCAACCATCATTCATCTTTATCTCTCCCAGTATATCTAAAGACATTAAATTGCAAGTGCATTTATAAGCTTACAGCCACAAAGCCAAGAATATCATGAATTTGACTCTTTTTCCAAAATAAATTCCAATATATCATTCAATGCTGTCATCAATCCTACTTACACTAAATCAGTGACAAGGATTAAAACCCTATTACAGAAATTCATACCGCCATACATCTTAGTTCACTATGAATATCCTATTATTTGCAAGTCCTGAGCTACATTACTTCTAAGATGGAAATTACAGGAGGTACCTTAATCCTTTATGATGATGACAAATTGCATCTTGCATATCAAAGAAGAAATGGGAGGTCTATGGATGAGGGTGGCATATTTCAGGAACCCCCTAATCATTAGCGTAATCGAGACCCCCTGCTGAGGAGATGATCAATACCCTACTTCCTTCCAACAACATCTTTTGATTGATGGAAGTGAAATTAATGTAATTAACGAGTAGAGTTTGCTGTGGACAAATACCTCACTCCTGGTTGTGTAGCCTCGGTGGAGATATTACAAATTCAACAATTGCCAGGTTCATATGAACGCAAATGTGCAAATTAGTTTGCTTCTGTCGCTAATGAAAATTCCTCAAGTGTAAACATTAATTTCATTTAGTACATTTCTGCTGTTTGGCAGCCATCATAAGGGTTGTCTGTTCGCTGATAGAAGAAATGAGATGAAGGAGTCAAATTGCAAAATTCATCCTCAGTTGTCATGGCAATGCTGTAGACTGCTATCGTCTCCATGGCATTTTACACAGTTTTACTCTCCAAAATTACTTCCCTTTTAGCCAAACATTATAAGAAGCCCAATAACATCTATCCCTCTCATGGGGCCTGCCCTGATGGCCGCGTGGCCCAAAGCGATTGCCACTGACTGCTAGCTGTCTCTCAACACTACCCAGGTTCAATTCCCAGGCAGGGCATGTGAGAAAGTTGCCAGTGACTTGGAGTTAGGCTGTGGATATCACCAGGTACTCCGGTTTCCTCCACCACTTATAGCTGGCTACTCACCACTTAGCCGCAACATGGCAGAAAAGGACAATAATCAAAATTCCAAATTGACCCTCTTATATCTGTAGCCACCCAAAGTGGCATTCATACTAAGGTGATCAATATTTATGACTGATAAATTGGAAAATATCTGAAAATGGAATGTTAATTTCCTTTTCTTAACTCATTTCCTTTTATCATAGTAGTTATGACAAACGCTGGGGATCTCCGCACCTTAAGTAGGCGTCAGAAAAGAAAACTCCCAAGAAAAAGATGGTAATTCTATTCCCATAATGCACTGTGATTATCTCACACAATAGAGAAACACATAAAGGAAACACTTCCACGCAGTCCCTCCTGCAATCTCCCTGTCTAATCAAAATTAAGAAACAGCCTAGAATATTTCCTCAGAGAAAAGGACTACACCCTCATAGGAGAGATAACAATTGTTTTAAACAATGGCTGTTTGAGGCAAATTACATCACCAAATCCGCATCTCCTGTGGGGATGGAGATAACCTAGTCAGAGAAACAATTGAAACATGAGAGGACCGCTCTGTGTCTGTGAGGGATTACTTACAAAGCCAAATTTTACAATATCGGTCTGAGATTACTTTTGTAATATGATGAATTGGATGAACAAATTTTTTATCTCATTCATGCTCAGAGCTCCCAAAGAAAAAATTGGATGCTAAAGAAATAGAGAATTACTTGGTAATATTATTTTATCATTATTAATTGATATTTGATATAGCACCCTTTCCACCTAAATGTTCAAACTTAAGCACTTTTTATATGAACCGACATCATCACACATTCCCGAGACTCTTAGCCCCAACTTGTCGCAACCGGGTGATACTTAGAAGTAAATGAGAATTCAATTGATTCACAAAATGAAATATTGTAAGAAACCTGCTCTGGATGTAGGTAGGTAATGAATAACATTAGGCTATCGGCCAATCCTGAAAAGAGCCTCCGTTAAGGAGTAACCCCAACCCGTCTTATAACAAAACACAACATGTTTTTTTGGAAAGATATATGTGTCTGATGAAAGAAAATCCATGTTGTGGTGAAAAGATTTGGTGGCAGCTATGTTTTACGGAGAAAAACGTGCATCGATATTGCAAATTTCACAAAAGAATTACTTTTTTTTTAAACGCTGCAGGACAACCACAAATATTTATCAAATTGATTCAGACTTGGTATGGAGTTTGATATTATGAAGCTTGATATGCATAAAATGAATTATCCTTGCTGAACAACTCTTATTGTGAAATAATGCACTTTTAAGGTCAAAAACGGCCATTTTTTTGCATTTTAAAAAAAAATCTTTATTGATGTTTATTTTTTGTAGAATTTTCCTTACACAAACTTATCAAAATGATACACCTAAATTATTGCTAGACATTACCCTTTCAAATGAGGCTTTATTTGTATAATTTGGTTGGCTACAGGATCTCTTATGGGGAATTCATTTCCCCTACCCCTATTTTTGAAAAATCCTCAAAAATGCTGAAAAATAGAAATAAATTTTTATAAAATTCTTCTTTCCAATATTCCTCATACAAATTACTCTTGATTATTAGTAAGGTCCTTTTCTAGTGAAAAAGAAGTAAAATGAAGTGTTTAAGTTGTGTTTGCACTGATTGACCTCATATTTAGGGTAAATATGCAGAAACGGGTAAATTGAGTTTTTTTGGACATTTTAGTTTTAATAAAAGGCATATAAGAAGTTCTTCAGGCAGGCAATCTAGATATCTTTAGAAAAAAGACACTAAAGGCTTTCATTTGATATATCATAAGACCCCCCTTGCACATGTTTGTGTTAAAAATATGACTTCATACATATAGCAGCTGTAGTGAGGGCTATATACAGCAACTTGGTGAAAACTCACCTAACGGTCATCATTTTCTTATTTTGTGGCTTCTTAGCATTATTCTTCACTCAAATTACATTTAACAGTTAATAAGGTCGTTGTCTAGTGAAATTGGTGAAAAAAAATGTTAGAGATGTGTTTTTACCGAGTGACCCCACATTTAGGGTAAGTATGCAGAAATGGGGAAAACATTGTACTTTGGATTTTTTTGTTTTGATAAAAGGCATATATGAAATTGTGCAGGCAAACGATAGATATCTTCAGAAAGTAAACACTATGAGCTTTTTTTGATTACGTTTAGACCCCTTGCACATTCTTGTATTGAAAATATGGCAGAGCAAAACAATGTGGTTATTGAAAAATTACCAGAAAAACTAAAAATCTTTTGAACAGTGCTAGACGCAGCCAATTAATTTTCTAAATCACCTATATTTTGCAGAAAGTTTGATTTTATGAGGCTTGCTATGAACAAAAAGAATTAATCTGACTTTAAAGCCACTTAAGAGTGTGATAAAAAGCACTTTTTTATGTCAAAACAGGCATTTTTGAAGATATTTGTATTGCTCTCTTGTTTCTGTGATATGTACTGTACACAAACTTAGCAAAATCATGTAGCAATTTAGTCAAATGACTTCCTCTTTCATATGGTGCTTTAATCACATACTTAAGTTGGCTACAGGCTCACGCAGCTGTATGATGTTAAACCAGAGCATAGAGTTCAAGACCCTGTCAGTGGTATATAATATTACTCAACACAGGTCAGCATGAATTGGTTGATACAAGTCACCCCCTTACCAATGAATCACTGAGATTACAAAACATGTTGACATCTATTCCCCCCTCAATACCAGCAGAGACAGAGGGGAATCCTGGTGAAACAACTAGATATTTAGATGGTGGTTTATGGGGTTAATCTGGGAATGGAGAGGCATTTTGAGATTTTTGAATATCTAAAGCCCACCCTTATTCTTATCATTAGACCAACTGTGACTGTCTAGGTCATCACTGAGCAGAATAAGACACAAACCTTCTCAGAAGCTCACATAGGCCTGCACACAGAAAGGAAATATTTGGTCTTTTTTCTGCATACTAAATTGAACCAAAAATATGGGTGCTTTAAACAAGCATTTAGGTACACATGTTATTAGATTTGCTTGTGTGGTATATATAGACCTGAGAGTATCTTGAAGGGAAATGTTTCTTCAATTTTCTTAAAGTTAAGCAAACTAGACGTTTAAAAACCCTTTTCCTAATGGATATTTTTCCCCATACCTATGAAGTTTGATGGTCCATCCAGGGACTTAGCCAGGACCCGTCCTACCTGTCTTTTGAACAGGTAGTTTCCTAAAAACCTCCTGTTTGGACAGGCAAAATTTTCTATGATGATTTTTCAAGTTTAACTTTTGGGGTGTAATGACCAAATATTTTCCTAACAAACCATCTTCTTGGACATAGCTGAAGTGTAAACTGACCTTTTTGACACACTTAGCTATTAAATATAGCCTATTAGAAGGATTAGAAGTAGATAAGTAGCTCAATCTGGACGGGCAAAAATTTGGAAATTGCTGTTTTGGACAGGCATTTTTGAAATCCTGGCTGAGACCCTGGGTCCATCCTATTATTATGGATAGGAGCTCCGTTTGATAACACCATGCATGATTCCTCAATATTTCCCCCTGAAAGTTTTTCACCCTGCTGGGATGGTATACATTTGTGAAGTTTAATGTGTTCCTCATCAGAAAACCTTTTAAGGACTTCATACTTTGTATAGGCTAACTAATCAAATTAAAGCAGGGTAGAGGAAGAAATTGGGACTGAAATATTTATCTCACAAGCTACCTTATCCTATTCATGCATTTCTAATCGGAGAGAATTGTCTGAGTCTCGATACTCTTGAAAATAACTTAGATATACAGCAAAGCTGGATTATGCTGCAATTAAAAATTGTCCTTCAAATATGCTTTTATTAGGGAAATAACCCCAAAATAGCCATTTTGATGTGATGCAGGCCTTGATAACTTTAACACCTAACCAGCATTTGGTTGAACACTTCTAACAGAACTGTATTGTACTAGTGTCAGTTCTTTCAATCCATTTAAATTAGATTTTTTAGACCTTAAAACCAATGTCCACTGACAATTGATTTTGCTCATATATATATATATATATATATATATATATATATATATATATATATATATATATATATATATATATATATATATATATATATATATATATACATATATATATATATATATATATATATATATATATATATATATATATATATATATATATATATATATATCGGAAATACAAATGACACCTTAGATAAATCATTAAACTAGGCACAATTAAAGTCCTCTGTATTATCCATTTAGTTAACAGCATACCTCAGGATAGTGTTGTAGACACATCTGGCATTATGATCCTACCTTTTGTAACTGACAACACTAAGGAAATCAAGGTCTTTACCTGGATTATTCACACATATCCTGAAACTATAGGTCGATGAGGCCAAATGCACTGGCCAACTTTTGGTAATTCTTTTTATCCAACAAAAGCACCAGTCATTTTAGACTATCACAGGATTAGATAACCCTACTACATAACAATAAATGAATAAAACAATCAGGTTAGGTTTGTAAAAAGCTGATTATGACTAGTTCTGAAACTATTATGTGGAGCCATATTTACACTAAGGAATATGATATGGTGAATAATACATAAAATGGAAGCAGGCCTACTTTCTAGATTGCATCCATTGTGGTCACTCAATGCAAACACAACTTTAAATGTTTTCCCTGAGCAAGGATATTATAAATGGTCAAGGGTAATTTGAGAAGTAATTCTTAGAAGCCTCAAAAGTAGAGTGAGATTGTCATAAGGTGAGTATTTACCAAGTTGTTGTTTTCAGCCCTCACTACATCTACTTTGTATGATGCTGTATTTTCAATGCAAAAACATGTAAGGGTATTAATGATAATCAAATGGAAGGTCAAAGTTTCTTCTTTCTGAAGATATATATTGTTTGCCTGCACAATCTCATATATGCCTTTTATCAAAACAAAATAATACAAAAATATTATGTTTTTTCCTGTTTCTGCATACTTACCCTAAATGTGGGGTCACTCAGTACAAACACATCTGTTTAACATTTCTCTTCACCAATTTCACTAGACAAGGACCTTAATAACTGTTAAATGTAATTTGAGTGAAGAATAATGCTAAGAAGCCACAAAACAAGAAAATGATGGCCATTAGGTGAGTTTTCTCCAAGTTGCTCTATATAGCCCTCACTACAGCTGCTATGTATGAAGTCATATTTTTAACACAAAAATGTGCAAGGGGGGTCTTATGATATATCAAATGAAAGCCTTTAGTGTCTTTTTTCTAAGGATATCTAGATTGCCTGCCTGAAGAACTTCTGATATGCCTTTTATTAAAACTAAAATGTCCAAAAATACTCAATTTACCCGTTTCTGCATATTTACCCTAAATGTGAGGTCAATCAGTGCAAACACAACTTAAACACTTCATTTTACTTCTTTTTCACTAGAAAAGGACCTTACTAATAATCAAGAGTAATTTGTATGAGGAATATTGGAAAGAAGAATTTTATAAAAATTTATTTCTATTTTTCAGCATTTTTGAGGATTTTTCAAAAATAGGGGTAGGGGAAATGAATTCCCTATAAGAGATCCTGTAGCCAACCAAATTATATGAATAAAGCCTCATTTGAAAGGGGAATGTCTAGCAATAATTTTGGTGTATCATTTTGATAAGTTTGTGTAAGGAAAATTCTACAAAAAATAAACATCAATAAAGATTTTTTTTAAAAATGCAAAAAAAATGGCCGTTTTTGACCCTAAAAGTGCATTATTTCACAATAAGAGTTGTTCAGCCAGGATAATTCATTTTGTGCATATCAAGCTTCATAATATCAAACTCCATACCAAGTCTGAATCAATTTGATAAATATTTGTGGTTGTCCTGCACCGTTTAAAAAAAAAGTATTTTTTTTGTGAAATTTGCAATACCGATGCACGTTTTTCTCCGTAAAACATAGCTGCCACCAAATATTTTCACCACAACATGGATTTCCTTTCATCAGACGCATATATCTTTCCAAAAAAACATGTTGTGTTTTGTTATAAGACGGGTAGGGGTACCCGACCACTTTTGGGGTTTGGCCGATAGCCTACATCTCTCCTTCAAACAAACACTGAAAGATCTTTGCGTGCCAAATTGTATGTACAGCATTAGTATGGCCCCCTTAGGCTTCAGTAGAATTGAATAGACTCAAGCTATGGAGCATATTTCCTAGCAGAAAGGGTTTAATACAGGTAAAATGTGAAATAAGAATGCAAGGGTTAAAGAAAGCGATGCAAAATCGTCTTAGAGGCTAATCTAATGATCCAAAAACTAGTTTGACTTACTCATCCATATTGATGCCAAGACACATAATTTAAATGTAGTTATTCTAAAGACAATTTCATGGTAATGAAAGTTCAATCAGTTGATTAACAATCATTACTTTCATCCGAACCTTTCAAGCAATTTTTATTAACACATTAATAAATGTGCTAATATTTGACTATTTTGTTTAAAACCTCTCACAAAACAAAGGAGCCAGGGGGTTATATTATGGTGTCATTAGAATCGAGCAGGCAGTCGTTTATCTATGCTGATATCTAGTGATTGTTGCCATGGGCAAACCACTGTATGAGGCAGCGGGTCAATTCCATCGGAGGAGATCCTCATGCTAATCCTTAATCATAACAATTATCTTTATGACTAATGCTGTGGAATCCCTTCCAGCTGACCTGCTTCTGGAGTATCTCAGTGGCCAGCAGCATGACCCCCACAACCACAAGACAAATATCATGTATATATAAATGTATTAAGCAAAACAAGAGTGACGTCAGAGGCATCAAATGAGTAATTTTATTCTTTGTAGTATTTATTTTGCCCAGGAACTATCATTGATACTTAATAACTAATGCTGCAGAATCCCTTTCAGTTGACCTACTTCTGTTCTATCTCAGTGGCCAGCACCACAACCACAAGACAAATATGATTTTTTTTTCATATATTTATATATACGAGTTAAGCAAAACAAGAATGACATCAAAGGCATCAAATGCATTATTTCATTCTTTGTAGTATTTTTTCAATTATTGATACATTATAACTTATGTTGTGGAACCCCTTTCAGTTGCCCTACTTCTGTTCTATCTCAGTGGTTTAACCAGCCTGACCAAAAGAACCACAAGACAAATATTAAGTTTCAAGAATTATGCATCAAAACCAATGAGCACATGAGTTATTGACGTACATCAGGAGCTTGCCGATCACAAGATGCATGTAATCTTTGTTTTCTACATAACTCTTCAGATGCTAAGGCTACTTTCGTTCTAATCACAAGGATGCAAGGTTGAGGAACCTTGTTATGGCCGACTTATTTTGGAATATTTACCAAACTTATACTTAATCAAAACCAATGCAGTTGGACTAAACATGTCAATACTAAATCTACAATTAAACACAAGAATATAGCCCTTGTTACACACCCTCCATTATCTAGATCAATTTATATCATAGTCAACGATTAAATCAAATATGTCCTACCTACTGTCAATCATCCTCCTAAATTCATTAATTTATTCATATTTCACATCAGATATATCATTAGAGTTTCAACAGCAAATAGCCCATTTGTAATACATGGATCACTTAGTATTCCAAAGATAGTCTGACCTATTGATGTGATGGCCTTCATGGAACCATAATTGGTGATGAATTGGCCGGAAAGTTGGAGATATGACCTCAAATGTGACTATGCGATTGCATTTTACAGTAGTGGACATCGATGCATGGGATCTCCAATTCACAACTGGGTATCTTAATCCAGATAATTCTTGTCGCAACCACATCACAAACTGAGGATCACATTTTGTTGATCTAAAATACTTTAAATGAAAAATATAATACACATTTTTGGGTTAACAAGGCGTGTGATTTATATTAAATTTTTGTTCAATTAAAAATAAATCAATTACTTCTTGTACTGCTGTTGTTATAAAGACTCAGAAATGTTATGATCTTATCTCACAAAATTTAATACTGATGACAGATGAAAAATCCCCCTATATGGCAACAATATCCTTCAATCTTTCAATTTCTCTATCTTAAATAATACTTCCTCACAAAAACAAACCAGTTCACTCAATAAAATTGTGCTGGTCTTTGAAATACATGAGTACAACATGGATGTGAGGAGTTCCCTACCTCTTTTTTTTATTCCTGTACGTGTAAGTCAATAAGCTGCACAGCTTAATAACTCCTCTAAGCAGCCTCTCCATCAATATCCCCCATCAGCAGAGATAGTGATCTGGCATCAGGACAGGGAATCCCATAATGGGCCCGGCTCTGCTTGGTGGGGCATGAAATTGGAGCTGAACAAGAGGCCAGCAGGTAGACTTGCTACAAGTCTGTGTTATACCATTCATGCCTGGAGATCTACTTCATGAGTGTCGTCTGGACAAGTCATACTTACGAAAATAATTTAGAAAGGACGCATTAATTTGCAAACTATTTGAAGGAGAGTTGAAGATAAAGTTTTAATGAACAACTTTCCTTCAAATATTTTCCAATCAATGCTTTTGTAAGAGAGATATCACCAGAATAGGTTTTGGTAGCTACAGGCACGAATGGGTTGAACTATTTATGCCAGATATTGTCCTCTGAATCTATTATTTTTTTTTTTATATATTTCAGGACTAAGCAGCAAAATGGCAGAAAAGTGACGAAAAGCAAAATTCCACAACTCCGCCTGAGATCAAGGCCAGAGGCCAAGTAATAACAGCCTCAATGCTACATGATGAACTAGTTGTGCTTCTCCTTCCCCCTTCTCCATGCCCACAAGATATACTAGTTCTCTCAACATGGGAAAATGATGACATACTGCATAATTCCTAGCACTGCTGATTAATGGCTTTGCTGCTCCCGCAACATTTATGAGAACCCTAACCCCTTTGGATCTGAAGCGAGCATATAGACTGACAACTATGAGGATAACTAATCATAGAGTGTAATATTTGAAAAAGAATTGAAGGGGGTTTGTAAAATTCAACATGAACAACAACTTTCAGTCAAATATTTCTTTGAATTTTGCTTTATTTTATCAAATTATTTTCTTACGTGTATGTCTTTTCGTGGCTACATTCTGGATGTTGATAGGTTAACACTGACCTGAAGCTGTGTAATAATGGAGGTAGATGCACGGCATATTTGGATACAGTGAACTTGTTTTGTAAGTCAATTAGTCACATTTTCTGCCATTTGAGGCTTTACCATGTAAAGTTCTGCCCATTCATGAATGGTGGGAGGGGAAAGTATAACTGCTTATACACTTTAATGGTGCAGGGAACTGGGGTACCAATATAAAATGAGAACTAGTCACTGGCAACTTTCTCACAAGCCAGGAGCAGGAGTCAAAACCTGCACAGTGAGATGAATCTGATGCAAAGTTAGACTAGTGACTCTTTCTAGATCTCTACTGTAATAACCTAAATATATACATTCAATACAACTTGATAGTGACATTCTTGCTTATCTATTTCCACTTACTGATGAGCAAACTGTCTTCTGAACGAATCTATTGACACAATGTTGGTAAATGAAAGAAGAAGAAAAAAGTACCCTGGTGATATAAGAAAACAGAACATACCTTAAAATATAGCAATCAGTAAAGCACTCCCCCTGTGAAAGAAAAAAGAGAAATAATTAGACAAATATTTCAGAAAACATGTTCATAAACATTTACAATACCGCAAATAAATCTTATGTCAATATTTATTTCTTACTTTTCAAGTACATTATTCAGTGAAAATAAATAAAGTCCTATCCATATTATAAAAGATGCACATTTGAGTTGAAAATAACTGTTCATCACTAATTTGGAACTGAATTTGACTAAGGTTTTCTATAGGTTGAGTGTTGGCCAGGGAGTCCTACACTACATGGTCTTAGCCAGCAGGGCGTCTGGGTGTCTTTTTGGACACCCAAACCCATAAAAAGCACTCCTCAGGACACCAAAATATTTTTGTGAGGAATTTCTTTAAATGTCAATCTCAAGCATATAATTGAATTATTTCATTGTCATATAATTCCCATGCCATTGTATAAGGATATCATGCCTTATTTTGATGAATTTATACATAAATATGGTTGAAATATGAGTATATTGTGGTCCCCCTTAAAATTTTGGACGCCCAAAAATTTTTACAATAGCCAATTTTAGGCACCCAGTTTCCAAATCCTGGCTAAGACCATGCCTACACATATGCATGTAGAGTCTCGTAGACCTATATATATATGTTAAATCTTATGTCTATACTTGCTCCACAGCAAGTATATCCTGGAATGGAGACTTCATCTGTGATTCTCCACTTTCATTTCAAATACAAATTTATACTAATTTAAAATTCCAATGAAATCCCAGCTGATATGAATATATCTCATTACAAAATGACTTTAAATTAAATTTTCCAATGCAGCTGAGTTGATTTCAATAGAATTTCCCACAGAGACACATGCTTCAATAAGCATTCCCTGCAAACTTGTAATGAACTATTCTAGCTCTTACAGCGTGTGTTATGGTTCTAATCATAGATGTTATACTACTAGGGATTGGCAAGTCAAATTCTTGCAGAATCATGAGGTTTGCCGATAAATAATCATGAGCTTTGTTCAATCAAAGAGCCTTTGTATGGCCAGTGCTCCGAAGAGGACCAAGCCAGCATTCATAGAGTTCAACAGCCAGGATAATTATCATGCAGTCCTGTGGGGCAAGTTAAGACCCAAAATCAGGTTGCCCATCTCCCCCCCCCCCCCCCTCCTCCAACAAAGGTGGTTGCTCAGCCTATGATCTGAAAAGTAGATGTATCAATACTTTCTCTCATATTTTCTTCCAGCTTAATGGTGCATTCTATGCCTGTGTTGTCAGGTGTTAGTGGTGCTTTTTCTCTTATCATCACCATCATCATCATCATCATGACATCATCATCTTTTTCCTTCTAAGATTATTCTACAGGAAGCCATTCCTTTTGATGCTGCTGGTATTACTGCTGAAACTAGAAAAAACTTATCCCTTCATGTCTGGTCTTAGTTTTAATGCAGCCTGAGGTCAGACAGACTGGAGATTATCTCCGCCAGTGGCTAGCTAAACCTACCCTGAGTGGCTATTGTACATAATAACCCTGAGCTACTACCCAGTCCCAGCAGCACTACTAATATTATCATTGCAGTTGCTGTTGCTGCGCTATGGTACGGCGGACAAGAATAATAACCGAGTCAATTAGGGAGACAAGCACTAATCTTGCATGATCTCTCATCTGCCGCACGCACAGTGACTAATCCACCCTAGTTCTGCACCTATTGAGTGGCAGCAGGAGGGAGATTTGGTGCAGTACATCTCTCGATGAGTTTTCTTCTTTTTTTTTTTTGCTGCGTGGCCGACCAACTGCTCAGCTCTGCGGGGCATGGGATAATCGTGAGAGACAACGTCTTATCAATATGGCACTAGTGGAGTCAGATTACATCACGCATAAGTGCTGATGTACAAAAACCATGATCAATTAACATAAAACATGTTGTCTGAGGAATGCCTCAATGATTTACATTGTTTCTAGTCTTACTTCCTTTATCATTTTTTTTCTGAATCCTATGCACATACTCGCTTTTACATTTAAAATGTATAGCAGAGAAATTCCACTGATAAACATAATTCAACTAATGACCTAGAAAATGTTCAGCCATTTTTTTACTTCAAAATTTACTCTTCCCCAGAAATAGATGATAAATATGGTATTTTTAAACATTAAACTTTTCAAGCCCAGAGACCTCCTCGACAAGAGTCGCCTGGACCTTTGATTTTAAAAATTATTTATAAATTAAACATAAATCAAAATATTTGATGGAGAGTCTTCAATGCTTCTTCAAATAGTTTCAGAAAATTTGTTTTGTTAGAGGGAGATCAGCAAAATAGTCAGGCAGTTTTGGGCCTTTACAGGCATGAATGGGATAACCTCACATATAAAGGTTTAGTGTTTCAAGGCCGTAGCCAATACTTCTCAACTAGCAGCAATTCATACTGATTAGGACTTGAAATTAGCTGGAGCTGGCTCCCTTGAACTCTCCTGCGGCTCCCTCAAATATCTGCAGGGAGCACCAAAGATGTCCTGTTTGATATACAAAACACCTTTATGAAGCATATGAAGATGCTTGGGCTCCCTTGAAAAAATATTGAGAACCCTGCTGAATTTGTCATCCCATACAGTGACATTGAAATAAATATTTGAAACAGAATTGTATGTTGAGTTTGGAGGAATATCCTTCTTAAAATATTTTCCAAAATATGTATTTTCCACAAAGGATGATAAAGCTATCATCAAATTGTCAGACTATCTTTAATAGGTTTATGGCTAGTGGTCGGACGATTAAACGAGAAGTCGAGCATTTGGTTGAGGTGAGGCCAACTGGACCCATTCATCATGATTCATGCCTGTAGCACCCAAAAATGCTGACTGTGTTATTTCATAACCATAGCATTTTTTTTTCAGAAAATATTAGATGGAAAAATGTTGATCGCAATCTAAACCACAATTCCATTTCAGATATTTTGTGAATTCAAGACTAAGTTCAAATACATTTTCAAAAATATCAAAGGTTCAAACAACACTTAACGGGGAAAACTCTAGGCATGAATGGGTTAAGAAATGTCAGAACACCTCAGAATGGGCAACCTTTTCTGATCAAGTGCTTAATCAATACCTACCTTTCTTTCCAAGTCGAAAACATGCATGCTTCATGTATAAAACATCTTTCCGGCGCCATCAAGTCTGCGCTTACAGAAAACCTCCATATAATATTCACCATGTGCAAATAGAGCAGAAACATTCCTGGCCCAAGGGATACACATATTTCAGTGCATATAAATTGCATTATTTAGCAATCACCTGCCATTGCCAATAAGCTAATGAATTAATCCTAGCTGCCTTGGAAAAGGCTACACAACATGAGCACTGAGGAATTGGCCATTTTCCTTCCCCATACAAATGCACATTTATGATTTACTCCATTCAGACTAGGCATTGGATTATAATATTTACCTATTCATGCTGGATTGTCCAAAACCGTCATGCCAGGTTTGATGATATCTTTTTTGGCCAGATAATTTTCCAGGCAATATTTCAAGGAACAGACCCGCAATCCCATTGAAATGATTTTTGGAATTAATGCACCACTATTAATAATTCATTTTCCATAAGTGACATAGATCATTTCAATATATTTCATTCGGTTTAAGCTGAAAGTGATATTTCGTGTTTCAAACAGCAACTATGATTGATTGACACATAAAAAATTAACACCCCTAGCGTTTTACCTGGCACACTGTACATGAAATGTCTTCTAGCCAGCCTTCATCAATCCTGACTTGGCACAACTAACTCATTCCCTTACCCGTATGCCAGTCCTTTCTCTGATGATGATAAAAAACTTCAGAGCTATATAATATGTACATATGATTAGTAGG
>OZ012684.1:67740115-67790115 GCA_963942565.1 Maea johnstoni | reverse complement strand
CCCTCATTTACAACACAACCATACTATTTGATAAATATATGTTTGGACAATGTTCTTGGATCCTTATTTATAGAGTCAAAGGGACTCGCAACTATTATTCTTAGATAAGCCATCTAAAATGGCCTTAAATAAGGATTATCATTATAATTATCATAATCATTATTATTATTATATTATCATTATTATTATTATTATTATTATTATTATTATTATTATTATTATTATTATTATCATTATTATTATTATTATTATTTTTATTATTATTATTATTAAATTATGATTATTATTATTATTATTATCATTATCATTATTATCATTATCATTACTATGTTCTAACCATGTGGTATGAATTTCCATTATCATAACACTTACAATTAAAAGCAGTTATTTCAACCCCCTTCTGATGCTTAATACCCTGTTAACCCCTTAGCAGTACATCCCTCCCCATTACTCTCCATAGAATCAACAAAATAGCAGTAGTCAGTCGTAGAATCAATAAAATAAACATACAGCTCATGAATGGGTTAGGCTAAGTACAGGCAGATAGGGGATAACACATGGGTAGGTAATATGATGATGAATACTGTGCCTTCAGGCCAGTTTCCAATGATTGCTATGAATTAGAAAAGATAACAATGTATATGTAATCATTAAAGATGTAGTGCCTTTTTGGGCTGCTGCTTGGATGAAATAGCTTAGATCAAATTTGATCACACACAGCTTAGAACCGGTTTTACTTTTTAAGGATGCAATTACAGTCTGAAAATATTTTTCAAAGAGCAAATTCACCTTCAAATGATATTATTACCTTGGCTAGTTTACAGAGAATCTGTTCATGTAATATCAATATATGGTGATATTTTCGATTAATTTAATTTATTTCTTGTATCCAGCATGACTCCACAGCGAATTAATTACCTTCCAATGTTTCTATCTCCGCAAGACTGGAGAGAGATTGGTTATTTCCTTGGCCAATATCTGAGGGTGGAAAATTGTGGTATCTCAATTACCCATGAAACAATGATTAATTTCAACCCCTGTGCTCCCTCATTCCACAGTTACTCCACTATTTATATTACATCATTGCCTAACAGTACTAATTGCCTGCCTCCACTTAATCCATCTAGTATTTGCTGATATCATCTCCCCTATTATCACAGACCCTCTCCATATTTATCTACTTTTATAGGCTCTCAGAAAGCTGCTAATGGATGCTACCAGTTCTGGACCCCAGCTAGATTGGTTAGTAAATTGTCCCATAAAATTTTATCTCAAGTAATCTTCAGGCACTGGATAAAATACCTCTCCTTTTTATTGACTATGTGCTTGTAATTGATATTTTCATACAGTAACTAACATTTCTTTCAGTGAGCAACAGCGTTCAGCGATTCGATTACCACAAGGTACTCACAGATGTGATTTCAAAGTCCAAAATGGCAGTTTCTTTACCGGATGAGATCGCCGGTATAAAGATCTATTAGAAGTGGCATTGTGGCTTGCATTTTTTTCAATTTGAGAACATTACATATGGTTTTATTTTTGGGGTCAATTATCATTTGCTATCGATAATCTTGCTGATTATCGATAGCGCTACTATCTTGGCGCAATGATCAATAAGGCAATATTCTGATGTATCGTCCGAGCACTAATTACCACAAGGTTCTTACAGATGCTTCCTGACATAAAGTCTGATCTCTTACTAGATCTCTTCAGGCACTGGATGAAATACCTAACATTTTTAGGACTATGCGTTTGATATTGATATTTTCATAAAGTAAATAACATTTCTTTCAGTGAGCAACAGCGTTCAGCATTTCGATTACCACAAGGTACTCACAGATGCTTTGTGACATAAAGTCTGATCTCTACTGCTGTCCTTAGGTGCTGGATAAAACACCTCTCCTTTTTCAAACAATTTGTTTGTAATTGATATTTTCAGCCTGTAAATAACACTTCTTTCAGTGAGCAACAGCGTTCAGCGATTCGATTACCACAAGGTACTCACAGATGCATCCTGACATAAAATCTGATCTCTACTGCTGTCCTTAGGTACTGGATAAAACACCTCTCCTTTTTCGGACAATTTGTTTGTAATTGATATTTTCAGCCTGTAAATAATACTTCTTCCAGTGAGCAAAAGCGTTCAGCGATTCGATTACCACAAGGTACTCACAGATGCTTCCTGACATAAAGTCTGATCTCTAGCTCTCTCTTCAGGCACTGGATAAAATACCTCTCCTGTTTCCATTTATGCAGCGACCCTCATCCCAGCCTCCCTCTTCAATCTGCTACACCATCACCTCCACTCTCCAAAACCACTTAGCTATCTCTCCCTCACTACAGATTAGACACAAACACATCACAACAGGACAAAAACACCGTGGTAATTGACGATTTTCCATCAGCCCCACTTTACGAGCATCCCCGAGCCCTAAACTGCCGTCCTAATGTATTAAAGGAGTTTTCCATTTTGAGGTTTTTCCTAACGTGATTGTGCAGCTTATTGACTTTGGCAGAGGATGTGTCTTTCCGTACAACAGGTTCAATAAAGAAGCTGGATATCTCCTGCTAATTTGTTTTCATGTCTGGCCAGGCGGATGACCCAGGATATCCCCTAAGAGGATATTGAAAACTTTTGACAAAGCAAGTAGAAATTTAATCACTCTTCTGCCATGAAATACAGGGAGATGGATATTTCCATCAGAACTTGAGTTCAATGGCAATCTACAAACCATGAAAACATCCTGACAACATGAATATTTCAGCAATGAGGTAAAATCTAGGATGCAATGCCAAAGCTACTCTGGAAATAAAGGAATATCTATATCTATATCTATATCTATATATCAGGGGTCCAGTTAGACACTAGCCCGATAGCCTGAGGCTACAGAAAATTGTCTCGGGCTATAAGAATATTTGCCTTTGTAGCCCGGCTGGCTATAAGAAAAAGATTGACATTTTAAGGTCATGCTCAGAGGAATAACAATGCTATAAGCAGTATATATATATATATATATATATATATATATGTGTGTGTGTGTGTGCGTGTGTGTGTGGAATTTAGGATAACCGAGGCAGTTCGCCTTTGTTTTTGTTTATATATATATATATATATTTATATATATATATATATATATATATATATATATATATATATATATATATATATATATATATATATATGTATATATATATATATATATATATATATGATTATATGTATGTATACAGGTCTTTACACCATATAAGTTAATGTCTGAGTAAATTAATCTTCACATACCACCAAGACATTCCTGCTTAATGAATAACATACTATGGTGTAATCTACCAAATTCATCACCCAACCTCTATGATGAATATGGCTATCTGGCATACATGTAGAGGTAGGGGGCATGTCATGGTGAGTTTACATTACTTGTGAGACTTGTAATTACACAGTAACAGCATGAGGCTCCATGATATGGCTTGGTCTTAACCCATTCATGGCCAGAGATCTCCTGAAGCGAGTGTCGTCTGGACCTAAGATACTTTTGAAAATAACTCTGAAATTAATTCACAAAATATTTGAAGCAGAATTGTTGCCTGAGTTCTGGTCAACATTTCCCCTTCAAATGTTTTCTGTAAAATGCTCTTGTAACAGAGATAATACCAAATTAGTCAGGATATTTTTGGGAGCTACATGAATGCACTCAGTGGTGAGTAGTACTGCACTCATCCTTCCACTGCTTCCAGCACTACAGGAGAGACAGTATGTATGTCAAGCGGATCCAGTCATGCCTTGGTTTTGACACAATAAGGAATTTACCACAAGACCTGTCAGACCGTTCGGCGTTCCTGACCTCTTCCAAATGTTGTTCAGACTCCCAAGGAAATCCTGGGATGTTCCTTGGTAAGTCCTAGGAATTCCTGGGTATAACCAACTCCATTTCATAATGGGGCTCTCTTAACATGACAAATGCATGATCAAAGTCACATCACCATAGTGATCTAAGATCTCTGATCTGAATAACATTGTCCAGACAGAGCACATTTAGCTTTTATTGCAGCAACTTAAAACTCAATGATGAATAACAACCAAAACATCTAATTTCCTAGCAAATAAGCTGAGAGATGGATTTTTGGCTGCTACTTGAGAGTCACTTTAGTAGTATGTGCCCTCATGTGCCCCCCCCCCCCAACATTCTTTTTTTTGGGGGGGGGGGGGGGGGAGCACATGGAGTTCACAAGTGTAGGCAATATCACTTAATAGACCACATTCTTATCCTTAATGTAATTTCGGTAACAGTGTCCTTTAACTGGTAGCTGACTGGCTGATTGGAGGCAACTCAAAGTTGTGCAATATCCAACTAGGAAGTGGTTGCAATACATTTGTACATAAGTTCAAATATAATATAGGGGGAGAAGGGGTGTACTAATATCTATCTTGTTAACTGATAAGAGAAGGAATGGAGGGACAAACAAGGGTCATCAGTGGCTCTCTAATCACTGCAGCCTCTCATTATATAAGGATCCCAATGAGCATTCATAAAGATAACACAATTTGCTGTAGTAACCTACAATCTTGGCATAACCTACATGATTGGCCATAAACATGGGCTGCTAAGGCTATCCCTTCTTTGCAACGAAGCATCATAATCGGAATAGTTCATTCATTCTCTATTTCCACTTAAATCTATAATCCCTCCTAATTGCTCATAGAATCGCCATAAAGCAATTATTATAATAGCCAGGAAGAGTGCAATATGAACATTGACCTTGGGAGTAAGTAGGTAAGAATACAGGGTCTTTAACTCTTAGCCAGGATTTAAAAAATGCCCGTCCAAAACAGCAATTCCAAAATTGTCCAAATTTATATTCTTACATATTTGAATCCTTATATCAACTAGAGCTAATAGCCTACTGTGTCCAGATAGGCAATTTTCTCTTCAGCCATGTCCTCGAAGATGGTTTGTTAAGAAAAGATTTGGTCATTACCCCCCCCCCCCCCCCCCCCCCCCCCCCAAAAAAAAGAAAACTCTTCACAGAAATTTTTGCCTGTTCAAAAAGGCAGTTTTCAGGAAACTGCCTGTCCAAATGCCAGGCTGGACGTGATATAGCCTAACTTCACAGCTATGGTGTTATGTACACATTCATGGGGATTGCTGCCATACCTGACTGCATTACGAAAGTATGCTAAAATATGCACCAACATACACTGAACACCTCTTTCAGCATTCTATTTGCTAAGCGCCACTTAACAGCTATTCCTGCCATAACCCACAATCCTGGTTAAATGGGCCGCTCATTTATCGGGCACAGACCCCACTTAGCGGGCTCTGCCGATCCTGCTCTCTGACCATTCGCATCAATTGGCCACTTAATAGAGCCATCCGCCGGGGAAGATCTGTGCGATTTACCTCACTAACTATACCCTGGGATAGGTCTGGCTGAGGGGGAGTTGTCAGAGGGATTCACATCAGTGCCTCTAGGCCCTAATTGAGGGGTCTGGCACTTAACGAGGATTTCGAAGCTGGGTGTCCAAAACGGGCTATCATTAAACAACTGGGTGTTCCTTTTTTCAGACAAGATCACAATATCTTCAGAAAACAATCACAAAAATGTATTTGTACTGAGAAAATGTAAAATACCTTAGTTTTTTCCGCACTGACTCCCAACTCCCAATCAACGTAAAACATGCATAAAACACAAATTTTTGACCAAAAGATTTTTTAACGACATACCTACCCTATTTTTTTCAGACCTTTACAGGAAACAAACAATATTTTTTTCTTGGCCTTATAAGGGCAACTATAACAACATAATAAAATGATATATCATGAATATTTTGTTATGAAAATATCTAAAGTACTCATATAAAAGTCGACAAACAGCTATAATGGATGCAAATTTATGCCAACAAATGTCACACTGTTGAACCCCATATTGGCAAATTCTCCATCTATGATTGGCGTTTAATTAATGACTTGTAATCAGGAAATTCATGCATTCTTTATGATCAACGTGCGATAACTTGGACGATGATTACATTTATGATTAAATCTAATTATTCACAAGTAATAGACATACAAGGTTGGTAACATGACCTCTGTTCTTTTGCCAATACTGCCCTTACGTAACATGTCAAAATAATTGTTGGATGAATAAAAGATTAACCTGAAAAATATCTAAATCCTTTAACATAGAAATAGTGTAAGTCACAATATCACAATTTATTGATTTTTAGAAAATAGTTTGGATACCAGACCACAACCCTTTCATGGTTCAAAAATTACTTCTGTAAAATTAAAACCTACATCTAACATATCTCAGAAATATTTGTATCGAGGAAAAATATCAATCTGACCGGCTGTGTATAAAGCTTATTTTAGCATTCAATTGAGGGTGAAATTGAAATCTGATAACAATCAATAACCCATTAGTCCCATTTCCATCCCTGAATAAGCACCTGATTGGCCACAATACATTAGAGCATGAAGTAACTTGATATTAGGCAACCATTATTGCTACACTGTTGGTCTTCCTGCCTTGCTGATATATTAGAGTATTCTATTACAGAACCAATGGAGACTGACCCAGCTTGGCTACATAATCAGGCAGTATTTATTCATTTCCATGTGATCGGGCATACCTACACAGAGTAGACGTGGTCAGCAAGGTTCACTAAGATTCACCAACAGGAAGGGGCAGACATGTTCATACATACATACTGATTCATTATTCAATCTTATGGCATCCTAAAATCTAGAAGTCCCATGAGATCAATCTGGGTTTTTACAACATCATGGGGTACCTATGGTAGTAATGGAAACACTTAAAGAATGACCTATATGTCTACTATCAAAGCTTTTCAGAATTTTTTAAATCTTACTTTACCTATCAAGTCTAATCGGCAAATACTGGCAAATCAAACACATTGGTAAATTAACAGGATTTACAGTATTCTAAACAAATTTTCAATCAAAAATCTTCCCTCACAATATATGACAGACTATTAAATCTTTGCAATATTAAACAATACACTATTGTCTTTAAAAGTTTTTATTGTTCTCAATTCTGCTGTTTATATGCATGATCTCTAAAATAACTGTTCCCCAAGAAGATAATCTAAGTCCCCCTGAAGACTGTCCTTTTGGCGTAGGTTATAATGAATCAAGCTCAGTGCCATGACAAACGGCGAGTCTCTAATCTGACAGTGACGGAAGACGAGGTACAGAAATAGCCACATCCCTCAACAGCTGTTACCCTACCACAGCAAGGAGAGACGAGACTCATACTACTACTACTGCAAGAAAGTAGCTGTTACCCTACCACAGCAAGGAGAGACGAGACTCATACTACTACTACTGCAAGAAGGTAGCTGTTACCCTACCACAGCAAGGAGAGACGAGACTCATACTACTACTACTGCAAGAAGGTAGCTGTTACCCTACCACAGCAAGGAGAGACGAGACTCATACTACTACTACTGCAAGAAGGTAGCTGTTACCCTACCACAGCAAGGAGAGACGAGACTCATACTACTACTACTGCAAGAAAGTAGCTGTTACCCTACCACAGCAAGGAGAGACGAGACTCATACTACTACTACTGCAAGAAGGTAGCTGTTACCCTACCACAGCAAGGAGAGACGAGACTCATACTACTACTACTGCAAGAAAGTCAGCTTCCTAGAGCATCTTGGCCATCTACCTGGATCATGGAAATTTAACCCTAATGCTGCTGATGGCTAATTTTGCCATTACAAAATGACGCAAAAAAGCTGAAAATGATAGAAACCCTGGCACCCATTTGAGAATACTCAGTGACAGCTTTCTAATGAATACCAACATGACAGGGTTTAGGTGGTTTTCTAAAGTCTTTGCATCCTTGTGTTTTGTATGAAAGTAGCCGTAGCATTGTAAGGGATTTCACAGAAAAACACAAAAAATAAGAATCTAAACAATGCCAATTAAAGGAAGGAGTCAACCAAGGGAAATATCCATTTCAACAAAAATGACAAATCTCCTTCAAATGCTAAGGCAATTAAGGTTGGGTATCAGTTAGGATTTCATATTTGATGATCGGTTGATCCACACCAAATGATGAAAAAAGAATTTACTTCTTCATTATTTTTCCAATCTGGTCCCAGCAAAGAAGGACTGTTGTTTTTCATCACCTGATAATTCAGGAAAGTACCTGTATAGCCTGTGAGTACCTGCCCTGAATTGAATGAGTTGATTCATAAATTACTGTCTTGAGTATTCATGCTAAGTTATTGTCCACAGTACCATAGATCCAGACAGTGTTTTCTAAGGGACCGCTGGCTGCTGAAGGAGGAAATTGAGAAGGAGATGCGTGGTGTCCCGTGTGGCTGCGAGGAGGAGGAGGCTGTCCCTGCAGATGCTGATGGCCGGGCTGCTGCAGGGTGTGATAGTGTCACCGGCAGATGATGGATGATTGCAGGAATAAGACCAGATTCCCCGCTCTTAAAGACCTGATAACCATGCATCAATCCCATCACGCAGGAGGAGAGCTCAGCACTGTGGCCTCCTGGCTTCTCAGATTAACCCATTTAGGCCTGCACCGCCCAAAATGACCCCGCTTTTTTGGTATTTGGAATTTCATTTTTCATCACATTTATGCCAATTGTGGCTAACTTGTGACTAGCCAGTTGTAAGTGCTGTAGGAAACCTGTGTACCCAGCGAAAACCACCGCCTAGCCCCAAGTCACTGGCAACTTCCACACATGCCCAGGCCGGGATTCGAACCCAGACAGTGGTGTGAGACAGCGTGCGGTTAGTGGCGGTGCCTTAGACCACATGGCCGTCAGAGTAGCCCCTACCCCCACTTTTTTGGTGATAGCGCTCTTTATAGAATAATATTTAAAAGAGCAATGTTAATCAGAACAAAAAAACTTTGCATCATATGTTTTTTTTTTCCATTTTCACCATATTTCCAAATAGTTCATATCAGTTACAGGGTTCCAGACAATATTTGCAAGGGTGACCCCATGCATGAATAGGTTAACCCATCCATGGTCAGAGTTGAACATGTACCCTAATGGCTGATGCTATGACATTTGTAAAAATCCTTTGGATAAAACATTAAGCTTGAAAGTATTCAAAGATGAAATGATTCAGTATTTTCTTAAAGAGGCTTTTATAAGAATGTAACACTAAAATTGGCATAATCTGAAAGCAATTACTCTATTAACCATTAGTGTGATATCCCAGGGTTTGGGTGACCAAGAGACAACAAGGTGCCCACCATAATAAAAAAGATAATAATAATAATAATAATAATAATAATAATAATAATAATAATGATGATGATGATGATGATGATGATGATGATAAAAATAATATATCAATGATGATAATAATAATAACTAGCAGGCCCCCGTGCACAGCACGGGTTTGGATTCGAAGTGTTACTCAATGATGTGCAGGAGGTTTAGAGGCATAGAATAATAAAAAATAAGTAAATAAATAAAAAGAACACAATCAAACTACCCTAATCACTTACTGAACGATTGGCGTTGCTCTAGTATCTTTAGTTTCTAGTTCTCAGTTATGAGTTATCACCAGCATCAATCAGAAAAAAATAAAAAGTTCAGGCCCACCTTATAGCAGGCCCCCTGCTTGCAAAGAATAGGCACGCTTTAGTTTTCACAGCGCAGCATTGATTATACACTGCAGACCCCCCCATGTTATCAGTGGGAGACTAATAACAATGATAATAATGATAATAATGATAATAATGATAATAATGATAATAATAATAATAATAATAATAATAATAATAATAATAATAATAATAATAATAATAATAATAATAATCTTTATTTCACAAGAGTAACACAGTCAAATACAAGATTTTATTTCCACTGCACATGGCCTTACTGCTAGGGCAACGTTCAACTAGCCTGAGGACATGCGATTCATAATCTAAATCATGAGATGAGAAATGGCTTGTGATTACCTGAAAATGAACACTCCTCAAAGCTGAAGAAGTTGATAGCTTTTCACTAATTGAGCATGTAGAAAAGTACCCAATCAATGGAACTAAATGAAATGCACACCGCATGCATATTGATCTCTGATAGAACCCATCCAAGCTCACACTTTGAAATGACTTCCCTCACAGCATATCTCCTAATCACAACCACGCTTTAACACATCTATCGCCAAAGATTGCAAGATGTTCAACAACTATGAGAATAACTCATACATTTCAACAACATTTTTAAAATGTTCGATGTAAGTTTTGTTAATAACAAACAGGCACCAATTTGTATCAAACATTTCTGAAAAGATTGCTTCAAATGCAATTGAACTATTTCTAGGAGTACCAGTTTAACTCAGGGATCTGGGAAGATACAGGTCACACTCACTGAGTATTTCTATTGACCCTGGCAAACTAACTATTGATATTCCCGGAATCCTAGTTAGGTCTAACTGATGGAATCTCACTTTTTGATCCACAACAGATTTCTATGAACTTCGCTCTGTGCATGCTCTTGCCTCTGGGGGAATTCAGCTTTGATAGGAATACACTGGATCAAAACAAGAATGCATATCAGCAAGCAAAACAAAGAGAAACACTTGAAGAAACACTTGAAAACCAGATTGGCTGGAGAGACTAGACTAGATAGACATTCCATTAGGGAAATAACTTTCCAGGGAGTCAGGACCACCAGGTTTAGTGCAAAATATGCAGACAAAAGGTTTGAGAGTTTCATGTGGTATTAATAGACTAATGGCAAAGGATGGCCATCAATATTATATATATATATATATATATATATATATATATATATATATATAATATATATATATATATATATATATATATATATATATATATATATATTATATATATATATATATATATATATATATATATATATATATATATATATATATATATATATATATATATACACACACTCATACAGAATAACTATTGATTCATTAAGTCAATAAGAACCTTGAACGTGATTCAGACCTCTACCATGATACTGATAAACAACTTAACCCTTCCAATGCTGAGGCTACTTTCATCCCAAGCACAACAACACACCGATTTTTGGAAACCATATAAACCCTGTCATGTTGGTATTCATTGCATAGCATTCTCTAAGTACCAGTACTCTCAGATGAGTACCCATGTGCAAGGATTTCAGTCATTGTCTAGGTCTTATGCATCTTTTTGTATTGGTCAAATTAGTTACCCGCAGCACAAGGGTTAAAAAATAGAAACGGGGAAATTGCCCTTAGAAATGAGCAACAGATTCTCAGAGGAGCATCCTGGTGCGGTATGAGAGGCCAGGGGAGTGCTTGAGGAGTGAAACATTGCCATATGTCTAAATGTTTACATTACGCTGATCCTGATGTTTGCTGTGGTCAATTGCTATCTGTCAACTCAGTTCTTTAACCTTTCCAAGGTGTTTACCAGCCAACCCATACCAGCTGTTAAGCAAGCAGGCTAACTTCTTGTGCTGCCCTAGGGAAGCTCGTTCAATATGGTCCATTCACACATTTATCAAGCACTGCATGGTTTGGAGGAATAAATGAAATCCCAAATTCTTCCAATTTTTCTTTATAATATCTTTTTTTTTTGGGGGGGGGGGGGGGGAACTTGTAAGGATTGTGTTACAGGAAACAAATGCTTTTTAAAGCCTGATAGTTAATTTGGTCAGCTTCTAAATCCAAGCTCTGGTCCTTCACAACATCAAGAATAATCTCTGGACTATTATATCTGAGCCCCCAATAATATTGTGTGCCCACACATCAAAGCGTTTGCCTAGGGTAGATATCTAATTAATCACTATAACCCTCCCACACAACTAATTACTGTAAGATTGTGGTACAAGGCCATCCATCTCTTAGACAAGACTGCTTTGAGCAACTAGGGTTGGCTATTATTACCCTCCCATAAACCTGATACTGGCTGATAGCTAGTCATAATGATGATTATGTACAAGGTGATGGCACCTGAAACAGGCCCTTTGGGAAGGGGGAGGACTTTCTACCTTATCCATGCCTTTAGATCAATGTGGTCTGAAACTTTTCCTTTGCCGTAAATATGAAATCTCTTACTTGCGTATTTTGAATATGGCCATGATCTTGCAAGATAAATAAGGTTTAGGTTGGATACATATTTATTTTGTATCTGTGCTTCACAGTAGAGGCCAACCTTCTCACAAACCACATTTTTCTCTTCTATATTTTGACTTGTGCTGCTGCATTGCTGGATGTAACCTGCCAACTGCATTATTTTTGGTACCCAGGGACAAATTGACCATTGGGGGTTTTAGTGGCACAACCTGAATTCTGAGGAGTTACCCCAAACTTGCCGTATGTCAAAATGAAAGTAGAGAGAGTTTTCAAAGTGGATCTCCTTTGGTTCATGTACAGGCTCTGTGGAGGGTCCTATAGATGTATGCATACAAATGGTCATTAGCAGGTAAGCAAGTGCGTCCAGGTATTTCCTAGCTACGCACAGCAGGTTAGTTACTAAAGTTAGTGTCTCCCAGATATTTCTGGGTTCAGCAGGACCAGGGTTAATCAAGAGTTTGGCAAGTGTTAAAATGGCAGGGTGGTGTAAGAGATTGTACATATCAGCAGTAGAAGGCAAATGTAATCATTGAGAGGTAAGTGGGTAGACAGTTGCCAGGGGTCTACCTTGGGGGTTCCATTGTCTCTGTAGATGGTATCCCCAGGTAGTGTGATTAGAGAGGTATCTTCGTTACAGCACCTGTCCTGAGCTGGTGATGGACACAGCAGTTGGACTTGGGGGCAAGTTGGGGCCTTAGCCAGCAGGGTGTCTGGACGACCTTTGGACACCCATACCCCTGATAATGATACATCAGGACACCCCAATATTTCAATAAGATTTTCTTAAAATGTCAATTTCAAGCTAATTTTACACTTATCTCACTAGAAATAATTGAAAATATCCACTTAATTACAATCTAAATGTTAGTAAAACACATTATACAATACATTTTCTCAATAACTAAAAATGTGTCACTTAGATGTAAATGTTAGGAAATTGCTCAAACAGGATATTCATCATTTTGATGATGTCCTTGGTTATCATTTGAAAATACTGTGGACTACATTGAAAAAGTTAGACAATCAAATAGTTTACGATGGCCCAATTTTGATGCATAATTTCAAAACTCTGGCTGAATCTGTATATAAGCTAACTCCTCAATTGCAAGATAATGAGGAATACACTCATCAATATCTGCATCACCTGCACCTTACTTAGCAACCGTAACATTCAATACTACAACAGTATGGAATGGGTTGTCAAGGACCCATTGTTTATAAAACCAATTATGTGGTGTTTGAAAAAGGATTCATAACCTTACAATGAAGTTTCTACTTTGGTATAGAAGTATACTTGACATAGCTTTAATACTAAAATGGTAAAGCAGGGCTTGAAATTAAGATTCAGGAAAGTGCAGTCTTTCAGACAAAGAAATGAACTACGTGCTTGAATTGAATTGGAGAATTGCAATGTTGATAGATACGTTGCAGACACAAATTCATAGGATACCCATTTCTACTCCCAAGTCTAGATAAAACCCATAGAGGGGATTCCAATTTAACGCAAATGATTTAGGCAGAATCCCACCAATGACTGGAATCCGAGAGCTCGCTACTGTTTATTTACGCTTTCCTACCAATAAATTACAAGCCCTAATCTCAAGACCAAACAGTAACCCAAGTAACAAGCGACACTGGGTCAACTCAAACAATATCTCCAGACATCTCTCAAGGCTCCACAACTGCTTGCACTTCTTCTTAATTGGCCATCCGCCATGGAGGCATATAGGTTCAAGCCAGCAGAGTGTTATTATTATCTTTAACGCCTAACACCTTCAGAAGGCTGCGGTTTGATGGTACTATATACAGTTTACATTCTTTCAGAGCCAAATGCACATTAGTATCGCCTCTTAAGTTGTTAACACATTCATGCCCAGAGCACTTATGATATTGGTTTTAGAATTTGGATTATCATCACATTTTTGCCATATTTACTATTACTTAGGCTAAAACATGACAAAGCAGTTGTAAGTGGTGTAAGGAAGGATGGAAGGAATTGGTACTTAAATCACTTTCTTGAAACAGCTTTAAATAGGTCATATCAGCAACAAGGTTACTAGGTTCTACTTTCTTAAACAAACCTAAAGGAACGCACTTCAGGAACTCAAGTATTCAATGGAGTGGCACATTTTTCTTAATTTTGATGACACTGTAATCACAATGTTATACACTGTTGCGGGGCTCGAAATTATGGGAGCCGGTAGCCGAGGGCTCCCTTGAATTCTCCTACGGCTCCCTCAAATTTCTGTAGGAAGCCCAAAGATGTACTGGTTTCAATACACAACATCTCTAGGAAGCTTTAGAAGATGCTGTTGGGCTCCCTGGATAAAATCTTAATTTCTAGCCCTGTGTTGGTATTACAGTATGTACAGTATATACTACACAAAAACATTCCCTATTACATTCTGACATGACACCTTTAAAAGACAGTAAAGAATTCCTAAGACTAGATGCATCAGGGCACGACACTGGTGCTTGGCCCGTTACCCCAGGCAAGTAGAATTTGTAAACTATAGCTGAAGGGCAAGTGAAAACTAAATCTCGAGAGAGAAAGTTGGAGTAGGGCAAGTGAAGGTTGAATCTCACTTGCCCTACTGGACAGGTTGCTGAAAAAGTTAATATTGTCCCCTGTGTATGTAAAACCCTCTTACAAATCCAGCGTAGGAAGTCCGCCATATGTTGGTTTAGTAGTGTGTCTAGCCAATAACAAACCTGTACTAACATTCAGTAATCAGCACTTCCTGGCCTGCTTCCACTTGGCATGTGATATGTGTTAGGTACAAAAATTCCATATAGCACCAGGCCTACCAGATAGGGCAACAAACACAGCCTACAAAATTACCAGCTACTAACTACTATAGGATAGCTATAGCATAAGGGGTATGTTTAAGGTACACAAATTTCATATAGCACCAGGCCTGCCAGATAGGGCAACAAACACAGCCTACAGAATTACCAACTGCTAACTACTATAGGATAGCTATAGCATAGTGGGTATGTTTAAGGTACGCACACTGCATATCCTATAGCACCAGGCCTGCCAGAAAGGGCAACAAACATGACCCATAAAATTACCAACTGCCAACTGCTTTCGGATTGCTATAGCATAGGGATATGGTTTAGGTACATACATTGCATGTAGTGCAAAAGTAGTGTATGTACCTCAAAAAATAGGCCCTTATGATTTGATTTATAATGTTATTACTCACAAACCTGCAACACTAATAAGTAAACGCAATCCAATAACATGTTTTCAGGGAGATGCCTGAACCTATAAAGTTCAATCAACGACCACGTCTCAGAGATCAAAGAAGAATATTTCAGTTCTTATTATCATTTTTTGACAGAAACTCGACTTGACTGCCCTATCTCCTGTCACGACTGATATGAGATTATCTGACAGATGGGGGGAAAATGAATCGTTTCTCCTATCCACAAGGGAATCCTATCTCTGCCTGCCTGGTAACAGTGGCAATTTCACACAGTGGAAATATTAATTGCACTGGCTGAATTCATTTGAGGATAAACCTGTATACAAGGTTGCTAAGACTGCGGGGCTTGAAGTTAGCTGGAGCTGGGAGTCACGGGCTTACTTGAATTCATGGCACAAAATGGTGATATTAGACTGATAAAATATCTGATCAATACATACAACATTTCTTTTCAAATTTGATGTTGAGTTGTTTGAATGCATATTTAAATTTTAATGCCCGATTGGTCCTAGGTTGATGTCATCTCTCTCACTCTCTCTCTCTCTCTGATAAAGCATACTATTGTCTATCTTACAATGCATTGTGGGTTTGTTGTAGAACTCAGTAAACTCTTGAAGCTTACAGACCTCAAACAAAATGAACATTTGTAATTTTCATCACTTCCCTTGTGAAAACCTAGTAAGCGCCATTAACCCATTCATGCCTGTAGCTCCAAAAAACGCTTGCTTTATTTGGTGACATCTCCCCAACAAAAACATCTTTTTATAAATATATGAAAAGGAAATGTTGTTTAGAAACTAAACAACTCTCTTTGAAATATATTTTGAACTATTGAGTTATTTTCAGAAATCTCAGGCGCAGATGTCACATGTCAAAGATATCTCCAGGCATGAATGGGTTAATAACCAAGTGAAACTTCCCATGGTGATTATGCCCAGAAATATCAAACAAAACACTCATACTCTGCATGCACTTCATTAGCAGATACTTCACAATGGGGCTTTTTCGCCCATTTACGACTCCTTTGGCAAATATGGTAACTTGAACCCCCTAGCCTCCTGCAATACAAACGGTTTGTATTGTGCTTTTGAGTGAACTGCTGCAATACAAACGGTTTGTATTGTCGGCCTGACTCAGATTTCTCAGGGCTTTGCAATACAAACGGTTTGTATTGTCGCTATGAGTCAGCACTGCAATACAAACTAGATGTATTGTGATGTGACTGACTGGATGAAATATCATGTGTGGTAAATAAATAGACAAAATTAATTCAAATTCGATAATTTATTCAGATCATAATTCAAAACAATGAACATGGTTATAATGCTTTGAAACTTGTTTTACTTAGTGACTGGAGGATCATATAATGGTTAATTTATTAACCGACACTTCCTGTAATTAAGTCATAGTCTGTATAAGACTATCTAGAGACAACAAATAAAACACAAATAAATAGCTTGTAACAATAGTACAACAAGGTACTAGGTAGGTACTAGGTAGCTGGGACAATTACACCTTACACAATGGATTCTAATGAAACTTCACTGTTGTGATGATTTCTTCTCACTGTCCACAAGTCCACACTTTGTTTTTATATCATAGCATGTATAAGACTATCTAAAGAAAGCATATACATAATAGCTTGTACCAATAGCACAACTAGGTGGGTAGCTGAGACAATTACACCTTATACAATGGATTATAATCAATAACTGATGGGCTAAGCACAGTCATTGATCAAGCATAAAATAACTTCAAATTTCCATCATAAATTTGACAACTGTTTTGAAACTTCACTGTTATGATGATTCCCGCACACTGGATCAATTCTTTCAGCGTCTTCGTCTGCATTTCACTGTAGATTCGCAAACGGTACATTTGAAATCCTTGCGTTCTAGTCTAGTTGCGTCCATATTGTAACAGTTAATGTGACTCCATAGGTGGCAATTATATCACACTCCACCAGAGGTTTGCCATCATTTTGAGTTGCACCGCAGATGCAGTCTACAGTTGACAAGGCTATCAGAGAAAAAATTCCTAGCCGCAACTAATACATGTATCAGTCATACATGTACCCCCAACGGCTCTTTTCAGAGCCACCACATCCTCACAAAAGAGCTAAATACTCACAAGTGATAGTTTTAATATCATAATAAAGTACATATAAAGTTTTATAATCATAATAGATATATACACCTGAAAAAGTATTTCCTAAGCCTTCTTAATAATTGACCAAGTTATATTTGTAAATATGCACTGTACATTTCACCATCTTCCATTCAAGGTACTTATGCCATCAAAGTAATGAGTGCTACAAATGCCTACAATACAAACCGTTTGTATTGAACCACTCAATTTCAGCAATACATACGGTTTGTATTGCAGGGGGTTCAAGTTACCATAGACAATACAAACCGTTTGTATTGCAGGTGGTTCAAGTTACCACCCACAATACAAACGGTTTGTATTGTCATCGACAATACAAACCGTTTGTATTGTAGTTGGCTTGCAATACAAACTGTTTGTATTGTAGTTGGCTTGCAATACAAACGGTTTGTATTGTCAGCTCCACAATACAAACCGTTTGTATTGTCAAGTATGCAATACAAACTGTTTGTATTGCAGCTGAGGGCTACAATACAAACGGTTTGTATTGCAGGGGGTTCAAGTTACCATACTTGCACTCCTTTGTGGGAGTGTGAATGTTAGAGCTGTCAAGTTAGGCATGAAATAAGAGCAGAGGACAATGGAGTCATGGAAGTTTCATCGAGGTAAGCGCTGAATTTTGTATGAGGCAGCCATATCATTTCACTTTTTGCAGCTTTAAAACAATTATCGTCATGATAATATCCAGGGTAATAGGCGGCATTTTGGACAAAGTTACATGATCCACATTGATATGCACATTAAGATGACACATTCTCAGTCTCTGTGGCAAATCATAACTCAAGAGCCACTTACATTTATACAGAGAATATGATCTAGTGAGTGGAAGCCAGTTACAATAAGTTTTAATATTGCAGCAGTTTAATTAATGCATATTTTGCACACCCCTGGAGTTTGCATTAAATAAACTGCACATCATTATTTGGACTTCCAATCCCTATGCTAGTGTTATACACGATGCTGACACATGTGATAGCTTGTCATTCAACTCCTCTACACAAAAATTACACTGTGCATTAAAGGCAGCTGCCTGTCGAGTGCATTATTTTGTATGTACAAATTAATGTGAAATACTAAAAGTATTACAAAGTAATTTGAGTAAAGTAAAAAATCACCTACATTGAGGGTACTTTTCCTAATTAGTGCTGTCACACAGAAAGGCCCTGCTCTGATCAGCTTCCATTTTCCCACCTTTTGTATGCGTCACAGTGACTGCAGACAGGTAGATTTCTCGATTTGAAATTACAATATAAAACCTCCCCCCACAGACAGTGACTCATGGTCTCGTAAAGCTTATCCAACCTGCAACAGACATTCAACAATCTCCTTGTTATTGAATAATACATGACATTTTCCTGTTACTTCCAGTCACATATCATTTCATTCCCACTAAGAGCAGAATCATGATCATGAATTGCTCAGGTATTTCCGTAATGGACAATTTATATGGGTCATAAGTGAAAACCTTTATTATCCATTTTATGATTTATTAGCTTACTGTGATTATTCTTGAAAGCCATTGTGAATAAATTGAATATTGAAGGTGTGTGGGCCTTAAATGATTCATCAGGCATATCACAATAATAGACAAATTTCCCCCTAAAATAACTAAAACGAGTTGAGGAGATATTTACAGTTACAACTAAAGGTTATTTTTAAATTTCAAGTTGCATTGCTTGCATGAGTGCTCAATTGTTATTCCTAATATGCATTGTGAAAATGTTGTCTCTCTCCCCTCCCCCTCCCCCCCCTCTCTCCCCCCCTCTCTCTCTCGCTCTCGCTCTCTCTCTCTCTCTCTCTCTCTCTCTCTCTCTCTCTCTCTCTCTCTCTCTCTCTCTCTCTCTCTCCCACTAGTAATGAGAGATACACAGGCAGCAAAGAATGCACATTTTTATTTCTATCTTGTTGTTACAGGACCTTGACCTCTAGTATTATGATCACTAGATATGGGTCACCTTCTTACAGCCAGCTGAAATAAATGCATTGCTTAAGTGACAGTTATGTACAACTTTTGCTTTCAACTCTTATCTAAGAAATTGCAAATGGAAAGGAAGTTGGGTTAGCCCTGAAAGAGTCTATATCAAGCTGTTTAGAAACTGATCTGAATTGCAAAAAAGTGTGCATTCTAAACATGGAGGGTCCAAGTAAGACCAAAAACGGGTCATCTGAAGCGAGAATCACTGCATCAGTATCATTAGGACAAGTGAGCAAATATGTCAGACAAGTGAATCTGTATATGAGTAAAAATGGCATTGCATAAGTTCAGTTTATCAACTTCTTAATAGGACAGATAACAAATAATTTAAAGAATCAAAATGTAATGGTCACACGCAGCCCTGCTATCAGCACTTCAGGACCCCTTCATTCTAAACATGTATACATAGTATGTATACTTTTTACCTCAAATTCTTTATCCTGATCCTGAGAGAACCCATTAATTGATCACTTGGCTGACTTTGATGGTGGGCCTGTATGTAAAATTATGTGGGTACCGTATGACTAAGCCCTTACTTCCCTGTGTGAGCGGTAAATACCAGTGCTCGTTCAGTGCTCTCTACATTACCAAGGTTAACCTCTCTCACTACTGCTCATTGCATAACAATGTGAAAAGGGGCTTATCAAATAACATCTTGGTTCAGTTTACCCCTCTTTTCGTAGTAGGAGCCACCATCTAGCTTATATATCTATCATAATCTGATCACACATGGGCCATGTAGTAATGCTTTACACAACTTTAAATTTATTTCTTTTTTGAACTTTCCATGGGCTTTTTATACACATCACTTAAGCAGGGGAATCCAACAGATAGTGCCTAATGTTCAGTGCATTAATTAAAGAGCTGAACGGGATCATGTAATCAGAATATATAGGAAAATGATCAATTCTCCATTGATATCATTGATTTTGAAAAAGATTCAAGCATCCCATATTTAACCATATATTAGTTTAGTTATAATGGTATTGTAGTGTAATAGAGTACTTTTTAAAATTTCAATAGCACTACCGTACTGGCAGGCTACCTTTGCTATCTGGCCCTGGTGAGCCAAATTACTCTCATTAACCACTCATTACAAGAACCCTGCTGTGTGGGTAGTAGGTTTTCTTTTCTCAAGGTAGCCCCTTTTAGTCCCAGATACCATGCAGGTTCTTATTGAGAACAACCAGATAGTACACCACCCTTGGGTTGTTCCAATTTCAGGGCTCGAAATTAGGGGCTGCTAGGAGCCAAGGGCAACCTTGAATTCTCCTGCGGCTCTGTCAAATTTCTGCAGGGAACCTAAAGATGTACTGGTTTCTATAAGTAAAAAGAAATGGTATCTTTTAAAGATGCAATTGGGCTCCCGGGCAGAAAAAAAAACTTTATTTCGAGCCCTGAATTTCCTTTACTTTGTTTGGGAAGTCTAACAAGGAACAACCTTACTCAATTAACAGCTGGTGAACTGTACTATGCCAACTTTGTTCAGTGTTAAGCAAGTGTTTACCAGAACAAATCTCATGAATGTTAAACAAACAGCTGATCACTTACACAGCACATGCAGAGCTCTATCGTAGATAAATACACACAAGTCTTCACATTCACTATGAGTATGGTATGTACACTTGAACCTATGTGTAATTTTACATTTATTATCCGGGTAGGAAATCAGATATTGCGTTTGTTTTTAAGAACCAAAAATGTAAAAACCACCTTCAATTCTATGAAGAACATATATCTCATTGTGGTTATATCAAATACTTAATACTCCTCTTCATTTAAAAGATATTTTTGGTAAAGAAGGAATAATCATATTGAATCAAATCCTTTAACTAAATATCCAAGACTTAAAAATCATTCAAAAATGCAATCAATTGCTTGAAATTGACTTAGTTTTTATTTCATGGCTATAACAAATTGGGTTGACCTGATGTCTGATTATGGAGGGTTAGGGTGTTCAAACAATGCACAGACTAAGGGCACTGATTCAAATGCAAGAATATCTGCTATGAGACACCTCTTTTTTCTAGTTTTATATATAGTTATTCTCTTCAATGAAAACAGCACAAAATTTTTAAAAAACTGGAATAAATAGCCTTAAACCATTCATGCTTAAATGTTCACATTGACAGTGTCATATAGTACTATGATATGTTTAGAAATAACTTAGAAATGGCACATTTCTCCTCAAAATATGTAATGAATAGTTATAGGACAATTATGTTAAACATTTCTCTATCAAATATTTTTTAATGAAATATGCTTTTGTTAGAGAGATCAATGAATTAGCCAGGTGTTTTTTGCCACTAAAGGCATGAATGGGTTAAGAAATAAATATATCAATATCATGTGATAGGTTTTTGAAGAAAAAGCTTAATGCACCTTTTAAGTGCTAAAGATACCTAAGGAGAGAGAGAAATCAGAGAATCAATACAGATTGTGCTTTACGAGAAACATAATCTAACTTTTGATTCTTCAGATTGAAATACTTACTGCTAGCATAAGATCGGTGCTGTGAATACTTAAAACACTCAGCAAGAGTACCAACCCCTGAAGGAACATGTATGAATCGACAGAGATGAGCACTACAACTTTAGGATGGTGGCTTTTTAAGTGACCACATCAGGGGAAGTTAGTAGTGCATCTGGATAAAACTGGATCATGGACACTGCCTCGGTCCCATTGTGATGGAATTGTACCGTAGAGCCAGTACAAATGTCAACATCACAATCAATTCGCAAAGTTATCCAGAACCTCTAGGTAGAGTAGCTTTCCACAACGGATTTGCTCTTTCAATTATTTTCTGAACAATCAAAATAAAGGTACATGGGCTGTACGTGCTTCCTGGTTTCCTGTCATTATTGTGTAAGCTTTCCTGCCCACGTCATGAGCTAATGCCCCTCAATACGCCAGCCACTCTGAAAATAGGCCTTCACAACAACGGTTGACCCTCCCCCTTCACCTCATCTGTTGATTCATAGGCAGCAGAGCTCAGCATCATGTATGGGAGTATATAGGCCAGTAGTATCAGTTTGACCTAGACACACACATACATAAATTGGTACTGGAAATGAGGTCTAAATGAACCACTCGGCTTATGCAATATGATCAACCCTCCAAGCAGGGTTGGTGGCTGACAGCACTCAGATGGCCCATTCCAGAAATATTCTAGATCTATAGCAAAAATAAGAATGCCATAAGGAACAAACATTGCCTAGTACTGTTCAAGAAAGTTTCTTCTGATGACAGTTTTCAGATTAGAATAAATATAAAGCTAAATCTCTATTTGTCTATATGTAACCCAATAATCTAATATTCTTAATCCAACTCCTAATATAATAAGTGATCAACGCAACCAGCAGAAATAAATGTGATTTTTGCCTACTCCACATATTCATGTTTATGCAGGATGACTGAACCCCACATTAAAATGTCACATCACACACATGCATCAAGCATGAATCCTGTTTTATTCAAAGCATTTCCTCAGTTTCCATACAACCAGTATATAAGAGAGTCCTGTATGAAAAATAGCAAAATGGAAAGGTTGAACCACTAAACGCTAACCAACACCTTTCTTCGAATAAATTCTGATCATGACATGATGACAATGCGTCGAACATCGAATAAGGTTTGACCAGATTATATGTGATTATAATGATTGTTCAATTGGTAATTAATCTAAACCACAAACAAAAGAGCTTTTCAAAATACCCCAATCTGGCCTGATTGCAATATACATGTCCTAACAAAATAGTGAAGGTACAGGGTTCTCCCACCTGAGTACTTATCAACAACTTTCTAAGTAACTTGGTTTGGATTTAAATATTGAAGTCATGCCAGTATTAGTATTCATGTCAAAAAGGTTCACTTTATCTGCAATCAGATGGCTCCTCGTGAACTCAAAGTGAGATGGGTAACGTGCTGTGAACTTAGAGTAATTGACAGGGAAAATCTTATCCACTGCAGAGTGACAGCAAAGATCTAGGGACTTGATCTTGGACCTAGCTTTTTCAATGTCTTTGCTACAAAGTTGGGTTGAATCAGTTCCTGATCCATTTGGGCCTAGCTCTCCACTACTGTAATTGAGAGACATGCAATGAATAACAAGCCGTTCATGCTTTTGTGTCCACATGTGATAAGTGTCCAAGGTTGAATGGGTGTCTCATTTCTCATGGGTTAAGTGAACTCTATCAAACCGCCCTTATTAATACTGGATTCCCCAGGTATCACTTTCTCATAAAAATGTGCATATCAGTCGATAACTGAGTGTTACACGTTGTAAGATATTCAAGAAATGAATCACAGCTATCGGTGACAAGCATACTTTTCCCTTCAATAGCAGTCCACACACTCCAAAGTAAATTCACAGATATGCACACTTGGGTTATAAAAGGTGTAATGTAGGTTTCATGTTGAAAAAAATATAATACCAGGGACTCAGAACTATGTACAGACAATTCATTTTTCCAACAACAGGTCAGAAATCTTGAGATTTTCAGATTATATTGTCAACTAAATTCATAGTACTTACTAAACAAAATAAGTGACAGGTCCAAAAATGGGAAGTGTACATATACACATTTAGATTTCTAAAAGAAGTGAACATAGATACATCCTGATTAGCCAGCACAAAATGTATTTCAAGTTGATCCGTTAAGATATTGCTCTCAATACTTAAGACTAATGGCATACATTTAACACCAGCTGCTTAACACCAAGTGTCCACACAGCCTTAGCAAATATCATAATCGTAATTGATTTATACAAGCTTCATTAGCCCACTCCAATGCAGTAATGCAAATTTATATACATTGTTGTTTACATATATACTAATAGGCTTCTCTCTGAGGGGCAGGTAGATCAAGTATTTGCTGTACATACATGCAGGCACCTACACAAGTGTGTAATTCCCCCCTGGGAAGAAAACACTGTGCACACAAGAAAGACTCTAAGTGGCTAGCAGGACTGACACATACAGTAATCTCACATGCTTTGGCTATGCTCTATGTACACCTCATGATATTAATCAATATATCCCATTTTAATTATACATACTGTATGGATAAGTACAATGATATTTGTTTTACTTACTAGCTTAATAAATTCACTCAATAGCATAGGCACTCTGAATTCCTAGCAGGAGGTTGGGAATACGTTCACATGTAAGTTCTTAAATGAATTTCATTGACAAGTCTTTGTGTATAGCAAAGAGGGGGTATCAATACATAGTTAATTGTATCAATCACAATACGTTCCTTCTCTTAACAGTCTGTTTTCCACAACACAACAAGCAACATCCTAAAATGCAAACAGTAAAAAAAATCTAAACACACAGGTTGGCCATAAGCTTGAGGTCAAAATAAATATTTTGTCACATAAATATTCAAAAACTTAAGGCTCAACGAGTCAATATGCCGAAAAAAATCATTTTTCCATGCATAAAATAAAAATTTTCATGCATAACCCCGGGTGTCCTTAAAGTGTGACAACGTTGTAAGATGTAACAATAAATATTTTCTCACAGCTGAAATGCACCAAAATTTATTTATTAATATAATATAGAATAGGTTGTCAGCAACTCATCTCATCCAAATATTTGGAGTATATTTCAAACAATTAAGTTGTATTCTAGGAGAAAGAAATATTATTAAAATGAATGTACACTTATTTCTTTTCAAAATATTTGATTTTATTTCAATTACTTGACCAGGTCATTTTAGGGCAAAATCAATAAAATCATAAAATCTTGACTTTTTAAAAGTAGCATAATGGTGAATGAATGTGCCAATAATATTGTTTTGAGGGAATTCACTAGTTTAGTATTTCTGATCATGTATGCATTTTAACTGAGCATGTACCCCAAACACTGAAACAAAGTTGTATCATCATTTCACAGACAGTTTTTCATAATGATAATCATCTGCTAAACTAATAGTAATACTTTTTTTCTTTGCTGTGGTTACACTGGCTGGAAACATTTTCTTAAACACAGATGCAGTCTAACCACTTCAGCACATACAGAAACATATCAGCAAGATAAGATTACATTCAGGAGTATACACAATCCAACTCATCCAGTAGTTCGTTCAAGGAAGTAGATAAGCAGGGGCACTTCGAACTTTCAATCACTGACACACTGTAGTCTGTACAGAGCCAAAGCCCAGCAACTCAGAACACTTGTCAGAAGGCATGTTTTCATCTAAATTACTCGTTTTTGACACACATATGAATCCGACCTACCTTAAGAAGGCACTTGATTGTAGGTTCCACACAACGAAATCCTTTTTATGACTAAAAGTAAGGAGATAATCCAAAGCTCAATAGTACGGCACGAGTGAAGTAACTTTCTCGTTGTCGATGCACTCCTCCGATGACCTATTTCCGGGTTGTAAGCAATGGCCGGCTATGCATCCCATAATTTTCCCATGCTTCCATATAAGGAGTTGTCTACTGCTCGTGCCCGAAGACTAAGAATCTAAATGGGCCATTAGTACTCTTATAAGAATGCTGTATGAGAAAAATTATTTTAAAATGTATAATGCTAGTTTTTCTTGCTAAATAGTGTTCTTTTTGAGACTTTCATCGGCGCGCACCTGCTTCCCATAATGCACCATTCATTATGTCTGCAGGGAAGAGGCAAGTGCCGTCTGTTTTTGAGAGAAAGCAGGCGTTAAACTACTCTTAGAACAAGAAGATGCAGTTGAACCTAAGATTTTCTATTTTATATTAAGTCAAAGTAACTGAGAAATTGCTATTGAATGATATCTACAGCCTGTCCCAGTATCATTTTTAACATTTCATCGGCGTCGTCTGCATTTGTTTACAAATTCAAGTCGAGCAGACGACACGCCGACACGGTCAGGAACCACGCCCCCTCGTTGAGACTTTCTCATAGACTTACCTATTACAGCCTATGAGGCAGCCTAGGCAGGCTGGTATTCATATTTTCGATAGCTGTCAAACATTGGCATTAGGCCTTTAGACAGGTTTAATTTTTACATCTTTCTAACCAATAAGGTTTTGCAAGAACTATAATACGTTTCTTTCTCTAATTAATAACCTAAAGCATTTTTAAACAACTACATGACTCAATTGGCCTTTTTAGTTTTGATTTGTCTAGGGCAAGGAGACATTTCTTACCTTGAAATCTTTAAAAATAATTTTCTGAATATCCAAGCCGATATAATGATACTTTCATTATTCATAACTTACATTTAACAGAACATGGAAAGTTGTTTGAACAATTAGTCAGCAGTCAGCCAGAGTCAGTACATGACTACTACATGTGATGTATTTTTTAGAGGTAGAAACTCAAGCAAATAAGTTTTTTTTCATTCGTTTATCAATCTTTGATTGTGGACTTTGTAAGTAAATAGACCAAGACCTGACCTCGAAAGACATGTTTGTTAAAGAAATTGTCTTCAAGCAAAAATAATTATCGCCATTTAATTTGTCACGCTTCTTTAGCACTGTTTCAACTTGGATGATAGCATTCATTTCTTTGACATAAATCAATTTCAGAATTTTGAACTAGTTCACTTAAAATGTTACCAACTTAGCGATTGACACATTTAAGTGTAGTTACCATTTTATAAAATGAATTTTATATTTTTAGAGTAATCCAAAAGATGCAGCTTCAGGATTCTTATTAAAGGTAAACATTTGGACAAGAACATGGATGACCAAGGTAAATTTCATATTGTAAATCGTAAAAAGAGGAAAATAAAGAACATTAATGAGATAATCAAAAATCAACTAACATGTTTGTGCTTAACAGTCTAGGAAAATAGTATTGAAACATTTTTAGATCATGCATACAGTTAAACAATCTTTTTGTGCACATTTCACTGAATATTAGTGCTCGGACTCGCCTCTAAAAAACGGCTCGATCAATCGCTGAAACTGCCGAGCGATTAATCGACATATTACGAGCCCTAACTACTCATTGCACATGCGGTGAAATCAACAGCTGAGCAAAGTTAATTGCCGTCAATCACGCTAATTTAGAACCGCCCCATGCCTGCCTAAGCCAATGAGCAACGTAAATTGCTGTCAATCACGCTAATTAGAACAGGCCCATGCTTGCCTAAGCCAATCACGTCCTGCTATCGTGCGATCTTGATGGGATCCCACGTGGGAAAGACGTAAGCCAAGACAAAAAACATGGCGGATGATTGACGATGTGGCTTTATTTACATTTTCGCCGAACTCGGCGAGCTGTAATGGCGGCTCGAGTGCTCGCCAGCGGCGGCGATACTTTGAGCCGCTGATTGATCGTACTAGCACTACTGAATATACACCAATGGTATTTGGGTTGTGGTTGTACTTTGTTTGTATTCATAAGAACAATCTATTTCATAATCTATCTATTATGTAGCAATGCAAGTATGAAATTTCAAATTTTATAAATGCATTGAATCAACACATGATTATCAATTCTGTTGCAGATCCCCAGATTACAGGCTCTGTTAAAAACAATGAAAGGATTAATTCTGTTGCAGATCCCCAGGTTATGGATTCTGCTGAAAACAATGTAAGGATTAAAATGATCAATATACACATAAAGAATTAAGGCTACAATGAATCTGAAAATAAATTTAACTCATTTCATTCTTTGTGTTACATCAGTGCATCTAAATCAGATTGATTGTAAAAGATATTTTCTTGCTTTGGTTGATCCAAAGGTATAGCTGAATAAGAAAGGGTCTGGGTATGCATATTTCAGAATAAATCTACGAAAAGCCAGGCCTAGGCTTTTGGAGCTCTGCAGGTATGAATGGGAATGGGAATTGATATGAAATTTTATCGATTCGATTAATTGATATATTTTTCGATTCGATTCGATTCGATATGCCGTAACATGCTCGTAGGGCACAATTATTCATAGGGATGTCATTGATATCCCTTTTTTGCCTTTGTTTTTTGCCTTTTTTTACACCATTCCTTCCAATTTCTCTTACAAAAGCCATAGAAAATATTCAATATTTAGTCGGGGTGTCACTTTGTGTTAGTTTGACAGGAAAATGTCTGGGAAAAGTGTATTTTTTATTAATAATCATACCCCATTTTTGGGGTACAAAATATCGATTATTTTGATTCGATACCCAACCATTCGATTCGATTTAATTGACAAATTGAAAATGTCGATTTATTGATTTGTCGACTATCGATGACATTCCTAAAAGCCAGGAGATCGCTGTACACAATTATTGAATTCAATTTTTTATTTGGCAGATTCAGTTGGACGAGTTGTCAAATGGTGAAGTAGCATTCCTCAGTATAAATGATGAACTGACAAAAGGTTTGTACCAAAGCCAGTGCTTTATTACATTTCGCAAGTGAACACTTAAGGATTTTACACAGGTTCGCAGAGCCTTTAAAAACAATACATGATAATGCTGACATCTAGTGGCCAGATTGTGTACTAAATTTCAGTAACATTTAAACGTGCTCCTGAGAAGAAAAAGAGATATCTTACCAAGATGTGTATGTGAGGTAATTCTTTTGCATTCATAGGTATTAATATTTTCATAATTTTTAAAGATCACGGTTGTTGATGGTGGTGTTGTTGTTGTTGTTAGTTGTAGTGGTAGACTTAGTACAATACATGTAGTAGTTTTCTGTAGCATAAACATCAAAACAGGGCTCGACGCTAAGGGTGAACTTATGGCCCCAGGCCAGTAAAAATTCCCAAAAACAGTTTCGGGCCAGTAAAAAAAGACCTCAACTGGTCCTACAGGCCCAGTAAATATTTGGAGACATTCTTGTTAAAAAGTTTCCCCCCGAGAATGTCCCCAAATGTTTTTGAAATAAATGAAGATAAAATTTATGAAGATAAATGTTGTGGTGAATTTTATCCAATGTTCTTTCTTGTTATGTTAAAGAAAAAATGTAGGACCAGTAACATTTTTGCAGGACCAGTAGATGCTAGGTGTTACTGGTCCTACAGGGCCAGTATCATTTTGAGTTAGCGTTTAGGCCTGCAAAATAAAGTTAAAAGTTAACTATTTATAAAAGATTAATTCCTTCACATATGTCATTTATTTTCCAATTTGTATTTCAGATGAGGATGAAAGTATGGTTGCTGAACAAGATGAATTACTGCCAAATCACAAGAATATTCAATCACCAAAAGTCATTTTTGAGATACACACTACACCTACAAAAGGGTGCTTACAAGCCCCTGGTGGCACTGGAGGATCAGGGGAGAAGTCACATTCAGTCCATTTTGCGTCTCCAATTGCAGATGTGAAGGAATACACATTAAGTCAGTGTACAGATGACACTCTCGAGTTATCAGAAGGCATGCTGGATATGGATTTCAATGATGAAGACCAGCGATTTCTAGACAAGTATGAGTCAACTATTTCACATGAAGGAATATGCCTAAAATGGAAAGATGAACTTGAATTGCCAGAAGTAATTGACAAGAAAAACTTGGAAAGTGATGATAAATGCATCCAAGAATGGCAAAAATCCTCTATAAACGTTTCAGCTGATACACTGATCCAAGATGACATTGATGTGAATGAAAGCAGAGACAGTTCTGTGACTGATTCTCCTACACTTGATGATTTTGAGTCAAATAAATCAGATGCAATTGATGAAGATGCTGAGAAAGATTCAAAAAGTTGTGACAATCAAACTAGCTTGTGTGAAAGTACTTCAATCAAGATAACTGTCACAGATGAAAACAACAGATGCATTGAAATTGATAGAGTTGTAATTGTAGATCAGAAGCTTAACAAACAAAATCTTGACCATTCCTTTGAACTAGATTCTCTTATGGACACGTGTTTACACCCAGAGGACAATTTTGTGGTTTGTGACTTAAAAGTTGAAAAGAGGATTTCTTCATACACTCCATATGGTGGAGTCACTGGGAATGATTTAAAGGTCTCCGACTCTGCCACATCTCTATCAAGCTTAGAATCTATGCCTAAGGAAATGAATAAGGCTGATGATGGTGAGGATGGATATCAATGTAGCTGTGATTCTGACGGATCTTTACCTGACACTGATGCTGTAAATGGTAGCCATCCAGCAACTGTTGATGAGTTCACTCTAGCCAGTGTGAAATCTGTACTTGGTGAGATAGTGTCACACATTACTGAAAAATGTGGTCCTTCTAACCCTGATTGTGGTACAGATGATATGAAACCAATGCTTGATCACCCATTACCTGATTTAGACAGTTTTGCTGTTGTAAATTGTTTGACTGATATCAATGAAGTGGCCCCAGGGACACATACACAGAATACTGATGGAGGAAAGAAGCCCTTCAAAGAATGTCCAATGATGAACACCACTGTTGTATGTGAAACATCAGGACAATCAGGTGTGGAAATAGGAAGGCATGATATAACCCCTGCAGGTACTGGTAATACAGATGAATTTACTGATGTGAGAGATGCAGCTGGGAACATTAATGGAACATTTCCTGGTGCTTATGGCGATGTTGTCACATGTAGTGAAAGACATATTGCAGGTGTCTGTACTGAAAAAGCAAATGGATCGAGTGGTGATGATAAACTTATTGTCGCTTCTACACATTGCCTAAAGGATGAAAACTCACCACTTACAATAGAAAAGCAGACAGAATATAGGATATGTGATCAGAATGAAGATGAGCCTTATGAAGAAACAGATAGTGATAGCAAATTTGCTTTACTGGACAAACTTGATCTTATACATACAGACAGAGATGGATCAATATCCTCAACCAAAAACAGAGAGGCAAGTGTTGAAAGATCACAGTGCATAGAGTCCTGTCAACCCGGACTAAGTGATATTGAAGAAAAGGGATCATTACTTGATTTTGATGCTAAAGGTACCACTGATACAAGACAAACTGTGCCAGATACTCATGAATGTCAAGGCTTTTCTGTTGAGACAAGCAGTTCTCAGAATAATATCCTATCTGAGAGTCCTGCTGATGATTCGCAGAAATGGGCATCAAAGGAAGATGTTTTAGATCCTAGTAGAATGATATATGGGTGCGGTCAAAGGACAATTAACAATCAAATTAGTCTTCATATGTATGCAGATCTTGAAAAAAGTTGTTTGAGTGTAAGTGATACTGGTATTAAACCTCATTGTTCTATAAAGGATATGCAGGTTGAGGTTGAAATTCAACAACAGAAAAATTGTATGGAGAAGACAGAAACCAATATTTTGCAAGACTTTCATTCACAACCGAAAAGTGAAAATTCTGACGATATGCGCTCTACTCGTGACAAAGGACACTGTACTTTTGAAATAGTTCACAAAGATGATTGCATTCCTTCAATTTTCCAGAGTGATTTACAACAGAAATGTGAACATTCTAAAGACTTGTGTAGTACCAGTGAAAAGTGCCAATACCCTTCTTCTGAAACAGTGCCACAGGATGATTTGTCTTCACCTAAATTCCTTAGTGAATCACAGAAGGAATTTGAACAGCATGAAGAATCTGGTGAAGAAGGACACAGCCCTTCTGAAAAAGAGTCTCAAGATAAACCGTGTACTAGCAATCACAAATGCAGCCACTCATCTTCTGAAAAAGTGTCACAGGTTGATTTCTTTTCATGCGATTCGAAACTGGAATCTACTGATTTTATTCCATCCGAAGCACTCAATAATACAAAACAGGAATATCACCATCATGAAGAAATGTGTAATATCACCAGTGACAAGGTTTGCAGCCCTTCTGAGATAGGGTCACCCACTGTTTTCATGCCATCCAAAGAGGCCAGTCAAGAATATGAAAGTTGTGACGAAATGTGTACAATCAGTGATAAAGGTCACTGCCCTTCTGAAAGAGTGCCAGATGCTGATTTTATTCATTCCAAGGAGGCCAGTGATTCACCAAAACAGGAATATGAACATTGCAAAGAACAGTGTACTGTCAGTGAAGAAGCAGATTGCCCGTCTTCTGAAATGGTGCCAGATGCTGATTTTATTAATTCCAAGGAGGCCAGTGATTCACCAAAACAGGAATATGAACATCACAAGGAACAGTGTACTGTTAGTGACGAAGGAAATTGCCCGTCTCCTGAAATAGTGCCAGATGCTGATTTTATTCATTCCAAGGAGGCCAGTGATTCACCAAAACAGGAATATGAACATCACAAGGAACAGTGTACTGTTAGTGACGAAGGAAATTGCCTGTCTCCTGAAATAGTGCCAGATGCTGATTTTATTCATTCCAAGGCGGCCACTGGTTCACCAAAACAGGAATATGAACATCACAATGAAGTGTGTACTATCAGTGATGAGGAGCACCGCCCGTCTTCCAAAATAGTGTCAGATGCTGATTTTATTCATTCCAAGGAAGCCAGTGATTCACAGCTGGAATGTGAGCACCAATACACAGACACAACCCAGGATTGCATTCCAGCTGAAACTTTGATGACAACATCTTCAAAGAAAAGGAAAAATATGGATGGATCAATTGAAGATGAATCTCCCTGCCAAGTTCCCAGACTTGGCAGTCCTTGTGGTAATATATCAAGTGTAAACGAATACAGCCAGTCTTCTGTGTCACAAGTTGATTTCATTTCTGCCAAAGTCCTGAGTGATTCACAGCAGGAATATGGAGTTACCAAAGATGACTCTGCCTACCACTTCATACCGGATGACACCCGATGTACAACTTCTGCCATTAAAAGAAGGAGCGATGATGAAAGTATTGAAGACAAATCTCCTTGCAAAGTTCCCAGGCTGGGCAGTCCTCATGGTGAAGACCTTCTACCTGACCTAAATAGTCCAAGTGATCAACAGGTTCCAGGTGATATTGTGATGGACATGGAGGGACAGTCACTCTACAATGATACACCAGGTATTACCATACATTTGATACCTTTATCTGCCGTATTGCAAATGTATTTTTTATCATCCTTTTAGATGGTTATTCAAGCATTCATTTTCATGATCTTTTTAATGTATCTTGGAAAACATAGAGCTGAAAATAGTTATTGAAAAGATAGATAGAGACAAGTCAGTTTCAAAGAAGTTATGGAATACAATACTGTGTAGGAAGTAAGAACACAATACTGTGCATACTCTTATAGCTAAGAAATCCAAACTTAAATTTTTAAATGCAACTATTTTGCGCAATTAAATTTGTTTCTACCCTAAAGAGATCCTTTTGTGAAGTAGCATTGTATTGGGTGGCATAAACTGAACATGTGTGAAAGTTTGCCTCTGCATCACCTTTGCATTTTATTGTGTACAGGAAAGACAGTGTATGCCTGTGATGTTGACCTGTGTGATGATGGGGGTGAACCAGTCTGTCAGACACTCACATCATATGATAAAGCTGCATCACAAGAAAAAGAGGAAGTCAGTGAGTTAACTGGAGTTTCTAATCATATTTCTGTTGCTATATACAGTTCATCCGTTGTACAGTCCTGAGAGTCCTCAATGTCCCATTCATAAAAGGTAGCAGCCAAAATACCTCATTATTTGGATGGTATCATTTTGACCATAGTATTTAGCCAGCAGGGCGGCTGGGCATCATTTAGACACCCAAACCCTCAAAAGATATTTGAAGGAGATATCATATATATATGTTCATCAGGGCCTCAGCAACCACTTTTCATTAGGTATTTCATGAATTCATTATTCTGTGAGGCCTAAAAAAATAAATTGTTTGTTTCCTGTAACAGGCTGAAAAAAAATAGGGTAGGTAGGTCGGTGCATTATTTTTTTGGTCAAAAATGTGTGTTTTATGCATATTTTACGTTGATTGGGAGTTGGGCGATAAAAACTTTAGGGTAGGGATTTTTTTGAATAAAAACTTGTTAGGGTAGGGTTACAGGAAACAAATAACTTTTTTTTAGGCCTAAGTAATTCCCCGTTTTATGTCCCATTCATATAAACTAATTTGACTTGATCTTTCTAAGTTGCAATCATAACATTTATGAGATTTATCTGATATCATAAGATATATTTTATAATCTTAAAACAGTTTTGGGACTCTTTGACAAACATACAGTATAGGAGAATACAACTTTAGATGATGTGATTTGAATTGTGCTGCCATCTATTGGAGTTTAGGAAAACTTCTTTACGCAAAAGTTGGAGTTCCTCTCCACTAGGATGTACTGATCTGTACACTTGCTGTGGTCGTTATCTCAAACATGTGAGGACTGACGATAGATTAACTGTGGTAATGCCTAGATGGTGGGATAATTTTTGATTACTGATTTTTTAAAAGCACAAAATGTCATCTACAGTAAAAAAAAAATGGGAATTGGATTTTTTACGTCAAGTCAATGTGCAACAAACAACAAAGACGTCAAGTTTACTGCATGTGTAGAAAAAGTGAGGAACTCTCTTCAAACTGAAAGAACTAGCTAAAATCATGACATTGAAGGTTTTTGGGCAATATGCACCAATAATGGGTAACAATGACAGATATGCCAATGTTGGAAAAAGGGATAGAAATAGCTAATCAAATAATAGCGATTGGATAAATATTGACAATTTTGATAATTTTGGGCACAAGAAAAAAAGGTTTATCTATTTTCTAAATCTGGACAAAAAAGCTGCAAAAATGATAAATGTTTTAACATTCCCCTTTCACAGGTTATCTAGCACTCCATATTTCCTATTATGCCTCTAGTCGATATCTTCCATTTTATAGAGCTGGTAACCAACTCAGAACCTCCAGTATCTCCTGCATACAGGTGGAAGTATGCACCATCTGTTAACTATGACAGCGCCTCTGTCATCATAGATTCTAGGATGGAGGATCAGAGTGAGCCAGGTAAGTACACCTTGTTAGGTATTAAATCACCAAAATAAATCTATTCCAGATTCTCATAAGGTGCTGCAATTCAAAATGAAATTTTCTGAATGTTGAAAAAGTCAGACATTCTTTGGAAGATATTTTCTTTGTTTAATGTTTCTCGGTACATTATACACATCAGCCCTCTAAACTTCCCAAACCATTTCGCATTTATAAAAGTGACCCTTACCAAATGAAGCATGGAATACAAAAAAAATAATAGCAAACTATGTGAATGACCTATAGGTTCTAAAACAACATGATAAGGCTTATCCACCAAGTCCCAATTACTGGGAGAGTCCCATTAAGTAGTCACAGATACTCGGTTGCATACAGTCTAGACAGACATCCTTGCTATTTCCTACTTGGTGCTGCCACCTTCTGGAAGAAATAATAACTAATTTGTTGTTTCATGTCATTGTGTGTTCTGAAGACTGCCTTACCTTTTACTTTAGATGCACCTTTGAGTACACCCCTGATGCTGCCCCTACCTACCTGCAATAAACCACTGAGACTTGGGCTGTCAAGAAGACGGCGGATCCCTTCCTTGCATCGCAACTTCAGGAGAGCAGAACAGTGAAATACACTCATTTTATGGTTAATTGGTTAATTTATCTCAGTACAATTATCAAAATATTCATATTAGATCATATACGTCATTATGTTCGAGCCAAGTGTTAGATTAACACAGTGAAATATCCTGAAGGAAGAACTTCCTTGTTGTTTTACAACACAAACTTAACAACTTATATACTCCCTTATGCAAATCATTCATGCAAATCATTAAAAATAGAAAGATTAGATTTCTAACTTATATATATTATAAAAATTTCCTGTGGTATGAAATGGGACATTTGTTTGGTTGTATGGTTTTTCAAAATCATTCAGGATTGATATCTTTTAGCAAGACTTTTCATAATTTTGGAATGTGTTCTTCAAATAAGGTAATTGTGCGTTTGAAAGAAACACACCCAGGCCAGGATAATAATACTGATGATCCTTTTTTAAGTTGTTACACTTAATTCAACCTTGATAAAAATGACTGTGTGATAAGCACCTTATACTAGTAATAAAAAAGTATGAAGTTCAGATAAGTGATGTTTATATGGTTAAGAACTAAGTCGCCTTTTCCTGGATGCTAAGAAAAAAACTCTTACCAGGCTCTGTATAGCTATTAAGTGAAATAGTAATCTAGTTGTGCAAAAGGAAATTTTTGTTGGTTAACTATGTCAAGATTAGAAAATTACTTTTATTTAAATACAACTGTTTGAATAATTTAAATGTGTTGTACTGTATTTTAACATATTTCAAAATGAATTTGTGGTAAGGTAGGCATCACTAAGAATAGAATAAGGAAATAATTTAACTTGCCTTATTGCTTGACTCGATAGCAAATTCAAACAATTAATCAATACTATGTTACACTTGATTTCCTCCTATAGTTTACACATTTGTTGATAAGGGTGAACAAAAATAAGAAATTAATAACAATAACAACAAAAATTATGATATTACTTATTTATTACATGTGAATACTTGTATTTCACATATACACAAAAATGGTTGGAAGAACATTGTTTGGTCATATTTATTGGAAAAATTTCATTGTACCTTTATTGAAATAAATATTTACCAATATTTATCATATGTGCTTTTAAATTTCAAGAGATTTTAAATATTCTGAAATTAACAATATGTTTACTGGATCATTTAGGAAAGAGATGCATTCAACTCTGTAATAAATGTATCTTTGTATTTTATACTAACTGCAGCAGCTCTTTTAGATCCTTAGACCCCTCTTTATGTATACAATTACATATTCACAATTAGCTAAAATGTCCAGGCAACATATTCTTCCATTTCAAAGCTGAAAGCATTTCTTGTGTTATGCATTTCGTGTCTGTTTTGAGACTAATTAACCCTTCCAATGCTGAGGCTACTTTCGTACAAAGCAAAAGGACGCAAACCTATTTGAAAACCACCTAAACCCTGTAATGTTGGTAATCATTAGATAGCTTTCGCTGAGTACTCTTTTTGATGAATATCCATAGACAAGGGTTTGTCTTTTTTTTTTGTTTTGCATCATTTTGAATTGGATAAAATTAGCCACCAGCAGCATAATAAAATCAAGCATATTCCATGACAGTGTTTTTTACCAAGCTAAAACTGTTCCAAACTGTCTGTGTTTTGCTCACAAAATAAAAAATCTATAACTTTTGAGGATGTTATATCATTACCTTCAATCAACCATTCATTTAAACAAAACTTCAATTTAGAATTATACAATTCTTTGTATCAAATTTATATGTTTTGATAAACTCAAATCTTAATCATTCATACAATAAGCACATTTCTAATTAGCTTTTCTTAGCACACTTTTGTTCTGGAAAATTCCAGGTAACATATAAGACCATTGGAACTTGGTAACACCAAGTTTAGTGCTGGCTATTTTATATACATATCGAACACCACAAAGCACAGTACATGCGTCAACTGAAAGCCATTTCAACACAGAATTAACTATCATATTCACAATTCATAAGCTACAGTTCATGTGAAGATTTGACATTGCACTTGTAAATTCATCACAATAAGCACTGGGATTTCCATATTTCCCCTCACCAACAAATCATAAAATAGCTACATAGTAGCAATTCATTTGCAATTAAAATGTGTAACGAACTGATCAGGTATTGTTCCATCCACATTCTGAAAAATAAGTGATCCATACCCACTACATGTATTATCAATACATAAAATTTTCATTCTTAATACCTCTTGAGATTCATACTCATTTTTGGCCCTATGATTGGTATAATCTCATGCTAAAGGGTGAGACCAATGTTATTCATTGTCTTAGAGATCCTGCCAACAATTTTGGAAAAAATAACAGATTGTAAATTTCATTTTACTCAAAGGTTTCCATTGATGATACATTTGAGGCAAATCATAGTAAAATTGCTAGGATAACTCAATCAATCATGAGTACAACTCTTTAACAGTTTTAGGAAAAGGAATCATTTGGACCCCTTTGCTGATAGCAGCCTTTAATTTGTGACCATAAGGTTTCCTATATAGGCATCTAATTATATTACTTTAAATCGAGAAAACATGTTAGATAATTTTCCAATCTGTTAGAATCTGTCAGATAATGAATTAAATTGGTCTGGCCAAACCATAGTATTGAGATCCCTCTCTATATCACCAAATCTAACCCACTCCAAGTGGTACCGCATAATATTTAATACACTATATCTAATCAATGTAACATCAAGTTATATCCTTCAAATGAAGATACCATTTGGAATGAACTTCCCACCAAAACCCAACGACTTTTATCTTCATAAGTCAAACTAGTATTGTTTAATAGTTAACCTCTATAAATATAAGTTGTTATAAATCTGCATCTGATGGACATGATAAACATCACCATCTTAGACAAATTGTGAGCATTGTTATTAAACACACAGAAAGGTTAGGTGCAGAACAAAGAGCATTTTACCATAACTATGAATTCAGAATTTCATTCATAAGTACTTTTTTATAATATATATGGCTCTATCATGACTAGTCAGTGGTCGATGGTGTAGGAAACAGGACCACCTGGCAAAACCACAGCATTACCCCAAGTCACAATTTCTTAAGTGGCTTGAACAAGTTGCAATTTGGAAATGGAAAATAATTCATTGACACCAGGAATACCAGTGTAAAGTACCAGTGTACCAGTGTAAAACCATCGACTAACCCTCAGTCACCTGAAACAAGCATTGGTAAATTTACATTGACAAGCATTTTCATATCAGCATGCTAAAACATTTTTCGTCACTCAATACACAACAACTGTCTTTATGTAATCTATTATTTTTACTGGAACAAAACCCAAGCCTAGAATTCTTTGTTTATATATCCCTGTTTTCAGTATTTCAAAAAGGAACCAAGAAGAAGCAATATAAAGTTTAATGATTTAATTTGGGAACTAATAAAAAGAGCTGTCTTAATAACTATATCTGCATCTGTTTTTACAGGTGGAGGTTATACAAACTTTGGTATTTTTCTCCTAATCATATCATCAATTGGTGGCTTAAGGTTAAAAGCATGCATTCCTTTAAGCTTATTTCTGCAAACATTTTTAGAACAATACAAAAGCTTGAAGCACTTTTGATTGGCAAAGGAAGCACTGTGCTTACAGGCAAGGGTAATTCAGCTAAGATAATTCAGCATTTATCTTATGGGCAGGCTTAATCCATGTACATCTGGAGTGAGCATGAAATCTAACAAAATAAAACATAACTAATCAAATATAATTACATTTGAAAATAGTTGGACAGGGATAATTAAATAAAATGGGAACAACAGCTCTCAATCAAATATTCCTCAAAGTATTGTTTAGCTATCAAGATATTGTCATAAGTTTTGGACTGTGCAAGCACTCAGGATGTGAAAAGGTTAATCAATTAATTGTCTCAGAATTGTTGATTTACATGCATTGCATTATGGGTAAGAATCCTTTAAAAGGACACCAAGGTGAGTGATTACAAAATGAGAAAAAAGGTTACTTGCTAGGATAATATCCAATTGGTGCTCAAGAGTTCATCCAGAAATTGTCTTGATTTAAGAGACTTTGACAATAACTTTGGAATTGAGAATGATTTTACCAAATATTTGAAGGAAATCTGCTTGTTATGGTCTGATTAACATTTCTCCAGCAAATATTTTCCTAAAATGCCTTTGTCTGCAAGATTTCATCAACATTTTCTGGCTGTTTTTGGCCGCTGTGAGCATAAATGGGATAACAATCTCTTTATGTCTCAACGGAAATGTTAAATGAGAATATTGGACTGAAGTAATATGCAAATCAGATAGATAGACCACCTGTTAAAAGAAGCCCTCTATCTGCAGAGACCAGTTTCAGAATTCCCATAAATGGAAACCTATCAAAATAGGTCTTTTCTACAGAGACTTTAAAAACTACAAATATTTTGTTCGTAATTGGCCCTATTTGAGACTTGACTGTATAAATATGAATAAATCATTTTCACAGTTAAACACTCTTCTTTGGCTGAACCATGTCCTAAAATAAATTATCAAAATCTTGAATAATGCCAAGCATATTGTCTCATGCTCATCCTGTAAAGAACACACAACATAACTTCAGTGCTTATAAATCCCAGTGGTCAATTTTGACCCTCACTGAATTTAAAGTTAAAACTAATATGTGCATACCATAGTCTCAAGCAATTTAAGGTAAGAGGGAATCTAAAATATAAGTCATACTTCATGGATGGATTTACCAAGGATAATTTGATATGGAATATGTAATATATGGTTTCTTATCAATAACATCCCATTGGAATTTGCAATAAAATTAACATAAAACATAACCAACAGTAGCACATTTATTACAGGTTACCCTTTGTAGGCTGATATGTTATGTGCATAAACATACACCACAAAAAGTGCATATACACATTTCAGATCTTGCATCTCAAGAAAGTAAACTTGGTATTATCATAAATTGAGTTTCAGAATGTACAAATGCTGCATATGGTAATTGTCAATATGGCTTTTCTTCTCATTTGTATCAAAAATGCCCTATGTTATATCACTATTATTTCCACTCATAGCTTTGTTGTTAAAAGCTACACAAATGTGCATTCTTGGCCCATTCTTGGTATGAGAATATATCAGTTTTAGTTTCTAATTCAAATATATATTTTAACTCATTGGCAGCTGTAGTTTGGACTTGGTTTGACAACTTAGAACATAAGTTAGTGATATTTGAGAAAACTTTCAGTCAAACATTTTTGAAAATATTTCTTTGTTGATAAGATATTTCCATATGTGTTTTACCAGGTGTACCTTCCAGGTATGGTTAGTCTAAGCAAAGAGATCCATCCAAATCCACTTAAATGATGAACTATAGTGTATATACTACAGTGAAACCTCAGGCATGTGAACACCTTGGGTCCAGGGCAAAAGCATTCACATTAGGGTGTTCACATCTCAGAGGTCTTTTCATAAATGTTACCGATACAAATGGGACAGAGAAATTGTGTTCAGATAAGGAGGTGTTCACATCTCAGAGGTCTCTTCATAATGTAAATGGAACCGGGAAATCTTGTTCACATTAGTAGGTGTCCACATCTCCGGGATGTTCACAATGAGAGGTTTCACTGTATATTGTAATTGGACAGTGTCTTTTTCCTTTGCTTGGTTTTCTTGGGTTCTATCCTACATAAGAGTCATATAGGTTTAGACATTTGTAGATGCAGTCATTGTAGTATTCATCTGTTCTGTTCCAGATACCTTAAGTCGGGCAGTTGAGCAGCATTTAGAGATGCACATTCACTCCTGGTTGGGGGTGGTCATCTCTTGGCAGCAAGTCTGCAATAAAAAAAACAATATTTTTGTAAATGTGCAAATATCATCAACACAATCATGTTAAGATTGCCTATGTAATTGTATAGGGCTTAAAAGTAAATAAGATCCTTATTTTGATAAATAAAATCAAGCATTTTTAAAAAGAATTTTGATGCAAATAGTTGCTTTTGAAAGACCACCCTCGATGTGGTCATTAGCAAAATGTTTTATTAGAAATATCAATGAATAAAAAGAAAGACTTAAATGATAGATACATTTCCTTTTAGATGAGGCAATGTGCTTGACTAATTAAACTAGTACAGTAGCCAGCCACCCATTTTTGGGATTCAGGTTAACCCGAGAGCTAGAAAATTTCCGTTGGTATCATGTTTTAGGCCCACACTTGGGGCATACCGCCAGGGTGGATGTAGACTTCAGAAGTGGCGCACATCTTTTTTATGGGGTCATGTCTTAGACACCCCAATATATGTAAAAAGGCCCCTAAATGGTCAAAATAATAGGTATAGGGGTAGGAAAGGCACCCTAAAACACTCATAACTCAGCTTAAACCAAACATAGGGATGGGTGTTTGGTATCAAAATGTTGGCATGAAAGAGGTGTATCTTTTGAAATAGTAAACACATAACTAACTCAATCCCATGATGTAATAAAGGTCATTCAAGGTCAAAATTGCTGCCAAATCAAGAATCTGGGATTTTCCCATATTCTATAGTTTCCGTTTATAAACTTCTCAGTTTTTTTGAAGGTATGTATTTCTCTTTTGTAGCCACTTTTTCTAAAGGAATGTCTTTTAATGGAATTGTTGAACATTTTAGAAAGTTCATTGACTAGAGTTTTAAGTCCAATTTTGAGCTGTTAGGTACAATGTAGGGTACCAAGCCCTCCTGGAGACCCCAAAAAGTTCCTAAAATGGTAAAAATTTGAAAACTAAAATGATTGTATCTTAAGTTTTATAAGTAGGAAGGGAGCAGATGATGCACCAAAACATCAGGTTTAATTTTCTCCTCAATCTGGAAGATAATGGAAAAATAATATTAAAATTAATGGGTCCTAGAAGGTCAAATAAAGGTCAAAATATCATTTTTTCCCTAAAAAACTCAAATTTTGATCAAGAGATTTTGATGAAGTACTTGTGTTTAGTCATTTTATAATTTCCAAACCAAGTTACCACAATAATTGACAGATAAATAAACTCAACTGTGATCCAACAAATCATTTTCTACCATTTACCGGTGAAAATGAAGTAGTTTTAAGTCAATATGGAGGTGTGGAATGTGCCATTTGGCTATTCAATGCTTATGATAAGTGTTTACGGACGGGTTATGAGAAAGTGCTAATATGGGACCACTGTTTAGGTCATAAAAGTTGTGAGCACCAAACATTATAGGCATTGTTTGGTATCAAAATGTTTGTTGTAAGACAGTCTTTCCATTCCATGCAACCAGTCTAGGGTAGGGTCTATTGTTGGGATACTAGAGGTCATTCAAGGTCAAACTAACCCCAATTTCATGATTTAAGGCATTTTGTCTTTAGATTTTCCATTTAGCAGCTTATCAAATTCTCCTAGAATACATATTTTATCCTTGAAATATTTTTACGTGAGAAATAATTTTTAAAAAGGATTCTGAGACATTTCTAGGTCATTTCAAGAGAAAGTCTGGACCAATCTGGAATATTTAGGGACCAAAATGACTGATTAGGGGTGCACTCATATATTGAAGTGAGGCAGCAGAAAGTCGACATAACAGATCGGGTCATATCTTATGGTATGTCAGCTTTCATTTTTAATGGGGAGAATAAGTCTTTTAACTTGTGGCATTACTTGCTTATTGTGTTTGTCATGTAAGATTATAAAGGCAGTGTAAAATATAACTGAGATTGAAGGAAAAAATGAAGGTCAAATAAAGGTCAAAACGTCATTTTTTCTCTAAAAAGCTCGAATTTTGATGGAGAAATTTTGATGAGGTACTTCTGTTTCGTCATGACATAATTTCCTAACCACATTACCACAATAATTGACAGACAAGATACCTTAAATATATTTTACTAACAATGTTTTACCTTTTACCTGTGAATATGAAGTACTAGTTTTAAGGTAATATGCAGATGTGGAATGTGCTATTGGACAATTCATGCCTGAATTAAGTGTTTAAAATCGATTTGTTAGAAAGTGCTAGTAACATATGGGACCACTGTTTAGGTAATAAAAGTTGTGAGCACCAAACATTATAGGCATTGTTTGGTATCAAAATGCTTGTAAGACAATCTTTCCATTTCATGCAACCAGCCTAGGGTAAGGCATTTTGCTGTGATATAAGAGGTCATTCAAGGTCAAACTACCCCCAATTTCATGACTTAGGGCATTTTGTCTTTGAATTGCCTGTCTAGTATCTCATCAATTGCTCCTAGAATACATATTTAATGATACTTTTTCCTAAAAAATATTATTTTTAGGTGAGAAATATCTTTTTAAAGAGAAACTCATGCCTTTTAAGGTTATTTCAAGACAAAGACTGTGCTAATTATGAATAGTTTGGCATCAAAATAACAAAATGCCTCATTTTGGGTGCACCCAAATATCAATTTAGCAGCGGAAAGTTAACCCAACATTTTAATCATATGGTATGTCAGCTTTCATTTTCAATTGGGCATATACGCCTTTTAACTTGCCAATTTGTGTTTGCCATGTAAGGATAAAGATAGCGTTAAATATTATTGAGATTTAAGGGAAAATGGAATGTCAAACCAAGGTCAAAAGGTCAAAAAGAGCATTTTCGACTTTGAAGCAAAGATTGTTATACTGCATTTTTTTTTTGGTCAAACGAGTAATGCTCATTCGCTTGGAAGGAATAATTGGTAATCATGAAATTAATTGAATAGTTAGTATGCAATAATAAGAATAAGTTGCTTTGTATTTATTTCCAGGTCAAAGACTGAGACTACCAAGGTTTTACCTAAGTGCGATTTCTGATTCAAATTCAGTAGTAACATAATCAAAGGTCAAACATGGGAATAATTCAATTATTCATGAAATTGAAGTAGATTTTTTAGTCTTCCTACTGTAGTTTACTTGTCAATGAAATTTATTACCAATCTCTGTACAGAAAATTGGGAAGTCATTCAGTTCAAGGATAGCTTATTGATACTATTGACCAGTACAAACTTTAGTATTTTTGTGAATTTGGAGGTCAGCTAGATTAATTAGCTCATTTCAAACCTAGGATAATTTTCACAACTCATGCAGTAAAGCCAACTTCAGCCATAATTATCTTAGGCTTCTTTGATGCATAGAAACAGAATTTTGGGGGTAGAATTGTTAACACAATGCTAGCTTCTCCTTATGATCTCTAAATTTTATGTACAATTTCTTGTGTGACAGTCCCTGTTGTGGTTTAGAGGTCATTGAAGGTCAAGATGAGCTCTGGTATAGGTTTTTGAATCTTTCACTTCAGAAGATGTCCTCCTTTTTACAAATCCCTTTGATGTGCATAAATTGTCAATGATTAATGTCTTAGATAAGTCGAATCTCCCCCAGAGGTTAGAGGAATTGCTATTTAAACAATTCTTTAATCAGTTTATTTAGCTGTTTATTGAAAAAATCTAAAAGACTACCACTATTTATGAATGCAAATACAAAAGTCACAGATAGCATGACCGTCAGCACAAAATTGATTCGATCCTAAATGGGGATTTTTAAATTGACCAAGTCAGATAGTGGAGTGTGTATATAACTAAATAGGCTTGTTTTCCAAAATAGATTAAGGTATGTACACATATTTTATGTACTCTAGGTCGCACATGCTGGAGGTCAAATAAAGGTTAGATATCTAACAATCAGAGAGGTTGGTACTGAGCTAGGAATTAATGTTATGGATAATAAAAGATGTATACACCAAAATTAGGTAAAATCATTTTAGATAATGCCGAACTATTCAAAATTACAGTTATGGTTTCCAATTAACGAATGGAACCACTGACAGATACATACCTAGTTTATTATATGAAATTCATGATACTTAAGTTTTAAATTTGATTCATGATCTTCTGCCTAGCTTTCATCAAACAACTTTGAAAGCTTTAAAAAGAGACATTTGTCACCTAAAGGCTTACAATGTACTCAATGTTTGGTGCAGACATATGTAAGGCCAGCATGTGGAGTTAGTTGTTTTAGCCAAATACAATCAAAAGCAACTTATTTCATCTGGTAAAATATGTAGTTGTAAGCTACCTCACTTCCTCCACTTCATGATTGGAAAATATTTCTTTCAGGTGAACTAAGACCCTGGCTTTATTTTTTACCAAAGTGTAATTACTGCATAGCGATATTTGCTTCAAAGTCACAAATACTCTTTTTGACCTTAGTTTGACCTTAAACTTTTACACTATCTATATTTTACACTGGCTTTAATCTTTAAATGTAACATGATTTTTATACTATTAAACCTTGTGTATAAAGTTTGGTATGTTGAACATGAATGACACTAAAAGTCAATATTGGTCTTGTTTTTTTAGAACAATTCAGAAGTTGCTTCTAGGTAAAATCCTGAAATTCTCAGTCTTTGACCTTCAAATAGATAGAAAGCAACTTGTTCTTATCTGAAAATGTTATTTAAGTTGTAAACTAATCCTTTCATATTTCATGATTGTCAAATATTCCTTCCAGGTGAATAAAAATTATTCATTTGAACAAGATGCAACTGCAGTATTTCAGATATTTTCTCCAGAGTCATGAATACTCTATTTGACCTTTTGACCTTGGTTTGACCTACATTTTTTCTTTAAATCACAGTCATGTTTTAGTTAGGGATGTCATTGATATGAAATTTTATCGATTCGATTAATTGATATATATTTCGATTCGATACACCGTAACGTGCTCGTAGGGCACAATTATTTGTAGGGATGTCACTGATATCCCTTTTTTCAATTTGATTAATTGCTATACTCTTTCCGATATATATCGATTGGATTCGATTCAGTTCGATAACCTGTGTCATGGCCATATGCCTGAGTAAAGTACACCATTCCTTCCAATTTCTCTTACAAAAGCCATAGAAAAATTGTTCAATACTTAGTCAGAGTTTCACATTGCGTTAGTTTAACATGAAAATATCTGGGAAAGGTGTGTTTTTTTTATTAATAATCATACGCCATTATTGGGTTGCAGAATATCGATTATTTCGATTCGATACCCAACCATTCGATTCGATTTAATTGACAAAGTGAAAATGTCGATCGATCGATTTGTCGACTATCGATGACATCCCTAGTTTTAGTATTTATTTGTTTGTGAAAAACACAAAAGGCAAGTTAAAAAGCTTATTTCCCCCAGTGAAAATGAAAGGATGTACCATAAGATATGAATCTATTATGTCAACTTTCTGCAGCTTCACTAACGATTTGGTGCACAATTAAACATTTCGTCATTTTGACCCCTAAATATTCAAGATTGACCCATACTTTGTCTTGAGGTAACTGCAAAAATGTCTGAGAATTCTTATTAAAGATATTTCTCACCTGAAATATTTGCAGGAGAAAATATGCATTCCAGGAGAATTTAATAAGCGGCTAAATGGAAAATGCAAAGTCAAAATGCCTTAAATCATGAAATTGTGGTTAGTTTGACCTTGAATGACCTCTAATATCACAAAAGAATACCCTTTCCTAGGCTAGTTGCGTGAAATGGAAAGATTGTCTTGCAACAAGCATTTTGATACCAAACAATGCCTATAATGTTTGGTGCTCACACTTTCTATGACCTAAACAGTGGTCCCATACTAGCACTTTCTCACAGCTCAATCTTAAAGAATTAATTTAGGCATGAATTGTCCAATAGCACATTCCACATCTGCATATTACCTTAAAACTACTTCATTTTCACAGGTAAAGGGTAAAGATGTTTTGGTAAAACATATTTAAGGTATCTTGTCTGTCAATTATCGTGGTAATGTGGTTAGGAAATTTATAATAACAAAACACAACTACTCCATCAAAATTTCTTCATCAAACTTTGAATCTTTAAGAGAAAAAAATGACGTTTTGACCTCTATTTGACCTTCATTTTTTCCTTAAATCTCAGTGATATTTTACACTGCCTTCATAATCTTCCATGACAAACACAATAGGCAAGTAATGCCGCAAGTTAAAAGGCTTATTCGCCCTATTGAAAATGAAAGCTGACATACCATAAGATATGACTCGATCTGTTGTGTCAACTTTCTGCTGCCTCACTTAAATATTTAAATAATCAGTCATTTTGTTATTTTGGTCCCTAAATATTCCAGATTGGTCCAGACTTTCTCTTGAAATGACCCAGAAATGTCTCAGAATCCTTTTTAAAAATTATTTCTTACCTAAAAATATTTCCAGGATAAAATATGTATTCTAGGAGAATCTGATAAGCTGCTTAATGGAAAATTAAAAGACTAAATGCCTTAAATCATGAAATTGGGGTTAGTTTGACCTTGAATGACCTCTAGTATCACAACAATAGACCCTACCCTAGGCTGGTTGCATGGAATGGAAAGACTGTCTTACAACAAACATTTTGATACCAAACAATGCCTATAATGTTTGGTGCACACAACTTTTATGACCTAAACAGTGGTCCCATATTAGCACTTTCTCATAACCCGTCCGTAAACACTTATCATAAGCATTGAATAGCCAAATGGCACATTCCACACCTCCATATTGACTTAAAACTACTTCATTTTCACCGGTAAATGGTAGAAAATGATTTGTTGGATCACAGTTGAGATTATTTATCTGTCAACTGTTGTGGTAACTTGGTTTGGAAATTATAAAATGACAAAACACAAGTACTTCATCAAAATCTCTTGATCAAAATTTGAGTTTTTTAGGGAAAAAATGATATTTTGACCTTTATTTGACCTTCAACGACCCCTTAATTTCAATAATATTTTTCCATTATCTTCCAGATTGAGGAGAAAATTAAACCTGATGTTTTGGTGCATCATCTGCTCCCTTCCTACTTATAAAACTTAAGATACAATCATTTTAGTTTTCAAATTTTTACCATTTTAGGCACTTTTTGGGGTCTCCAGGAGGGCTTGGTACCCTACATTGTACCTAACAGCTCAAAATTGGACTTAAAACTCCAGTCAATGAACTTTCTAAAATGTTCAACAATTCCATTAAAAGACATTCCTTTAGCAAAAGTGGCTACAAAAGAGAAATACATACCTTCAAAAAAACTGAGAAGTTTATAAACGGAAACTATAGAATATGGGAAAATCCCAGATTCTTGATTTGGCAGCCATTTTGACCTTGAATGACCTTTATTACATCATGGGATTGAGTTAGTTATGTGTTTACTATTTCAAAAGAAACACCTCTTTCATACCAACATTTTGATACCAAACACTCATCCCTATGTTTGGTTTAAGCTGAGTTATGAGTGTTTTAGGGTGCCTTTCCTACCCCTATACCTATTATTTTGACCATTTTGGGGCCTTTTTACATATATTGGGGTGTCTAAGACATGACCCCATAAAAAAGATGTGCACCACTTCTGAAGTCTACATCCACCCTGGCGGTATGCCCCAAGTGTAGGCCTAAAACATGATACCAACGGAAATTTTCTAGCTCTCGGGTTAACCTGAATCCCAAAAATGGGTGGCTGGCTACTGTACTATTAATTCATAATTTATTCGCAGGGCCCCTTAGAACACTAACAATATAACATGCATGGGTCTACACCCATGCTGGGGCCCTCATACGCTCTGTTTATGAGTAGAACCAGTATAATTGAGTATTTCTTGTTAATCTCTCCAAAGCATCTCGATCGGGCTGCAGCATCTAGAACGAGCTGTGGCATCCCGATCGAGCGTTGGACACGGACCTGATACCGTCATTGTTAAGTTAGTATGGTAGTCTCTGGTCTAACTCTGGTCTACGGTCGATACTTACTATATTATGAATCTATGTCTCTGATATTATCTAAGGCTATCATAGCCTGTAAATCTTACCAATCAGCTATAAAACTTGGGGTGAATAATGTTGCGGGAGCTGCGAGAATGGCGACTAAGTCGTCCCGCTGAATCAGATACGGCTAGGGAGAGCAAACACTCCGAGGCTCCGACCAATAGAAATACAGTGCGAGGCGTGAGTCACTAGACTGGTGGCGGCTCCTACATTACCATGGTATTTGAGACAGTTTTAGAGCAGTGCGTCGGTTAGGTGATCTGGTATATATATACATTTACGAGCACAGGCAAGAATACAATTACTGAAGCACTAACACTTGCTAACGGATGAAAATCGTTATTGCTATAAAGACCCACCAGAAACTAATGAAAGATTGGTTTAATGTATTTTACGGATCTACCTCTTTACTTGATGGAATGTTTGTTAATACAAACATACAAACA